>JASAOM010001094.1:0-113874 GCA_030849085.1 Borovskyia barvae | reverse complement strand
TTGCCGGGGGGGCGCTCTTCATGCTTGCCCCCCCCCCCCCCCCCGTCCTAGATTACCAAAGGAAGGAGGGAAGGAGGAGCATGTCTTCCCCCTTCGCGTAAAAAGTATACGGTCCTGGCATAAACAGCCTCACTTTTTTTTTGTTGCATCCAAGAGGATGGGTGAAAGCAGGGTGATGGAAAAACTCGCAGCTGTTGGAAGGGTGGGGAAGCCGAGGAGTGCGTGCGGGGAAGAAAGGGCGAGAGAGAGAGAGACGCCCTCCTCCTCCTCCTCCCTTTCCCTTGGGCCAGTCGATCTGACATGAAACCACCAGCTTCGAAACAAACCTTTACATGCCTACTCTCCTACCGACAAGCAAAACAAAACAAGTCACAATCACTTATATATATATATACATCGACTCACGGCCCACCGTACTTCGCTTCCATGGAGAGAAAGGGGAGGAGGAGGAGGAGGAGCGGGAGAAGTGGGGAAAGAGAGAGGGGGTGCGGAGAGATCAGCGGAATGGCGGTAAGAGAGGACGTTCGCGCGCATGTTTGAGATGCATCTGCACTGCATCCCCTCCCTCCCTTTCTGCAACATATGCTGCACAACAGGGATGGGCGGGCATTCACTGCTGAGAATACCCGAACCTCTTACCCCTCACTTCCAGATCCTCTCCTTTTGGTTTCATGTCTCCCTCTTGGGTTCTATGATTTCTCTGCCCATCTCCTCCTTCCGCTTACCCATCGGTCCACCTCTGTCGTCGTACCTCCTTCCCTTTCTTCTGTGTGCGGCATCTCTTCGGTCATCGCCATATCTCCGCGTATCGATGGGCAGAATTCATCGCGAGCTTGAATACCGAATCGCCGGACACATCTCGCATAGTCGGAGCTCGAGCGACGCTCGGCCTTGTGGATGGCGGGACCTCGACGACGGAGGCGTGAAAGGGCGTGGCGTCGGCCTCCATCTGCAGGGAGCCGCCACTGTGACTGCAGGACGGCGCACTTGGAGAAGGACTATCGAGGTGGTCTCCCCGAGCATTCAGCGGCCTGCGAAGGGCATCGCCGTGTACGTGATGCGCCGGCGATGGTGGATCGGCCTGCCGTTTGCAAAGTACGGAGTGGGGTGACACGACGGAGGCGAGTTGCTGCTGCTGCTGCTTTTCTTCTTCTTTGAGCTTCCTGCGCCGCTCTGCTTCAAGGATGCGGCGAGCTTTGGCCTCCGCGACCGAGCGCGGTGGCGGTGGCGGTGCGAAGGTGTTCTGCGGGGCACTCACATATTGACGTTGCAGTTGAGCCCCCTTTGCGCCACACCCAAACGCATAAGCTGATAATTTCGCTGTTGTTTGTTCCACACTTCCTGTGGTTGACAGGTACGCCGCAGAGCCATGGATGCTATTCATCGGCTGTGGCCGTCGCCGCCGTCGCATACAGCAACTATTACCGTCCATGAGCACATCCATGGCGGCGAAGACGGCCTCCGGTACCTGGTGGAGCTGCTGCACGTCCACCGATTGCTGGGCTACGGGGCCAGCACCGACACCGGGTCGGCGGTCCATGTTGCGGAACGTCAGCAATGGGTTTACGGAATGAGAGGAGGAAAGCGCAGCAGGGGCGGAGACAGCGGTGCGATCGGGCATCGCCAATAGCGCTGACGTCGTAACAGGCGGTAGAAGCGAGTAGAGGGCGGCGGTACGAGGTTCCGCCTCAGTTCGCAGGGCGCGGCGCAGCAGCCGTGTTGAACACTTGGGTCCTCTCACCATCACTGGCCCAGACTTGCTAGGTATCGGCGGCAAACGCGACGCCCTCGGAGGGCTACCGCTACTCGGATAAGCTTCCAGGTCATCTAATGCGGCTATGCTCTCGCCACAAGACACTTCTCTCATCGCAGCGCGGCGGAGCGCATCAACTGAAACCACGTTGAGAGCCCCAGGGACGCTGCTGGCCGCATCTGCCGTCGCGTCTTGCGTTTTCTTTGGCGGAAGGAGCTCGTCATCGTCGGCGTGAAGCGGTGGATGAGAAACCGGGTACGCCTCGCTCGGTACGAAGCGGTCGTGCTGTTGGAGCAACGATGGCGGCAACGCAGGGGCGGGTTGCACGATGGTCTGACTCCTTGCTGCCGTGTCCATCAGGTGCGGTCCAGAGGGTGACGGCAAAGTTTGCTGCTGCTGTTGTTGGGTAGTTGGCAGGAATGCGAGCGTGGCTTTCTCCAGAAGCTCGAGGATCTCCTCCTCCGTGACGGCGAAGTCAGCAGCTGTAGCGCCGGAGGTGGTCCCCTGGCCCCCACGTTCCAGCAGCTCTCCCACCATGCTCTCCAGAGCGATATCGAGTGCGCGCGGATCGACGCGCTCGGAGTGCTCGGTGATCGCCTGCTGCACCGCCGCGTTGTTCCGAAGCGCTGCCCGAAACATCGGGTGAGAGAAGACTGGAAAAGAAAGCACGCGGGCCGTCTCCATCCTCCCCGTGAGACGAGACCGGACCGCCGGCACCGGCCGTGTTTCAAAGTGATACTTCTCTTTCTTCATGGCGATGCCTTGTTGTGGCTGAGCTTAGTTTGAGGTTGTGTATTGAGGCGGTTGAGAAACTTTATGTGGGGGGAAAGGATTTTCTTTTCTCTCCCTCACCCCTGCACCCCCCCCAACCGCCAATTCCTTCTCTCTCCCCTTGTTGGCTTCTCCTTTCTAGCGTTCCTTCGGAGATCGTGCTCCACTTTGCAGCACTTCACAGGAAGAGAGAGAGAGAGAGAGAGAAAGAGAGAGATAGGAGGAAGAAAAAGTCAGTCTGGTGCAGCTCTGGATTGAGGAGAGCCACTGCAAGAACAGCCATATCAACACACAAACAGGAAGGAAAGGGTGGCGAGGAGATGAAGGATCAGAGGCGGCAGGGAGCGAAAGGGATGAAGGTGGTGGGAAAGGCCATGCGCTACCTCATGAAAAAAGAAAAGGAGCATCGGAACGGGGGCATGAAGCGTAGGTGCATGTCGTGGCTCTCGAGTCTCTTGCCTCGTGATGCTTCCTTAACAGTAAGCATCGCTATCACCGTGACATGATGCATCGTCTTCCTTCGTACCTCTTCCAGGTCCAGACAACAGTCTCAGCTTATGTCCTCTCTTTTTTTTCGCAATGCTTATCAAGACGACGGTTGTCACCACGTTCGCTGCATCCCCGCTCGCCCCCCCCTCCCCATCACAACTATTCCATCCGGTAAGCAGAGCATCTGGAGGAGGAGGGAGAGAGGTGGCGACTCCTTACAACCATTGCATGGAGGCAGACACGAGAAACCTTGCGCGGTATGTGTTACGGTTGCTATGGCCGTCGTTATCGTGGTAATTGCGGTGGAGAGAGGGGCGGTGGGGGCGGAAAGGTAGAGGGAGAGAAGCGAGACGTGAGAGGCTTCACCCCTTCTTCCTTCGCCATGCTCTTCAGCTCTCAACCCCCCCCCCCCCCCCCCCACTCCCCCCCGCCTTCTCCTCCGGTCTCCATGCAGCGTTATTCTTTGTCTCTCTCGTTGGTGGTCGGTGCGCCCCTCCGGTTTTTCCTTCCTCAGTACCTCTCAGACGTCTGAGAAGAGGAGGTGATAGAGGCCACGGACTCGCTCTCCGAAGACATCTCGCTACCAGCTCGTCCACGCGCCTTCCTCTTTTTCGCTGCCGCCGAAGCCGTCTTGGCAGAGGCTCGAGATGATGTCGTAGCGGCCTTGCATTTGGTGGCCGGCTTGGCGGCACCATCCGCAACATCGCTTTTCTTGGATCGCGGCTTGCGCGGAGCTACCGCCTTCGCACCACCCCCACCAGAGGCGGCCGTGCTGCGCCGTTTCGGACCCGTCACACTGCTGCCCGTAAGGTTCACCGCAGTGACGCCATCAGCAACAACAATGCCTTTCGCCCGGCCGCTCTCGTTTGCACCGTTCTTTCCTCCTCCTCCTTCTTCGTTTTCGTTTTCGTTGTCGTCGCTGCCGTCCTGCGTTGCAGCGGCGTCGCTGCTTCGCTTTAACGTCGTCTTGGCGAAGCTGTCGAATCGATGCGTCTTGTTGAACTCCCGCGTAAAGGCAGTCTTCACGGCGGTGGCGATGGCTGGGGGGGACACCGAACTGGGCGTCTGCATGCGCTTAAAGTGAGGCAGCGTCTGAACGAGATCCCAGTCGTCGCGCAGGAGACGGTACTGATCCATAAATTCAATGACCTTGGAAATGCCTTCTTTTTCTTGCTGCACCAGCGGCCACGTCAACGGCCGCTCCCAACCGTGTGGGATGTAGTCCACCACGACATCCTCCTGATGCCCGGATGCCCCCTGAGTAGGGTGCGAGGCTTGTATCGCGATGCAGCGCGCGAGACGCCGATTTTTGTTGGCCGTCGAGTTGTGCCCGAGCCAGGTAGGGAACTTCACGGGGCGCTGCATATCAAAAAACTTCTGCTGCCCCGTCATGAACGTTTCGTACTTCCCTCTCGTGTAGACGCACGGCGCAACGCTGGAGGAGATGACGTGGAAGCGAGAGACAGACCAATTCTGTTCGTAATACATGACTCGCTGCGCCGCGTCGGCGCGCGAGATTGACGTGGCAGCCTGCGAGACTGCCTCCATCCAATCTCGCCCGTCGACTGGTTCGGGGTTGTAGTGCAGGTAGTTTTCCTGCACAAACATGTCGATCAGATCGGCTTGGTAGTAGCGGGCCTGCATCTCCGCGATGGAGTGCCGTGTGCCACGTGACGTGCCCTGTAGTAGGAAGTACTCCGCGGTATCGAAAAGCCCCGCGTCGCCGTCTTTGGTGGACTGCGCAGCGCATTCGGCGAGTTGGCGTTGCTCTAAGGAAGTGCGCTGGAGGCACCAGAGCTGCAGGTTGTGGAGCATGCTCCGAATGTCACTCCCGGAGCTGCGGATGATGTCTTGAAGGAGAGGTTTCGAGAGGGAAACCCCTTCACGGGCGAGGACGCGATCACACAAATAGTTCGCCACAATGTTGCAAGGCGGGTGACTAAACCGCAAATCCTCGACATAGTTCAGCAGCGAACGGAGCTTCGGGTGCCATCGATCATTACAGGTACATAAAATAGGAACGCGGGTGACCTTCAGCATCTCTATGACCTCACCGACACCTCCGATGTCGCAGCCATCCACTTCATCCATCAGCAGCAGCACCTTCGTGTACGAGGTGGCGTGGGTGGAGAAGGCCCGGTTGTTGATGAGGTCCGAAACGTTTTCCTTGAGCGACTTGCGGCTGCGAAAGTCACTGGCATTGAACTCCACAACGGTGCGGCCCAACTCGCTGGCCACGACGTACACCGTCGTGGTTTTCCCCACACCGGGTGATCCAGAAAGGAGAACGCCGTGCGGCTTCTTCGGATCGTCGCCAGGGCTGCCGACCGGGGTGAAGTTCTCCAACCAGGCTTTTAGCTTGTTGGCACAGACAGGGTAGCACATCTCCGCGATCGTGCGGGGTTTGTACTTGTCTGCCCACAGCTCGCTGCGGGCCGGCAAGGAGCGTGCCCCATCCACGGCCACGATCGGCGACGGCATCGCCAGAAGCGAGCGTTCACGCAATGAATAAGAAGGATCCTACTTCGCCTCAAAAAAAACCTGGGAGCGCGGAAGCTTTGACCTTTCTCTTCGCTGCCGTCTCACTCGGATATCGGACCAAAGACCTTCGCCAATGACACATCCACTAACGCAACACACCAGAAAAGAATGAGGCGATAGGAGAGGGAAGAGTGGGAGGAGATGGAACGGTGTAAGGAAGGGCGGAAGCAAGAAGGAGAAGAAGAAGCGTATCTCTCCGAGTTACCCTTCCTTCCCTTTTCCGATCGGATGCGTGATGAAGGTCTTCTACCCGATGTCAAAACGGTGGCCCTTTTCTCGGCTTCTTCTCTTGCACTTACCCTCCTCCTCCCCCCAATCTGCAGCAACCGTGGCCTAGACCCACTTCTGCTTGCTCTATTGGGCACACACACGTGTGTGTGTGTGTTCGTGTGCACAAGTGGCTGTATTGTACGTAGGTATGTTGAGGTGGAGGTTCCACGTCCTTTTGTCGTCTGGCTTACATGCCATTCGACACCCCCCCATATATATATATATATATATATATATGTATATAATTGGTATAGTGTACGTATAAACGGATGTTCATGGATTTGATAATTGAAGATCACAAGAAGAGATTTTTGTGCATGTTTGTTGGCGTGTGATAAGGAGAGGGGAAGAAGCGAAACGTGGAGAGCGGAGAGTGCAAGTGTCCCCATTACGCAGCAAGTCCAGACGATGCTAAAGCGGCGCGAAGAGAGAGAAAGAGTGAGAGAGGGAGGAAAAAGAACGTACGTGAGGATAGGCGCCACCAGTGCCAAGGAGGCGCGAGGCACCAGGTGACAGGTATCTGGTTGGCGGTACCCTTTCCCCTCCCTCTCTTTTCCTCTTCAGCACGGAGGGATGCACTCGTTCAGTTCCTGATCCCCCCCCTCCCTCCCAGAACACGCCCTTCAACACAAAAAACGGGCGGTACTCCCCCTTCCCCCAAAAGAAAAAGAGGTCCGCACGGAGCTTTTTCGTAAAGCCCCCTCCCTCCCTCCTCCCCCCCCCCCCCCCAAAGGGGTATGCGTATGGAAGGGCGTGTTAAAGAGAAGAGGATGAGTGCAAGGTTGTAAAATCTGAAGGACACGCAAACCAACAAGAACCCGAAAGGAGGTGGGGTACAGGGGTGAGAGGGGGGAGGGGGAGAAGGAGGCACACTGACGCATTATGGTGCCAGCTTGCCACAAGTAGACACACACACACAAAGCGCTCTCCCCCACCTAAAAAAAAACCTGTGTGGACAAGCTCGTAGGTGTGGTGAAGAAGACACATGAAACGAAGGAGTAGAGTTTCGTCGAGGTGGTGGTGAAGAAAGTGCGCCTTTCACAGAAGAGGAAGGAAGAAACAAAGATCATTGGGCGGATCGCTCACTCTACTCTTCTCTTTCCTTTGCTCTGTTCCCCTTCTTTCCGATTCTCATGTGCCACATACATGACTATATATGCCGTCATGACTTATCCCACAAAAAACTGAAATCAAAAGCGAAAGAGGCGGCAACCGAGCCACTCGGACAGGCACCGAGAGAGAGAGAGAGAGAGGGATGAATCGATCAAGGCCATCCTGTAGTCTAACCCCATTTGGGAGTGGCGTGGGGAATAAGGAGGAAAGAGAGAGTAAAGCGGCAACGAAAATAGCATAGGGATATACGCACAGAGAGAGAGAGAAAAAAACGCAGAAGAGGGGAGAGCGGCGCGTGGACGATGCGAGCCGCATTGATAGCCTCCCCCTTCCCGTCGCTCAGAAGGAGGTGTGACCAAAGTGACACCCACTTCTGTTGAACCTCCATGCGAGCAGCACCGGCCTCTTTTTTTCTTCTGTCGTCTCTCTTTTAGCCCCTCAACGCCGCAATACCGAAGCGCTGCGCATTTGCTTCGCGTGTCGAGGCACTTCCTTGTGCGTTGGTGATGGCAGCACGAGGCCGCTGCGGGTTTGTCGCTGATTCGCGTCTTGCACTTTCCACCGCTTCCGTCGGCTGCTGGAAGGGTGCATATCGGAGTTGAGATGTCTTATGGCTGTTATTATCCGATGGAGAGCGAGCTGTCCTGTTGGACTGCTGCAGCGGTGTTGCGGCGGCGCTGAGAAGGGAGACGCGGTGGCGTGCGTCGGATGCGGTGGTGTACTTCGACGCGCTGACGGAGCGGTTGCGCCGCGGCGAAGTCGGTGCCACCACAGTGACGGAGGCTCGCTTTTGCGGGGTCCTCAGCGTGCCAGGGGGGACGTAATGGGAAGACCACCTGGTGACACGCTCGACCGGAATGTGGCCGGTCCGACTCATGACGAAGCCGGAGCCCTCTGACTTCCACGCCAGCGGTTGTACCCCTTGCTGGGTAACCCCGGAGACGGCGCCGCCGAATAGAGGAAACGCCTCCTGAGGCTGTGTAGCATTGGTTCCCAGCAGAGCAGTGCCACCGTCGCTGCTGTGTGGAAGTTGAATCGGGAAGACGGTGCCACGATCCAGAAGTGGCGGATGCGCGGCATCACCATGGGGATCGACCCGATGTGGGAGTCCCTGCTCATCGTTCTCTACGAGCAGCGCCGTCTTCAAACTTGCTCTGGGAAGTAGGGAGCCGTAAAGAAGGCCTTGCTGTACGTGAGCGCCACTTGAGGCGATACTGGCCCTCGGTCGAGCAGCAGAAGCAGCCGATACTGCAGAAGGTGATGCGACGCGCGCCGCCGGGACAGGTGAGCGACCGTCCAAGGCTGATGCGGGGATGTTGTACGGGAGGGCTCCCACTCCCGCCCCACAGAGTGTGGCAAGAGGGCCATAGTTCCTTCCAATGAGAGGGGCTCCACTGTTGCCGCCGCCGGTCGCCCTCCCGTAATCCATGGGAATCGCTCGTTGCCGTGGTGGTGTTGCCACGTGACGGTCGTAAGGGCCACGGCCAGAAGCCGCGCGCCCCTGGACCATGACTGGGCCCGCTGCTCCTCCCCTCATCACCGTCGACGGGTACCCTGAGCCTCGCCCGGCGCCACTCCTGAGATCTGCAGCGGTGTTATTGTTGTGGGGAGTTTGCGATACGAGGAGTGTGGCGTGGCTGCTGCTACGACGCAGACTACCGCTCGCACTCAGCCCAGGTATCCCCCTGCCCTGTTGTCTACTGGGGATGACTTGGTTTTCTCGGCCATCACCACGAACGCCACTTCGCCCCCCAGTGGAGTGGGCGCTGAGTATCGCTCCTCTGCCTCCCCGTCCGTACTGGGCCGAGGATCGACTATGGTTCACGCCACCGCCACCGCGGCCACGACCGTGATTAGGGCCTCCAGGGCTGCGTACGCGATTCGAGTACGTCTGTGCCGTTGAGGGTACACGGAAGCGGCGATCGCGGTGCGCCGGTCGCGCGACCCCATCAACATTTGACTCGTCCTGGCTATAGTCGGAGCTCGCGTTGTCACTGTAGGAGTAGGAATCCCGCGAAGCATTGCTGTCTTTGCCGCTTTCTTCACCAGGGGCAACCCCGTGATGGCGGTCTCGTCCTCCCCAGCGCATGCGTCTCTGTGGTGAGGGTCGCCGATAGCTAGCGCGTGGTGTGCAGACGCCATCTGGGTCGTCGTCACCGGCCTGGTCGCGGCGTCGCGTCGTGCGCTTGTACTGCGCGGAGCAGCTAGGGTTGTTCGTTCTCAGCTGCGGATTATCAGGTGTGTCCTCCTCGCTTCGCTCATTATCTTGGTGATGAGAATCCATATGTCCGTCTCGGATGTCCACGTCGCCACCCCCATCGGAATCGCGCAGCCAATCACCACGGCCCCTGCGCTGCGGACCGTTGCTAAAAGACCCTCGTGCCGCCTGCCCTCTAGCACCACCCAGTCCACTTCCCCGCTTCTCAGGAGTCGAAGTGGCACGCACACCGCGGGTGGATGCATGGCTGCTGCCACCGCCACCGCGCACCTGACTCGGCCTCCGATGCACTGGCGAGGGTTCATGCTTGTAAAAGATTTCAAGATCTGCTGCAGCTCCTCCTTTGTGCAAGGGGGGCCACGTGGCATCCGCCGATAAGCTGCGTCTCTGCTCACGCTGCGAAGGGTGGGAGAGGGTCGGCTGCGGGGCACGCTCGCTCAAAGCAATCGACTGGCGACGCTCATTAGGGACTTGCTGGCTGTCCTTCGCCGTTTGGGCGTCCGCACGCAGTTCGTGTTCCCCACAGAGGACATTTATCGTGCTGGACACGCTACACCGCCCCTTCTCACTGCCTGGGCCTCCGTGAAGACTCGTGCGGGATGCCCCAGGATGGCCGTGGGCGTTGGGCGGAGCGCTACGGCTCGCGTCGCGCTGGTTGCCGTTGTGCGGCGACCTCGAAGTCGGCTTGTTCGCATGGCTATCTGGGTAGCTGTCTTGCGGCAGCTGCGGCTGTTGGGGTGGCAGCTGAGCAGTGGGAGGGTTTTGAGACGGTTGCGTGTTGTCAGCTCCCACCGACGACTGTAAGGCGTCATCGCTGAGGTTGTTGTGAGGGAATCGCCGATGCTGCTCGCGTTCGATAATGCGGGGCGGTGGACGGGGATATCCTGCCTCGTAGTACTCCTCCTCCTCCTCGCCGCCGTCGTCGTTGTTCTCTGCGTGGGGGCCAATATCTAGGAAGTCGCCGATGTAGTCCGCACGCTCTGCGTCGCCATCATAGCTAGAATCGGCTTCCTCCGTGGTAGCAGTGGGGCTGCTGTGGGCATCGTGGGGACGGCTACGATAGCTGCGCGCACGCAGAGAGCGACTGGGCGATGGCGGCGCCATGCGACCGCCACGCGGTTGGAGAGGGGCAACGGCGACTGGTGAGTCCGGTGCCGTAGAGAGTTGTGGCGACTGCAGGGGCCTTATACGCGGCGTCGACAGAGAGGGTGGCATGTGCGATTGTGAAGAGGTAGCAGTGGCAGTACCACCGTTCACACCGTTGCTCGGACCGCTGTGCACGCCCCCGTCCGCCGTCAGCACCTCTGAGGTGGAGTAGGAGGCACCACGCGCCGCTACACCACCGTTTGCAAGCCGACCATTTGACGCTACTGGTGTGTTGCTGTAGCCGTTTCGTACGCGACCGTCACCACCACCACTGCCACCGGCACCTCCGTCAGCATCCCCTCGTTCTCCACTTCCTGTATCGAAGTAGAAGTTGTTATTTACTGTAATGGGACTTTGCTCGCGTTGCGGTAGAGCTTTAAGTTGTTCTGCCTGCATGCGTGCAAGCTCTTCGGATGGCAGCGATCGAAACAGATCAACATGGGGATTACTCGTATTCGCGCAGAGTTCTGCCAATTCGCGGTAGTTGCGCAGGAGCTGAAGCTGACGTGCGATACGCGACTGCGAGGCGTTCTCAAGGAGGCCGACATCCCCCACCTCCCCATGCGGCGTTACGGACGCCGCCAGCGTTGTGGTGACACGAGGCGAGCGCGTTGCGCTTCCCTTCTGGGCATCTCCGTGATACCGTCCACCGCTGTCAAGCAGGGGACTGCCTGGCGACAGCGGCGGCAACAGGGCCGGATTTGCCTCGGTCGCCCCATCACTGCGGGGCGATTCCGCAGAGAGGGGTTGCCGCGCATCGGAGGAGCGTGGGATTCCTCCACGTCTGCCGCCTTCTTCGAACCGGTCCTCTTCAGGAGCGTGAAGGTCGCCGCGCGAAAGGGGCTCCGTACGCAACCAGGAGTCCATCGTGGCCTGATAGCGCATCTCGGCTTCCTGCTCAGGTGTTGAGGCAGCTGGTGCCGTCGTCCCTTCGGCTGGTTCGCCAAACAGGTGGGAGGGTGTGTAAGGGAAACGGCTAAACGTGGTTGAAGTCGGAGGCGGGGGTGATGGCGGCTGAAGGGCAGTGGCCGCCCGCTGATACGTGGGAGTGTTTCGGAGCGTCCCTACAACAATCAAAGGCTCCGGTGGCGGTGGTGGTGGTGGTGGTCGGTGGGCCGCAGCGCGCGGGGACGGAGACCCTCCAGGAGGCGAGACTGCCTCTGGGACCGACACGTCCGAACGAGAGGCGTCGTACGATGTCATCCTGCGGAGGATTGGTGAGAGATGGCGAAAGTGGTCCCCCTCCATGCGCGCCAGCACCGCATCCACATCATCTGCTCTAATGAGCTCCTGCACCAGGTCCTCCTCCTGGTCCTGCACGACGTGACGCCAGGCGGAGGAGGGGGAGGAGGAAGGGAGAGGACGGGAAGCAGCGAACATCGGCGGGTAAATCGAGGAAAGAAAGAAGATGGTGCCTCACTTCTTCACTGCCGTGCGACTCGACAGCCAGCGGGAAATGGTGGTACCGATGCCCCTAGTGATAGTAAACTCCGTCTGCACACACACACACACACACACACACACACAAAAACCGTGAGAAAGGCACCTCCACAACGCCAAATGAAGCTCGGAAGAAAGGAAAAGAGCGAAGGAGGCGAGTCGTTGCGGAGGGTAGGCGGTGAGCAGCGACAGCAGGAGCGAGTTTCTAGAGAAATAGGTGAAGAGAAAATGATGAAGGTACCCCCACCACTACCAGAGAGGGGACGTCAGGATGACTTGTACACGACAAATAGGGGGATGAAGAGGTGAAACTAAGAGAAGAGGAGAACAACGAGAGAAGCTCGACGTCTATACAATGGCAAACCTGCACGGGGGGGGTGGTGGTGGAGGGAGGGGGTGTTCGCGGGGCTTTCCCTCTATGGCACCAGTCATACGAAAGGTGGAGGGAAAGGGAGAGGGGAGAAAGGGGGGGCTTCTAGAAAAGAAAGGATTGTTTGTTGTAAGAACGCGAAGGTGTACGTTTGTGTGTGTGTGTGGCGGTGGTGCGAGGAGGAAATACAAAGATATTCATATATATATATATATATATATATGCACGGAGGGGGAGACGGGGGCAAGTCGGAGAGATGGAGAAAAGAGAAGAGAAGAAGGAGGAGGTGCGGCAGATGTGAAGCACGCCCAGCACCCCCACACTCTTCCAATAATACGACTACTAAAACGACGCGGGATAAGGAAGGACGAGAAGTGAGGAAAGAGAAAGAGAGAGAAGGGATGATAAGGAGGGAAGCTGCGATCATGGCACCTATATATGCTTGTGTATGAGATACACCATAAATAAATATATAAAACGACTCGGGGCGGCTTACGTGGAGCGAGGACGGAAAAGCACAAGTAATCTGAGAGTTACCAAGCCGTTTTGTGCGGAAAAGAGGGGTGGGTGGGGTGGGAGGAATACGCCAATGCAGATAGGTAAGACGCAAGAAGCTTGCAGGGACAGGCGCACCACTAAAATACAGGTGGGTGCAAGAGTCACAACCGAGGTAGCTAGAAACGGGTACTGACCTACCTCGCCAGGGGGAGGGGAGGGGGGGTTCCGATCCGGAAGAAAAGGCTGCAGAGCTTCGATAATGCCCATCGAGCTTGTCATAATTGAACACATATACAAACACAAATTTTTGGTGTCAGTCCACAAAGGTTTCGGTCTAGCCGACATCTGTGTATGTGTGAGCGGAGGTGGGCAGAACGTGCACACCGGTGCGCAAGATGCAGCTGTACGCGGTCCTCCAGATTACGCTGCACCAATGGTATCGTTTACGTTCTTTGCATGCCGTTCTAGCTCTTGTAGTCCTTCACTTCTCTGCACGTCTACTTCGATAGGCTTCGATGTAAGGGTGTGCATGTGAAGGCGGGAACACTACGGAGCACCGTTGGCTCACCACGGTGGGTTTGCCCCCCCCCCCCCGCTCTTCTCTACAACGATGCTTCTCTACAGACACTTCGACAGAATCCACGAGGTGAAGGCGCGGTACTCGTTGTATGCTCTCGGAGGCACGATCGCCCTTTCAAGATCCATGACCACGTAAAGAACGGCGGACTGCGCCGTGCGGTCGCCACCGGAGGTGCAGTGTGGCGCCGCGTACACGACACGTACCACGTCGGGGGCACTCAATACGGAGTGTAACACCTGAGAGCGCCGATGTGAAGCGGAAAAGCATGCCCGAGAGGTTGCATCTCGCAGTCGGACGGAGCCGCCCGCAAGACCGCAACAACGCCGCAGCCGACGCTCGAGCTGAACATAGCGCATAGCTGCCTGCAAGATCCCCTCAACCTCCGTTCCTCCACCCCCGCCGACCGTCTGCGACCCGCGGGGGGCGAAAACCTCACCAAAGCCGAGTTGCCCGCAGTGATGAACCATCCGTGAGCGGTGCGTTGAGGGATCCAGTTGTGCGGTGGAGTCCTTTGCACAGCCGAGAAGGGTTGAACACCCTCGACGAGGCACTTCCGCTGCACCCAACGCCTTCGCCGCGGTGGTGGCAGCTTGATGGTCAAAGTGGAATAGGAGTACATCAGCGCCCCATTTCATGAACGAGGTGGAGGGCGCGGGGCGACGTCCTACCCGAATGCAGCGAACCGCAGTTTCCAGCTGCACCATCAAGGGAGACAGCAATGCTACCGGTCGTCGCCAGGCCGTGCGCATCGCCGCCGTCGCCTCCTGCACCATCTTGCAAAACGTGTTTGCCTGGAAGTGCACCTCCACCAGGTGCCGCACACCACTGAAGATGGATGAGATGGGGGCACCGAGAAACGGGGTGTAGGAGGGCCGCAGAATCAACGCCACCGTCCACCCCGCCGAACTCGTAACGGCAAGGGCCAACATGTCCGAGGAAGCCGCACCGCTCTCGGACGGGGTGCGTTGGTCGACACACCCGCCGATGCGTTCGCTTCTCACATTGAAAGGGGCACCGGCGCTGCCCAACGGCAATGCCCAACGCAGACACTGTGCCGTGAGCCGAACAACTGCATCATCTTCCCTGGAATACCTGATGTCGGCACGCTGCGAAGCACCGCCGTAAGCATTTCCGAGTTCTTCTAGTACGACCGAGAGCGCCGCGATGCGCAGCACCGCAGCAATTTTGGCCGATGGAGCACTGGCGTCTGGACGGTGGCTGCGGTAGAGAGGGAGGCCACGGTACCACACGGCTGAGGAAGATAAGACATACCGCCGTTCAGTTTGTGGTACCCCTTCGGTTGCTAACGCCCCCCGCAGAGACGCTGCATCAGTGGTATTCACGGCTGCGCGCATAAGCATATCGAGGCTTCCCCACAGTCGCGGGTGAGTGCGCAGAGAAGACGGCTGCTCCCGGCACAAGCTGCGCAGCGCCATCTCCCGTTCTGCATGCATCTGCGGCTGCGCAGCTCCTTGGGCTGCGATGGCGGCGAGCAGTCGCACCTGACTCTGCATCCGCTGTTGTACCTCCCTCGGGTCAGAGGAGAGACGTTGATGAACTGTTGACGCTCTATGGGCGGCATCGCTTTCGCCACCGCAGATGGCCCTGGCAGGAAGAGGGCTGCTCTGCAGACTCGTGAACATCAGCCATTCGGCAAAAGCGGTGCCGTCGCCACCGCCGCCGAGTCTCCGCCAGATGGCCGCTGGCAGCACCACAGTGGCCCCATAACGACCTTCTTCGACTGGATACGCCGCGTAGAGGCGTCTTCCCCCTGCACACTCGGCAAAGCCGTGATGCGGCTCGAGAGGGCGAGGGAACACTATTGCCGTGGTGGAGGCGACCGATGGTTCTCTGGCGACGCGTGGCTCGATCCACGACCCCCGTTGAGGGTCGCGCAGGTGACGCGCTGCGAGATAGCCGAGTTGGGCTTCAAGTAGGCGGTGTCCCTGAGCGGCGAAGGTGGGTGATGCAGAGGAGGAGGAGGCTGCCTTGCCAGTGAGGTGGATCACCGCCTCGTCCACTGCGGCAGGCTCCCCTTCCGCGCGCTTTCCAGGGAACAGCGCGCTGGAGGGCAGCACCAATCCGACGGACCCAGCTCGTTGGGGAATGCCGAGCCCGACATCCGTTTCTGCGAGGGGAGCAGAAGAAGAGGCTGCTAGTCCACGTCCCAACTCTGGCGCAGGGCACGCACCCGACGTCTGGGCCGAGGCAGCCGTGGATGCGGTGGCTGTAAGAACCACAGGTACTTCATCGAAGGAGGCCACGTTCGTCTCGCCGATTCCCAAAGGGAAAAGGAAAAACGAAAGGTCTGCTCGAGACGCACCACCACCTGCACGCATGATGATAGAAAATTTTGTCTTCTCCCCTTTCGCGCCCACCTCCAACGCGATCGTTGCGGCTGCAGCACAGAGTGAAGACTCTACGCTCAGAAAGAAAATCTTGTTCGGAAGGAGCTCCTCCCCTCTCCCTCGATCCCACCTCGAAAAAAAAAGGCTACAGTCGTTGTTCAAGGTGGTGGTTTCTCTTTTGTACCAGCCCCGTGCAGCCGCTGTTCTCTTTTCTCTGCGGACGTCTCTTTTCTATGGTATGTATGCCCTATATATCTATGTATGTATCTATAGGTATCGATGGGACTTATCTATCGGTATCTCACGGTGGAGAATGGGGTGCGTGCGGGTGTGTATCGCGGTAGGTAAGATGATAAACATAAATAAATATGCTATCTAGGTTTCGCTTCTCTCTTTCTTTCTTTCTTTCAATGTGTGTCTGGGGATGTCCCTTGCCGTGTCGACGGTATTGTAGAGTCGTACTTTTCCCCCGCTCCTCTTGTCTCACATTCCCGCAAGAAAAGGCAGAAGGGGAGAGAGAGAGAGAGAGATGTGCCACTGTGAGTGTGTGTGAGCTGCGTCATGGCGGTCCTCCATCGACCGCGCCATCAAAAAAAAAAGGAAACAAGAAAAGCGAAGGATGATGGAAGTAGGGGCGAGGGTAGGAAAGGTATGAAAGGGGAGGGGAGGAAAGGGGTGTGTATACCACAGGGAACGCAGTAGTGTGAGGCCAATGTGGCCCACAGGGAAACTCCAAGACGTGCCAAGATCTGCAAAACGATATATATCTACATCTATATCCAAAGGAGCGAGCGATGAACATTCCTAACGAGGGCCGCTGTAGAAGAAACAAAAACATCGCATTAGCAGACCTGCAGCAACCTGCAGGGCGAGTCCGTTTGCTATTCCCGTAGAGGTACGCGCACATGACGTTGCTGATGGAAACGAAAGGGGAAAAAAGGACGAGGACTGGCTCTCATGGTGACATGGAGAGTCTGAGGACCATCAATGTCATACCCGACTCGACACAGTTGTGACGTTCTAAGTTGCGTATTTGGGTTTGTAGGGGGGGGGGCGGGAGGGAGGCAAACACCACGAGCAGCATTGAACATAACATAAAGGAGGAAGAAGCGGAGCGGCCCCGTGCGTGTGGCGCTTCACGAGGCCCCTTCCGCCCAACTTCCCGATGTTTTTCTTCACTATTCTTGCTCGATTGCGTGTAGCTCCAGATGGATGCCTCTTCGCATACATAACCCTCCCCCCCTCCCCCGACTCACCGGAGATGTAGATTGCTCACCGCGAAACCGCCCGCGCCCCCATCCCCTGCCGTTTCCTCTTTAGTCTCGCCCACTGTCCCATCCAAGGATGGGGTGGGGGAGGAGCGGAGTGGAGGTGGGCTAGAGACGTCTGCTGCACATCCTGAACCCCTCCGTCCCTATTCCCTTAGCCTCTCAGCGCTCGATGACTTCTGTGCAGAGGGTGCCGATGACAGAGATGCGCTTGTGTGAGATGATGAAAAGTGTGGAGGGGGGGGGAGGGGGAGGCAGCATCAACGGTGTTGCGTTTAACTGTGTCAGCGTAGTCGCCAGAGGAGGCTCACTACCTTTCATGAAGGTGGGATAGCGGCTTCGTGGTGCCCAAGGCGTCTCTGCAATTCTGCAAGTCGCTGTTGCTGGTGTTGCTGCAGCCTGCATGCGGCGTCTTGTCATTTACCTCACCCCCGATCCAGTAGGGGGTGAGGAGTGCGGCTCCGCAGTACGTGAGAGCGCAGCCCATGAAGGAGCCCGGACGGCCGCATTCTTTATGGGTGAGGGAGGAAGCTCCTCGGTCGCCAGGCCCGTCGCGCGCGCCGTTGGGATGTGGAGATGACCATGAGTTAGGGGAGAAGGGGTGGTAGTATGCGAGGACGCCGGTAGCTGAGCCAGCACCTGTGCGGTGTTCTGCATGGTGCGCGCGCTGATAGAGACGAACCGCCGTAGTGCCGAGCTCGTGTTGGCGTCGCCGTCGTCGCCTTCAATGTATTTGGTGGCGCACGAGGTTGGCGGCCACTGGCCCTCGCCCACCGCGCTCGAGACGTTCAACGAAGACGCCGGCGGTCGAGAAGGTGGTGCTGGTGGAAGGCGATCAGGAAGTGACGTGGCCTGTCGTTGCTCTCCTCGTCGGACGGGTTCACGAGTCGCAGCGGTGACAGTAGAGACGCGCGAGCGCACCACGAGCGACGTCCCCGTGTTAGTAGGCTGCTGCTGCTTCCCTGCACCACCCCTATTGCTGGGTCGAAGAGACGGTGCTACAGCGCCCGCAGCGGTTGCCGTGCCACCCATTTCGAGCTCATCGAAGCTAGCACTGCCGCTTGGCACCGGCTCCGGATCGATGCCCAGTTGAGTTTCTCTTCCAAGATTTATGGGATTCTCTGAGCTTGGCCGTGGCGATGTCGACAGCGGGCCCGAGCCCGAGTGTACGTGCTCCGCTGCCGACGCAGCCGCCACGTTGTCTTGGCACTCTCGTTTTCGCTTTTCATCGCATCGGGTGATGTTTCGGCTCTCTCTCACGTCTTCGCTTTCTGCGAGCATCGCCGACTCGGAGGGCAAGGTATGCGTCTCTGCTTGAGGGAGGTGCTGTTGCGTTCGTGAGCTGGCGAGACGTAGACGGCTGCTGTGGGTGGAGCGTATGCGGAGCTTCTCTCGACGTAGCGCACCGTCGTTCGCCGAAGTTGCGGCGCCATCCCCATGCTGATGTGACGTGTCTTTCCAATGTACAGTAGAGAGGCCAAAGGGTTTGGAATGATGCACATCTGCGATGGCTTCCTGCTGCTGGGTGGTGGTGGCTGCCGCAGCCTCCTGGCGCGTGCGGCTCGCGTGGGTAGGCTGCATGAAGGGCCGCAGCGGCACCATCGCATTCTCACGTACACATACGCAGGGTTGCGAAGAGGGTGTCGTTCGTCTGCCAGCGAGCGCAGAAGACGAGCGGGACGGCGCTGCTGCGGCCGTAGGCCCTGGTGTCCAGCTGGAGTGGGGTGCCATGGGGTCAGCAGAGCAAACAGTGCAGATGTGGCGGGAGGGGTGGGGGTGACGCGGGGGTGTCAGCGGAGACCCGACAGGGATTTTGGAAGAGAAGCGCTTGGAGGTGGGCGAGGGACCACGCGGTGGGTCCCGTGCGAAGTTACCTGACTTCAGCAAAGCGGCGTTAGGACACCAGTCGATTTCCTCTGCGGTCAGAGACGCCACGCTATCCATGCCATTCACCGAGGCCGAGGGTCGAGCTTGTGATGCGCGCTTGGCACCCTTCGGGTCGAGACGAGGGGTTGAGCGTGGGGCCCATGAAGATAAGGGGACGGGGACAGCAGATTCGATCGTTGCCTCGCCGCCTCCGGTGGTGTGCCGGCCCCCTAGGGGCGCGGAAGGCCCCTGCCCGGGCACTCGGGAGAGGAAAGAGTGGTGTTGAGCTCCGTCGCCGCGGCTCAGCGGCGCTTGATTCGCGAGCAGCAACTGGCGCTCCACCATAGCGGTGAGCTCTTCCAGCTCGTATTCACGAATGCGATCCCGGTGTTGCCGTGCATGCAAGGCGCCATGTAGGGCGATGGAGCTCCGCATCGAGGTTACCATAAATTCTACCTGCTCTGCAATGAGATCTTCCGCCACGCCAGCCCGGATGGCGCCGTCGATAAAGCTGAGGATGAGGGAGCGACTCCCCTCCTCCTCTACAGACTCCGCTGCAGTAGGGACCCGCAAGGCAGCCCTGATTTGCGGTGACCAGCCCTGACGAAGCACAGTATCCTCCACAACGCAGTGCGGCTCCTTTGTTTGTGGCTGGGCGACAAGAGATGTGGCTGGAGCACGTGGCGCTGTCTCCGCATGCACAAGCGGTGGGGGCACTGTCACTGATGTCGTCTCACCCTGGCGAATCGCTGCCTCCCCGCGCGCGGCATCTGGCGATCCGCTCGACGGCAGCCGCATCGGTGGCGGGCTTGGCAGACTACGTTGGTCCTGCCGGCCATACTGCATGACAGTGAAGGCTTCATCGTCGGGACGTGGCGGTGTAGGCGAGGGCGTGGCAAATGCCGTCAGTTGTTCCAACAGCGCGGCGCGGTACGCTGCAGGGTCAAGCATCCGTGCTCTAGACCCTTTTATTATCCCTTAGCACGTTCTACCTTTTGGGAATCGAGGAATACGACAGAGGGGCAGAGGCGAAGGTCACGAGAGGGTGTCCAACACTGGACGTTCCTCTTCTCTCACTGCCCCCCCTTTTCTCTGAGGCTTGCTGGGGGATGGTGGAGGAGAGGCAGAACACGACGAGGATAAGCAAAGCTCCTTTCTTTTTCTATCGTCTCTCTCCCCCTCCTCCTCCTCCTCCTCCCACCTTGACCGGATATTGCCAGACGGGAGAGAATGTAAGAGAGTATAAAGCGAAATGCGTGTGTATGGGGCGTGCTGGCGTATCCGGTTCAGCCCCCCTTCCCATTCGATTCCTCCACTTCGTAGGGCAAACACCTCTTGAAAGGTGCCAGAGTCGGACCGCCTTCTCTCCTCTGTCTATCGCCACCTCCTGGAGAGGTATGCGCGTTCTCCAGGTACGTATCTATGTGTGTGTGCCGCTCCAGGTATCTACCTGGATACGTGTGGCGTGCAAGTAGCAGTTGCTCTTTTTTTTCCCTCTCTACGTGCATGTGTGCACACATAAGCGTGTACACAGCTATCGTGGTCGATGTTCAGAGGGTCAGTCCTGAGTCCTCCGCAACGGGTTCATCCAAACGCCTGCGGTGTGCCGGTGTTTGCCTGTCAGGTAGAGCAAGGGAGCGAGAGAGTAAGAGAGAGAGAGACATACGCGCATGCGGACAGGCGATTATCTCCTTCCCATTCGCATCTTTTAGAGTTTATCGATACATTTTTAGGTGAGTCAAAACCCTCACCGATGAGAGAAAAGCGGTGGGTGGGGAGAAGGGATAAGGGAAGATAGCGGGAGGAAGGGCGGATCGGGGGAGGTTCAGCATCGACATACAAGCGTCATAGACGAGAGATGATCAGAGAGAGAGAGAGAAGCGCCTCTGTGGATACGTAGCTGCATCCTTCGGTGAGCGAATTTCGCTCAAGCATACAATCTCTCCAGCCCCCCTCCCCTCCACCCCTCTTCCTTCAAATACCCTTTGCTCGAAAAGATAAGGTCCGAGAAACAACGGAGAGGGCGCGGGAAGGCGGAGCAGGGGGAGGAGGAAGAGGAGATTGAAGCCGCACAAGAAGGGAGCGAATCCAATGATAGCGGGCAGCAAGTTCGGCATCATCCCGGTCACATCGAGAGCAAACCATGATGCACATCTATACATATATATATATATATATATATATATATATTTGATAATGAGAGATGGAGAAGGACGGGAATCCTGCAAAGCGAGAAAAATCTTCTTATCTTTCTTTATTTCTCGCTCAACGAAAGAACAGGGACCGTGTGATCACATCCCGGTAAGCAGCCCTTTCGAATGCACAGACTCGCGAATCAATACAGCCTTGCGCATGAGAACGGCAGTGTCGAGTCGTGGAAGATGCTTCAGGCAATATAAGAGCTCCGTTTTGCTCGCCTCGATAAGCATTTCGGTCATGGAAGATAGGACGGCTAAGCAGGTGTAGGGGTGCAGCCCCATCGCTTGATGCTCGCTTACATCTGCAAGGTAGCAGTCCCACAAAGCGAACACGTCGTCAGGATGCATCCGACCGACGAAGAGGCCAGTGAGCAGGCTGGGGACCCACTCCCACGTCGAAAGCCCTTCCGCGGTAAAGTGCTCATAAAGGGGAAGCAACACAGATCGGAAGAGCATCAAAAACTTTCCGCAGTGCGTCTGCAATGTCGACGCGTCGTGCAAGATGTTCCCCTCGCGCATCAGGACTCGAAAAAGTGCGTAGGTGGTGAAGAACGTGTCACGTGCCGTGCTAGAGACTCGGTCGAGCTGCTGCGCGAGTAGAACGAGAAGCTGAACGTGGTCGACCGAGATGCCGCTGTATAGCATCCTCAACGCTGCCATCGCCGCCTCCATCCGGCTCCATTGCCCGATATCTTTGCAGTACGGCTCACAGTGGCGCAGAGCCGTCATGGATTCCTCCCAGGCGGCGAGGGTGGCCAGTGGCGTCGCTGCTGCTACAGCGAGAGGCCCACGGTAGACAAATGGCATCGTAAGCACACCCGTGTCTACACCACTGCAGTCACTCCCGTCACCGCTGCTGGTGACGCGTGAAGCAAAGCTGCTACAATGCAGTGGGCCGCTGCCTTCGGTTGCGCCCGCCGACGCTGCCGTGGAGGACGCGAAAAAGCCAAGCAATCCTTGAAGGACCGAAGCAGAGGTACCCGAGGCGCCGCCGCCATGGCCACCGCCGTGTCCGCCTCCTCCCGAACGGCCTCGATCATCGTCCACGTCCCCCACCCCCCACACCCGTTGAAAGGCGGTGTGGAGGAGCTGGAAGTCCTTGTCCTGGAGCTCCTCCATCGTCATCTCACTCGACTTATCGACGAAGGCCACGCCCAACAGATAGCGGTACACGATGCCGCGGTGGGTGGGCGGTATTCCCATGCGGGACGCCTCGCGGAGCTTCTCCATGTTGACGACCACTTCTGCATCGAGGAGTTCCTCGAAGACGCGGCCGTCGTTGACCACACTCACGTCCGCATCAGCTGACAGCGGCGAATAGGCACCAGCTCCGGTTGGGGAGGACGCCACCGGGGAGTAGAACCCGGGGCGCTTCATGGCGCGTCCGTGTGTATGAGGGATAGTTGTGTACTATCTCTCTCTGACCCACTCCACGATACCTCTGATGTTCCTCGTCTCTCCGGTTGGATAGATGGCGCAACCCGTCCCCACACTCCGAGAAGGACAGCCTCAAACGATGGGCACAGAGTTGTCCGAGGTGCCGATGCACCCTTCCCTCTTCCCCACGCACGTATGCGGTCCCCTTGACGTAGCTGCCCCCCTTTCTGGCTGGGTAGCCTCCTCCCTTTACAGCGCACGTTAAGATATTTCTTCTAGTTTGCTTGGGAAGTGTGTGTGTGTGTGTGTACGTTGGTGGACTCGACAAGAGCAAAGGAGAAGGAGGGGGGGGGGTAAGGAAATGGCCATGAAGCCGTAGCGGTCACGTCTCAGATGCTGCACTATCTCTCTCTCTCTCTCTCTTGAGTTGCTCATCACAAAACAGACCTATCCCTTCTCTCTCTATCCTTCTCCATAGCCAGCGCTACAGCCATCGCCATCGACGCACAGACACGCACAGGGAGAAGACGAGATGAACCACAGGAGGAAAAGAATAAGATGAGAAAAGAAGGCGAATGATACTCAGAATGCAGGGACCGTTACATGAAAGAGAGCGCACGGCGGCGGACCTCTACCGAAAGGGAACATCAAAGAGAGAACGGCGCAGCCACTACATCCTCCTTTGCTTTTCTGAACAGCAGCAAGAAAAAATATTGTACACGTCAGACTGACGGACAGTTCTCTCCCCCCCCTTTTTACCCCTTCATCCGCCTCCTCCTCCTTCTCCTCCTCCCCATTCGCCGTTGCGGATCGAATTTCTGCGCCTCGCAGAAGAAAAACAGCGGGGGGCGGGGGCGGATGTGGCACGCCACTTTGGTGTGTACGTGCGCGTCAGAAATACGTGCGGCGTCGCTCATCGCCTTCACCCCCGCTTTCCCCAACTTCCCTCTTCATATCCAGAGAACCGATAGCGAGAGGAGGAGCCAAAGAAAGAGAGAGAGAAGAAGGAGGAGGAGGGGGGGGGGCGGGGAGAGGAGAAGGTGAAAGCACGGACATTGGTTCCCTTTTCCACACCTTCACTTCTCCGAAACGGTCCCTCTCGCTTTTTCGCTCGCTTTTCCGCCTTTGCCTCTCTTAACAAACCAACAACGTTAATACTCCATTAGCGAAGCCACAAACACTAAGAGATAAGAAAGAGAAGCTGGATGGGTGCGTAGGCGTGGCTGTGCATAAGGGCTGGGAGCCTGTACCTTGGGCAAGGCCATCAGATGGAAAGGGGCAGAAGAGAAGGAGAAAGCAGGAGACCAACGCGTTCGATGCTACACCCCGTACATGTCCGTATTGCCCCTCCACCCACTTCTCGACGCGATGCCACCAACGCCGAATCCATGTCGCAACACCCACCGCCACCCTTCATTTTTCCTCCGCATGTATCCCCTACACACCGCCACTGCCGCCGACCACATCACGAAGACTATCACCATCGCAACGCCAGAAGCCGTCAACTTCATCGCTAATGCGCACACGTCAGCGCCTGTATGTTGGCACGCCAACGCATGAAAGCCTTTCGCCCCGCCACCCCCCTCCACCCCCCCTAGCTCTTCCTCTCTCTTTGGTGTATGTGCGGGCTTTACGCGCTTTCCAAGCGACGGCTGTACTCCCGACGGAACGCCGCCGGCGGTAGCTGCCACACGTGTTCCTTCACAGCCACTGAAACCTCCTCGTTGAAGTACTTGCGCGCATCACGCACGAGGTCCTCCTGCTGCTCTGAGAATTTGCCCTCCACATCGCCGAAGTAGTGATCCGCAACGATCTGCTTTTCTGACGCGACGGCTATCATCTGAAAGAGGGAGACCACTACAGCGGCTGAGTAGACGGGCCATAGGCGCTCCCGTGTCCAGCCCCAGACCGACTTGCCCACATGTATGGACGTCCCAATGAACTTGCTGTGCCAGCACTTCTCGAGAGACGCGAACATGATGGTAAGACCTCCCGCGAAAACCCTAAAAAAAAGAGGGGGAAAGGAGGGGAAAAGACGATGGAAAGGTGAACCACGACGTAACGCGAAATACGAATACCTCTTGCCTGCCTCTGATGTTGATTTGCTTGGACGCTTCAGGATGCCAGACCTTTACCCGGCGCAGGAGCGTGAGTGTTGGGTTGCAGTGTGGTGGAAGGCACGAATATAGAGGAGAGAGTGGATGGGCAGGCGAGATGCATAGAGGAGGGTAGCATACATATATATGTGTGCATCAAGTGAGAGAGAATATAGGAGACAGCAAGGGAAAAGGAAGAAGCAAGGAGGTGAAGAGAGGCGAGAGCATACCTCGCACTACAGGGAAGGATGTATAGGTTCTACGAAGATACGAGCGGTGAGGAGGAGGGTGGGTGGGTACCGACAAAGGAGAGAGAGAGGGAAGCTCATTATGCTGGTGATGATGTAGTGGTAGTAGCCCTCCTCTCCCCTCCTTTCGCTTTTCTCTTTTGTTTCCTGCCTTTTGCCTCCTAGTCTCTCCCTTGTATCTCCCCTCAACTCGGGGAAAACCGTTTCGTTTATGCCAAGATGAATGTTTCGAGCTGAACACACACACTCACACACACACAGACAGGCGCACAGAGGCGGTGGAGTCCTTCTGGAGAAAAACCAAAAAAATCTTCCTCCCTCTCTCCTCTTCTTTTTGCGGATAGGGCGTGAAGCTTGCTCTACCCATTCTATCTCTAGTCGTCGTTGGCTCTCCAAACCTTTCGTTTCGCTTCACCATGCCGTCTATGGATGGTAACGAGTTGGGGAGCGGTACCGGCGCACAAAACTACGCGCATTCAAAATCCCCACACCTAGCATAACAGAATGTACGACGGACAGCATCACCACGAAACTCAGTCGTCATCGTCGTAGAGAGAGAATACCACGTACTTCGTGATACCGGCCACCACGCAGAAGCTGCGCCCTCGACTCATGCTGACACGAAGGGGCACCGCATCCATCCCGAAAACTTCACAAAGTGCCTCCCGCACCGGCGCACCGGTGATGAAGTTACGCTGACCTCCATCACCGTCGTGATCCTCCACCATCTCCTCCTCCACCCCGCTCTCCTCAGCCACTTCTTCATCCTCACTTTGCGAAGTAACAAGGTGACCATCCTCGTCAACTATCGCAACGAAAAAGGGAATTGTGGCGGCTGCGGATGTCGTCGACCCTTTCCCGCCGTGTCGCGCGCGCTCTTCGATAAAGTTGAGCGGCTGATACACTATGACATGTCGGTCGTCCGCCAAACAGCCGTACCAGCACGGGTGGAAGGCGGCCCCTACGGTCTGCGGTGATGCAGACTTGGCCAGGAGCCCCTCGTCCGACTTCGCTGCGTTCAAACGGGATGCGATGACGGCGATGTCCACATCTACAGTACTAAGGCCCACGAGCGTACCGGTAGATCCCGCGCTGCCGATGTTGCTCATGCGATACGAGCGAAGCTGCAGCGGCGCCAGTGCGTGGTCGCCCTGCGGGGCGTTGACCGTACGCAACATGAACAACCGAGCTGCCTCGGTGGAGAAGGCTCCGTCCCATCCATCTGGCCCCGAGCGTGGCGCTCCTGCCCGAAAGTCGAAGTCATCGTTACCTACCTCAAGTTGTGGATAGTATCCAGTAGTGTCCTCGGCAAGGCCGTCCTTCTCCTCTTCGTCCGTGGATTGCCGGTCCCCGTCATCCTCCTCCTCGTTGCTGTCGTTGCGAGACCGACTGCTCTCTTTGTTGACGTCTGCTTGCCCTCCTACAATGCAATGAAGAAGTTGTGCCGCTTCCCCGTCGGCTAGCGATGACGGCTCGGTCACCATCGAGGTGGGTAGCAACCCCTCTGTAGCGACCGAGTTACCGCACCGCTGCGCGTATCGTGAGACGTACTGATTCGATTTGGACACTGCATTGTCTGCCATCCTTGAAGCGGAATGAGAGGCAGTGGGAACCGTTCCCGACTCGATGTCCTGAAGATAGCGGAGCAAGGCAGGCTGACGCGTTGCACTAACAGGGACCTCATCCACAAAGGATGGCTGCTGTGGAGAGGGGGAGCGAGCCTGAGGTGAAGCCACCGGTGTCACAGGGGAGGAGGTTGCCGCGGCGGAGTTCTCCCGCCGCGGCTCTTCCTCCTCTGCATTCAGCTTCTTTTCTGCCGCTACCGCCGCTCCCATCTTCATCTTAAAGTGAAAGCCGCGCTCCCAGTGATGCGACTGCTGGAGAATCCACCGGGCCAAGTCGCGCGCGCACTCTGCTTCCTTGGCAGCCTGTCGGAGGAAGGTGTCACAGTTTCGCCGGAGGTAGCCCAAGTGGGCAACCACACTCCATCCATCGAGCACGCCATCCTCATCGTCGTTGCCGGTGTGGGCATGTTCCACTTGCGGAACATGGTAGACGTAGGCCATCGCCATTTCGTAACATCGATAGCAGACGTGCGTCACATTGTACGTGATACGTTGTAGTGTATCCACTATCTTCTCCAGATCCTTTTCCACTTCTGCACGCACGAGTCGCTGCACGGCGTACTGGTACAAGAGCAACGGATCAGGGCTGGTGAGCTGGACGAGGATGGCAGAATAGAGCAGAGAGGCGGCGTTCGGGAGACCCAGATGTTCCCAGAGCCGCCCATGCAGTAGTTCCATCCATTGCTGAGTGGCATCCTCGTAGGCTTCGCGGGCGAGACGCGTATACTCCAATACATAGCACAACGCTAGCCACTGTGGTGTGGCCAGCACTGCCAGGCGCCCCCCGAGGTCAACTTGCCAGAGCGAGGAGACTGTGGCGCCAGTGAAAGGGGCGGCTGAAAGGTACAGGCGGTGCTCTGTTGCTGCCACTGCCGATGCATCTATCCCGATGCAACCATGGAGTAAGTTCTCGAAACATGCGACTGCATTCGATTTCTCCTCCCGAGTTCCCTTCCTTTCCCAATCCTGTTGCCCGACACCGTCTGCTGGCATCACCGCACACTGCCTCACTTGCATATCCCGAACGCTGAGACGTCGCCAGACGCCAGCACTGTCGACACCATCGTTCCCATCGATGCTACTCGGGGCTAAGACGCTATGTGGCGGTGGTGCTAAGGCCCATTGCTGTACCTCGTAAAGGCCACCCACGATACACCGCAGAATACCGTCCTTGCCCAAAACTAGGAGCAAAGATACCGTCGAAACTACCTCACCGGTGTCTAAGGGGGCAGAGGGGTGCATTGCCGCGTTTGCAAAAGGAGGGTTAGCTGCAGCTACGCCCGACTTCAGCGCCGCCGCGGAAGCGGATGCACCTTGAGCGGCCTCGTCGAGCAGCGCAGCTGTAACTCCTGTGCGGACGGGCAGGCATCGCGTCAGCGCCGCCGCATGCATAGCTCGCATATGCGCTGCGGAAGAGGTCGAGGACCGCACAGCACACCAGCTCATGGCGCACACCGCAAGTCCAGCAGGCAGCGACGTGCGAATTCGCGGAGCCGCAGCGCCAGCGTCCTTCCCTTTTGTTGCTGATGCTACTGCTGTTCCCAACTTTACGGATGCATGGTCCTCTGGAAAGAAGCATGTTTGCGGTGTTCCTCCAGGACAGAGCACGCGGGCCAAGGATCCTCCTTCTACGTCCAGCACTAATAAGAGTCCCGAGGGCAACGACACGGTGAAGAGGCGTCCGGAGGGGGACCAGCAACAACATACGCCTGTGTCGCCGACGTCACTTGGACCAGCGGTGTGTTCACCATCCCAGTCATGTGCGAACGCCTCGAAGTAGAAAGTACATACGGTAGTCAGCGTGGTGGAGCGGTACACCGTTGCTGCCTTGCGCGTAACGAGACCTAGTAGATTGGCACACGGGCACGCCGTGACGGCGAGGATGGGCTCTAACGTAGACTTGGAATGAAGCAACTTCATGAGAAAGTCTCGCTCTATCTACTGCTGCCGCGGTAGGATAAAGAGGAAAAGAACCAAAAAAGTGCTGCAAGAAGCAGTAAGGAAGGGGAAACGGGGAGCGGGGTTGCAGAGTGCCTGCCTTCAGCTCACGATATTCACTTCCTGGGCCGCTCTCTCTCTCGCTCTCTGAGGAAGAGGGGCTCTACGTTCCCCAGGAGGACGGAGGGCGCGAGGATTAGGTTGATGTAGAAGACCGATCAGGGGAAGACGATGCAGAACCGGGAGTGTGAAGCCGTGTTATCCGGAGGCCGCACGCCTGCATTTCAGCCTCAAAGAGAACGAGAAACCGAACGTGCGCAAGGCGGCGTGGATGCCTACACACATATTTTGTATATCCTTGTGTGGAGGTGATGGAGCAACGAAGATGTTCGTGCGTGTGGGTGTGGCGATGAGCCCGTAATAACACAAAACGATAAGGGAAAGGTAGAGAAGCAGTAGCGGATGCGTTCCATGGGGATACCCGAGTAAGAGGCGATCGAGTCTGAAGGTACCACTGGGCATCCTTTCTTTGTGGGGAGGGGGGGGGAGGCAAGGAAGAGGGTGATGAAGCTGGCCTGTTGGCAAAGCACAATCCGTTCCCCCCCCTTCCTCATGCAGACACACACTCACAACATGCACGCCCCCTCCCCAGCACCCTTCATCAGCAAAAAAGGGAAGACCCGTTGTCGGCGAACGTTTGCATCTTTAAAAGTGTTCTTGAATGATGAGAAACGTTTCGATTTTATGGAGGGGAAACAGGAGAGAGTTGCGCCTGCTACCTTACTCACCTCAACGAAGGTTATAGAGGGGGAGGAGGGCTTTCTGCTGTGGGTTACGGCGGTGCATCTGCTGCACCGGGCGAGGACTCCTGCCGCCGCAGCCGTACTTCGTTCGATTTATCTCGCAATCTCTTACCCCACGGTCAGCTTAACTCCCTCTTACCTCGCTTCCACCGCAAATCTTCCCCTTTTCGAAGGAAAGGGGGACTCAAAGTAGGAAAAGGAGAGGCTTCACAGACCTATCACTTTCGGCTGCCTCGTTGTGCGGTACGCCGATCCGCCGCACGTGGGCCCATCGCCGCGATTTGGAAGGGGGAGTACGAGAGGATATTCTGCAGGAGCAGCGCGCACCCTCAGGCCTCCCACTTCCTCTTTTTCCACCAGGAGCCACCACACTCCACAAGTACGACGCAGCGCGGTCGAAGACTTCACTCCTTCCCATTTTTCTCCCCCAACTCAGTTCTGTATCCCTCTCTTTTTTCCTCCTTCTGGCTGCCTGCCGCCCGAGCCTTCCAAAAGACCCAGATACCAGTGCACTCCATGAGGCGATAGCGGCCACGCGATGCACCAGCTGTTTCCTCTGCCCCCTGTGCCGGACCCGCCTCCCCCGCTCCGGACACATCCTTGTCCACGCTGAGCTTCTTCAGCATGGCATCACCAAAAAAGAAGCGAACCATACGTTCGGCGTCGGCTGCGTTATCAAACTCGTAGTCCGTGCGCACCCACGTTCGCGTGAAGCCGAAGTGCTCCTCCAGCCGCTGAGTGTAGGTGCTCTGCCGTGTAGGTTCGGGTGAGCCGTTGCCTAGTGTCTCCAGAATCACCACAGCAGCATCCGATCGCGTGTTGTCGAGGAGTTGTAGCAGAGACTGCACGATCGTGTCCACTGTCGCATGCCAATGATCTTGGCCCCACTGCATGCGCATAACATGGGAGAGCGACCATGCACACACCACGAGTTGGCAGGGCGGGTGCCGTGTCTTCTCGAGAAAGCCCCTTTGCACAGCTTCAAAAGGAACTGGGCGCAGACACAGACGGAGCTCCGCCGCACTACCAGCTGCCTTCTCGTCTGCCCTGCCCCTGGAGAAAACAAGTGGTGGAGACGGCGAGGAGGCGGTGATGTGCTCCTCTTCCTCCTCCTCTGGCGAGCCTCCCGCTGTTGGTGTGAGGATTACCGTTTCGTAATGACCAGCTTGGGCGGCGCTACGGACGGTGTTAACAAGGCAGCGCTGTAGCATCGGTACCTCGCTGTCGTAGGCATAGATGGCATGAACAGCGGGGTGCGCCACCACCATGCTCTCGATGCGACCGGTACCACACCCAAAGTCGGCAACCCGCACCCACGGCAGCGACAGTGGGCAACACCCATCCACAGAAGTGGATGCGCCGTCCGCGCTCCGCACAATACGGTCCATGATGTGGTGCAATAGCTCCTCCTGTACGGCGGCACAGTTGTGATGCCGCATGAAGACGTCATACGCCTCCGGAAAGCGACGGTACATCTCCGCTGTTCCCACCTTGAAGGGAGGCACGACTCCCACGGTGCCCCCTCTTGCACTGCTTGATGTGGAGGAGCTGGGTAAGGGGGGCACCTCGGTGGGGTCCGCGGCGGCACCCCACACGGTGAGCATTTCTCGCCGCAGCTGCTTACTCAGCAGCGCCTGACTCGTCGGGATCGCGTTAATGTCCATAGCGGCAACGTACGTCAAGGGCGGCGTGGCGTTCTTGTCCTCAAGCCTACTATGCTTGGAAGGAACCTGCGCAGTGCTTGTGCTACCGCTGCGGTTAGACCTACTTTTCCTAGCTCTCTCTGTACAGCTGCCGCCACCGAGGTCACCGTTCTCTGAAGGTGCCGGCCGCGTCCTGGTGTGCTCCATCGATCCTATTCCTGCGTTTTCCCTCACTTCTCCCCTTCCGTGTGGCCTGATCAACACACACACACACAGACGGACTTACAGGAGTAGAGCGAGAGAGGAGGGTAGGAGGGGGGCTTCTTCTTTTCTTGTACGGAAACTCAGACGGCACGCTGTCCTTCTTAGATGACGCTATACCAACAACAGAGACAAAGGATCGAAGGAAAGAGAATACACTGAGGTATGGCGTTCTTCGCTTTTATTTTACGTCTCCCGTCTGTAGTGGCACGCCCTCTCTCTCTCTGTCCGTCTTCCACCAGGCTTGGGGCGGCCGTCTTGTTCCTCCTCAGCGAAGGCAAAGGGGCCCATGCCACGGAAAGGCACCTGAACGAACCCCCCACCCACCTCACCCCACCCAACACGGGACATGTGAACCGCAACAGCGAAAAAAGTCACCGTACCCACACCAGGGCAGAGAGATGCGAGCGGCAGACGAGAGAGAGAGAGAATGGAAGTATGGGAGAAGATCAGGCGAGGACCGTGTACGATGAGGTCTGACGATTCGAAGCACCATTGCGACACGGAAAGCCATGGAGGGGGGAAGGGGAGAGGACGGGGGTGGTGCGTTCTTCCCATCCTTTCCTCTTCGCTCGCTCTGGGTGTGCGGTGCTTGCCCGTCCACAGAGCATTCTCTGAGACACTGATGACTAGACAGATCCACCTGAGAAGACGAGTTAGCGAGAAGAGGTCCTCTCAGGGCGAGGGTGCCATCTGTAGCAAGGTGGCAGGCGGATATGCAAAAGCTGCATGCTCTCAGATAGGCGCTACGTTGGATCACCACCGCAGGCGTCTCTTCACTCTCGCCAGGAGAGGGAGTCAGGAAAGGCGCGGAGTTGGCTGGGGGAGATTGTGAAGCAGCACCGTCTCGTGATGGAATGAGAGGGGGGAGGGAGGGGGACGATAGGACCCCCTTTGACAGCGCCGCTCTAGAAAAAGGGAAAAGAAAAGTACGCACGCACACGCTCATCGACGCTGATACAGACATGGGCGGGAGGCAAAGAAGCGGTGTAGGCGCCATTCGCCCCTTGTCACATCGCCCTCGTAGATATCCACCTCAACAGGAGGAGGCGATGTCATCGCACGCGGTGCAAGAGCGTTCGCTGTTTGCGCCACTCTAATTCCTCGCGCTTCACCATGGCATAGAGCGCACGTTCGACCAGCTTGGCATCGAAACCCATACGCGCTAGTTCAGAGAGAAGTCGGTGGTGTTCCACCGTCGCGCCCAAGGCCACGCGGCGTCGGAGCGCCTCCTCAACGCGCAGTACCAGCTCGCTCTGCGCTTCGGTTAACGCCTGATCCGCTACACCACTCTTGATCGCGTCCACCGTCGCGATTTTGAAAAGCTTGATGGCCTCCTCTGCGTCATTGCGACTAGCAAGCACGTCCAACCGCATGCGGGCCAACGATTCGGTGATGCGAACCAGACTCTCCAACTGGCGGGCGGTGATTTGGATGATGGGCGTCTTGCCGCTGCTGCTCGTGCCTCCCCCACCACTGCTACTGCCACCACTGATGGCCTCCAGGGTCTGCTGATGCGCATCCCGGCGAACCTGGACGTAGAAGTCGAGTAGCACCTTCATCGCCTCTTCGGAGATGACAGGGCGGCACGTGGTTCGCGCGTAGGAGATGTACTTCGTGAAAAAACCTCGCTCCACTGCCTCGCCTTCGCCACTGCCGCCGCCACCGCCAGTGCCACCGTTGCTGGAAGAGGCCCCCGCCAGGCGACCCACGCCCCGTCGCCCAGAGGCGTTGCCGTTGGCACCCTTGTGCAGCGCTATGACGTGCTGCGCCAGCCGCTGATCCATCTCAGGATTTCGTGGATCGATCACCTTGAAGATGAGGTCGAAGCGAGACAAGATGGAGCTTTGGAAATCCATCTGATCTTCATTGGAGCGTAGGGGATCGTAGCTGCCAAGCGTGGGGTTCGCCGCTGCGAGCACCGAAGTGCGGCTGTTTAGCATCGTCGTCAGGTTCGCCTTGGCGATGGAGATGGTCTGCTGCTCCATCGCCTCGTGGATGGCCACCTGATCTTGCTCTCTCATTTTGTCGAATTCATCAATGCACACCACACCGCCGTCGGCGAGCACCATCGAACCCGCCTCCAATACGAAGTCACCATTGCCATTGGAGATGACGGAGGCTGTGAGGCCGGCAGCGCTGCTACCTTTGCCGGAGGTGTAGATACCAATCGGGGCCACCTTCTCTACAAACTTGAGCAGCTGTGACTTCGCCGTCGACGGGTCCCCGATGAAGAGGACGTTCATGTCTCCTCGCAAGAAATTACTAGCACTTCGCTTGCGTGTTCCGCCAAAGAGGAGGCACACAATCGCTTTCTTCTGATCCTCAAGGCCAAAGATGGCCGGGTCGATGCTGGCCGTGAGTTTCTTGAAGACGTTTCCTCTCTTGGCGAAGGCTTTGAAGGAGGCCTCCTCCTCCGGCTGCCATGTCATGGTGGACCTGGAACGGACGCGTGAGGAGAAGTTCTGGTTCACGCTCACGACAGCACAACTGGCGTCTTGCGTGGTGCGGAACATGAGACCGACGCTACGGAGAAACTGGGCCCTCAGGCCGGCAGCGGCGCGTCCGCGACCAGCCGCCCCCCCACCCCCGCGAGTGTTGTCGAAGCCACCTCGTTTCTCTTGAACGGAAACGATGCCGACGAGTTGCACTCGCGAGCCGGGACTGACGCGGTCGACCAGGTAGCGGTCTACTACCACGGTCAGGTGGCGTGGCAGCTCACCAGTAGGAACATCTTCTGGTAGTTCCTGCAGCTTGATGATCTGCTGATCCTCATATTCACACTCCATCGGCAACACAACATACGGGTTAGGACGACACTTTCCAGAGGAGGCACCAAATCGGCTTCCCCCCGCGCCGCCGCCACCAGAGGCGCCATCACGACCACCGTTCTCCATACACTGTGGAGGGAGGTCGATCGACCGACCTCCGTTGATGTACGCCTTGCTACGGCAGCTTGTACACTGGATGGCGGCCCGCACACACCTCGCGTGTGTCGAGCTGCATTTGACGACGATACCAGAGACACATACCAGCTGCGCCACCGCGGCTTGTGCGAGGTGGCGGAGCGCCATGGGGGGCGCACTCCAAAAGAGCTGAACTTGGATCGTCGTCTCACGACTGTACGCGGGGAACAGTTTACGCTCTTGCGCCAACTCCCACATGGCATGCTCCATCAGAGGCAACGAACGAGTTGGGTTGCGTTGCACCATCTCGAAGAGGTCTCCGCTGAACTGCTGGAGATGCGACATAAACAGCTCCACGTAGTGCAGCCCGGCAGAGAGGTTGCGGCGCAGCTGGTCCATGTAGGGAAACATGTGCTGCATACGGAACTGCTTCACAAACTCCTTTGCAAGAAGTCGTACGTCGGTACCGTGCTCGAGCCCGCCGTCGCCGCTGGGAAAGGAGGCACCTCCTCCTCCATAAGAGGCAGCTGCACCGCCATCGCCGCCGCCGCCGCCCTCGCCACTGCCGCCAGCACCGCCATGGAAGTTGGTGACGTGCACCGCCCCGAGATCGGATTGCATTAAAATCTTCCTTCAGTTCGGAGGGTGGGGATGGTACGTTTTTGAAATGCTGGTATGCCCTTTCTCCACTACGGTTCGATCCTTTTGATGTTGGCTCCTTCTCTCACGCTCTTTGCACCCCGCTTTACGGTGGCGTTGCTGCTTCGTCTTTTTTTTTTACGGGGGGAAGGGGGAAGGGCCTCTCTCTCTCTCTCTCCACCGCAACGATACGCACGGAAGAATTTGGATGCTATGCGGGCGGTTGCCTTCAAAGATGTCGGTGCTTTGTCACACACACACAAATGCCTCGGTGTAACTCTCTATGTTTCTCTCTCTCTCTCTCTCTCTCTCTATATATATATATATATATATATATGCTTGCGAGTGGGACCCTTCAATGCCAAAGCCACGCGTCTACGACTAAGAGTGCCTCCAACCAATGGGTTGATGACTCGCCGCACGTGAAGTGGTTCACCTACACATAAAAGCTGCGCTGCTGCTCTGTAGAGGGGATTGGTGGGGATGATGATGAGAGTAAGCAAAAGGAAGAGGCACTGAGCATACACGAGGAAAGAGAAGAAAGAAGAGTATGTGTGAGAAGGGGGGAATCGGGAGTTAGTGAGGCACAGCATGGGAAAAGGAAGGACAAGAAAAAACTTGTGCTCGAAATAAGCTTTTTGGAAGGGTGTACGCGCGCGCGTGTAGGTGCAGAGGAAATACCGAAGGCTCCTTTGCAGCTTCCCTCCCTCTTCCCTCTGAAAGCTCGACAAACTTCGCACTGGATCCATTCAATAAATGTACTCACGGGTAGTTGCACTAACAAAAAGGTGCATATGAAAAGCCAACATCTGCTGTACCGGTGTGCAGTCTGCAACGCACCGCAGCGCTACTTCTACTCCCTCGTCCCCTCTATCCTCTCTCGGTATTCCGTCGGATGCGACTGTCCTGCCTCTTCTTCTCTGCGTCTCTCTTGCCCCCTTCTTCCTTCCTTCATATTAGCATCACGTCTTGGACAGGACGTCCTGCGGGTAGCCGTCAAATGGATTTTTTCCACTGAGGATAAGGTAATCGTGATCCAATACCCCGTTGATGTGCTTCTCGACTAGCAGCGGCAGCAGCCACGCCATGCTCGCATCAGATACGGAGTAGGGGAGACGGTGATACTGGATCAAGTCCGCTACTCGAATTTTACTTTCCTGTTGATGCACGCGGTAGAACTTCACGACCATGAGTAGCGCAAGTCGCTGGCGCGCAAAGCAGAGAGCGTTGTGCACGCCGATCTCCACGAAGAAAGGTCCGTGCATCGAGAGCGCGGCATCCAGCAGGTCAAGCCGCGATGTCTTCAAGGCATTCACCACGTCGATAAGTTGTGCCACACCCAGGGCACTCCAGTCGTGATCCGACGGGAGCCGGCCAAGTGCCACCTCTGTCGCCAGCAGCTTCACAAGGAGCACACGTTTGCTTTGCGGTGGGGCGTGTGGAGGGTAGGCGACTGTTGCCTTCGCCAGGAGATCCGCAGCCTCCTCGAGGTGGGGTACACGAAGGGGCTGACGGAGAATGGCGCACGCACGGTGGTAATAGAGCATGCAGCGTTCTGCCAACGCGGCGGGGAAGGATGCGTGAAACGCATCGATGAAGCGCACCACATCCTCGTTCAGCGGCGCGTCTGCGGCGATCATCTCACATATGAGATAGGCAAAGCTGTGAAAAAGCTGCTCCTTCTCGTTCGTATCCCAGGTCAGCAAACAGCGCTGCAGATCGTTGGAGTTGTTCAGCGGCTGCTGTGTTGAGGCTTTTACGCGCCGGTTGAGGACCGCGAACAGTTTCGATGTCACAGCATTTAAATTGGATTGCACCGTAGCGACCCCACGCGCTGTCGCCTCCTCGAAGACGCTGCGCACACGTCGAAGTACAACGGGGATGATGCTGTAAGGCGGGGCGTCCGCCTCCCCACCGCGTTGAAAGACGGTCTGTAGGAGTTCGCTGAGCTCATTGGCGTAATGGCAGGCATCCGTGAGCGCTTTCGTTGGGTTGGCGCGCAGCCCGGCTTTGTAGATTTCCAGGTCCGACGTGGAGGCTGACAGGGATGAGGCGGCATCATGGGCACTCGCGGAGCTACAACGAATCGTCGACAGAATTGTGTTGAGGTAGGTGCCGAGGGCGAATAGGGCGATCCATGTCTCCCCCGGGAAGGCCAAACTGTTGCTTCCCGCTTTGCTGCTGGGGCCATGAGCGCCGCCCGAGATGATTGATCGAACCTGCGTCGTCCATAGCGCCAACATCTCCCCTGTCGTCTGCGCGAAGCTGCCGTGGACTCCTTTGACGCCAACCGCACCGAAGAATGCTTGTTCGAGAGTCTTGGCGGCATCCTCGTCCGCCATGGACGCAGAAGAGGCAGTACCGCTGCTACTGTTGCTCGCATGTCCCCCACTTACAGAAGCGGTTGCGGCAAGCTGCAGCAAGAACGACTTGCACAGGCGTGCAGCGATGCAGAACTGCTTTTCATCGCTGGGAATAAGCGGCAAGGGATACTTTTCTGGGAGCTTTCGTGTTGCCGGGAGGGGCAGCGGCGCGGTGCGTTGCGCCTGGCGAGGGGAGGGGATCTCGAAGCGTGACTGCTGTACAGGAGGTGCAGGGTGAGGTAGGGCCGATGCGTTCCTGTCTCGCCAGTGTCGCTCCTCCGCGTTTCGTTGGCCATGGGGAGGCGAGCGCCCTCTGCGGCGTGCCCCACCGCGAGCGCCTCGATTAATTGGGGCTCCGTCACTCCGTACAGGTCTGTCAACTGCGCGGGTAACGGCAGCTGCGCCAAAGCTCGAAGCTAGCGCAGGGGCCGGCACAGCAGTGGTACTCAGTGGTGCTGCCAAGCTTGCACTTGCGAATACCGAGACTCCACCACGACCGGCGGGGGAGCCACTGGCGGAGGTTGCAGCGCCAAATAGGGATGTTGGCGCCGTCGTCGCGGCGGGCGCATCGGCTGCTGCGGTGACTTTGGCAAAGGGTGAGGAAGACACGAAAGTGCTGTCTTGGGAGTGTGGAGGGTTGCTGATGCCGATGGTCGAGGCACGTGCGCCGATGCTCCTCTCGAATGGGCTGGAGGCTGATGCAACATCAGTGGGTGCGTGAGGCTGCACCGCCTCCGCAGGAGACCCGATGGCAAAAACGGAGGCTGAGGTTGGGGCAGAGAAGCTGCTGTTTCCCGAAGTGCTAGGCCCTGACACGCTCTGTGGATGTGGATCGCTTTTCACGAAGGAGGATGTGACAGGGTTGGGTACTGAACGAGGACCTCCTGAAGGAAGCAGGACGGGTGGCGCTGGCTCCTCCTTAGCAACCCCCTTCCAAACAGAGCCACCCACGATGCTGGACGACTGCATCACACCCGAGTGGACGAAGGCCGGGCCTGCTAAGCTGTTTGGGCTTGGTGCCGCCATTCGTGGCACGGAGGCGCCCAAAGCCGAGATCTCGGGTGAGGCAGAAAAAAGGGAGATGCCCGGCTTCGTCGTCGTCGTTGTCGCAGCGGTGATACCGAAATGTGACGAGGGGGGAGGAGCACCTGCGGTTACGGCGGCGCTGGTGTGGCGCTGCTCTTTCGGTTCACCGTCCCCGAAGACAGGGTGGACGCCGGTGCGTGGGGTTGGAGTGGGACAGGGCAGGGTGGCGAGGTTCAGAATGCCATTGTCGTAGCGGTTGCTGTGCGGAGCGGGATGGTTGAAGTGGAATGGGCCGGGTGGTCCTCCTTTGATGCTGCCGACAGCGGGGGGCGGCATCAAGGGGCCTGGCACCGCCGCAGCAAATACCGGGGCTGTAGGAGACGAAGCTACCCCATACACAGGCGGTGGCGGAGAGGGTGCAGCGACTGGGGCGGCCGTCGGAAAAAGCGATGGAGGGGCTAACAGACCACCACTCCCGAATACTGGAGGGCCTGGCAGCGATGCGGCTGAAGGAGCGCCCTGCGGACCAAGGTAATGGGCTGTAGCGCTCACAGGGGGAGCGCTCCCTGAGAGGACTCCACCAAGACCAAAGGGGCTGGCGGGGATGCGGCCACCGGCGTTGGGATCAGCGGAGCCTCGGCTGCTGCTGGACGGGAGGACAGTGTTGAGGGGTGTGCCAAACACACCGACACTATTGTTGCGGCCTCGTTCACCAGTCATGGGAGCGGCGCTTGCGCCGGTTTCTCTACGTCCCCCAAAGGGATGCGTCATCTGAGTGTTTGAGAAGCTACAGAGAAAAAGCGCGGAATATGTTGAGGATGCGTACAAAAGTGGCGAGGTGCAGCAGAAGAGAGAGAGGGGGGGATGCGTGGGCTGACGTTATGGGCGCATTTTTTTTACGAGCGCGCCCTCTTCTCCTGTTTGATGAGAAGAGCTGATCCACAGAATTGTAAGCATTTTCGTGAGGCCTCCTCGTTGCTGAGCCGTGATGCTGCTTCGCAAGTAGTAATGACCATGAACTCCCTTCTTTTTCTTTCTTCTGCTTTCTTATTTCGCCTTTGTTTATGCTGGTGGTGGTGGTGCACATGTATCCCCCATACCACCACCATGGAAGGGGAGCGGGAGAAGAGGAATGGAGTTCGTGTGCGACCCTTGCCGAGGTGCACGTGTGCATGGCTAAAAACAGGCTGTAAAAAGAGTGGTGCACGTCACTGGCTTGGACAAGCGAAAGTACCGCAACTCCCGTAGCCGTTTCTTACCCTCCCCCTTCTTTCTGTCTCTGTCTCTCTCCGCACATTGCACGGCATGCGAGGAGGTGCAGGAGCAATGTCTGCCAAGCCACCTCTCCTTGTTCAGCTATCCTTTACCGTCCCCATTTTTGTCGAAGTTGGACAGCGTATTCCACACCGACACAACAAGGAGAAAAAAGAGGAGCGCCAAACGGAGTATTCAGTGAGCACCGATATACGCAGACACTCACCACATCTCCCTCTACCCCCCTCCATGCACACATACACACACACACGCACACAGATATCACTTGCTCATAATCATCAACACTCGTTGACATTGATAAGGTGCGTGAGGAGGTTGGGGAGGGAGAGGGAGGGTAGCTACCCTCCTTCCCTCATCTTTCGCATCGTGTTTCTTCCCCCCCCCCCTTCCCCGCCGCCCACCCCTTTTTTTCTATCTTCTTCGTCTTCCCTCCCTCTATGCGTAATCTATCGGTGTCTTCACGACGTAAGAGTACACGTACATCATTAACTTCTTCCCTTGCCCCCCCTTGCCCCCTCCCCCCTCCCAGAAACACAAAGTAACTCCCCTACCCTCCTACAACTTAAAGAAGAGAAGATGTCGTCAGAGTAAGAGCTACAGCTGCTGCGGTGGCGAGGGTGTGGGCCTTCTATTTCGGCATTATTGTCGAAGAAAGGAGGGAGGGGGGGGGAGGGGAGATTATGGAAAAGGTTTGCCGTCGGAACAGCCTCTGCCCTTTCCTTTTGCTTCTTTCATTCAGACGTCTTCCGTCTCTCCTCTCGCACTTCGCAGTTCCTTCAAGTCACCAAAAGTTTCGCCCACACGCACGGACACCGGTAGAGGAACTGCCAGTCGTAGAGCACGTGCCTGATCTTCCAGGATGCGCTGCACCCCATGCGCTACCTCTCCCACGGCAGCACGGGGCACAGCGTAGACAAGCTCGTCATGGATGCTCATGACCAGTGCTAGTGGGGCGGCAGGCAGATACGGCAGCAGGGTGTGGCGACGCTGATGGACAGCACGCATTGCGCCATGAAGCACATCGGCGGCACCGCCCTGGATGGCCAGAGCGACCGCGCGCTGCTTCCTCCGGGCAGGATCCTTCTCCGTGGCAAGGGATTTGAAGCCCGAGAGCGTCTCCACGGCCTTCGCGTGAAGGCCTTCCCTCCGTGTTTCGCGCAGATAGCTCTGAAGGCGGGGATATGCCTTATAGAAGCGTGCAATGAGCTCACGCGCAGCGAGGGGGGCAGCAGCACCTTGCTGCTGCTGTTGCTCTTGTTGTGGTGACTCTGGCGGTGGCGAAGCAAGACGAGCCGTCTCCGCGACGACGTTCTTTATTTTGAGGTCCATCACATCGGGCCCCATGCCGTAGAGCAGTCCATACACGACCACCTTCACAGCCTGCCGTTCCAGCGGTCGCACCTGCTCTGCGGAAGCGCGCTGCAACACGCTCGCCGTCATGAGCGCCAATACGTCTACATTAGTGGACAGATGTTTCTGCAGAGCCACGTCACCGCTGAGATGCGCAAGCAGACGTAGTTCAAGCTGATTAAAGTCAAAGGAAATCAAAACACAGCCGGGGGGCGCACAGTAGAGATGCCGCAGCGTCCACTGTGGGTGATGCGGGAACAAAAGCGTCGGGGTAGAGAGAGGTTGGGCCCCCGTCGCCCCTTCGGCCCAACCAAGCCACCGATCGACATCCTCACGTGTGGGGCCTTGATCCGCGTCGCCGTTAGCGCCGTGTGCGTCCGAGGTCGAGGATGATGCCGCGCACAACTCCGGGAGCGGGAAGGTTGTTCGCAGAGGCGACTTTGCCACCGTTTGCACGTTCGGCGTTGTGGCAAAGATGCGTCCGGTAGTGCTGTTGTGCAGCGTCCACGTGGGGTGCACTGAGTAGCACACACGTGCAGCACCGGTTCGACCAGTTTTGGCGTTCGGCGCGGCGGCGGTGGAGGACGACACTGTCAGCGGTGGCGAGGTGGGCAGATCCTCCTGCGGCCGGTCCAGCACTCGAACCCTCAACTTTTCTGCGACGCGGTCGAACATCTCCGCGATTTTATGTCGCGCCTCCGTCCTATCCTGGTGGGCTATCCAAACGCAGGCCAACTGGCATGCTAGACGGATCTTTCGCGTCAGCGGGCTGCCTTCCGGACGGGCCGCCGCGGCGGTGGCCAGGCGTCGCAGATATACCGCATCCAATTTCTGCGGTGGCGGCGTGACAGCCGCTGCGGAGGCGAGCTGCGACAGACAGCGGCTCACCGTGTCGGCGTTCCACCGCACATAGCACGGCCTCTCCGGTCCCTCGTTCCCTTCTGTGGGCACCAGCGCCTTCACCACGCGCAGACCCAGCGCTTCGATGCTGGCGAGCTGCTGGTCCAGCTCGGTGAGCATCGCCCGCGCCATGGCGTCGTTCACGAAGATGCCGTGGTACGTCATGAGTTCGCACAGGAATTCAGCGTAGGTGCGCTGATGACACAACTCGGAGGGGGAAAGCCGGTAGCGTGAGGCAGCCGTGGCAGAGGCAATGATAGAGGAGGACGCCGCCAGCGGCGGATCACGTGGCGCTCGTTGAGCGGACGCGCCAACGCCGTCCAGCAGTTTGCGCAGCACCACGTCGAAGAAAAGGGCGAGGCTCTTCAGGCTATGGTATACGTCGGCGAGGTCTCGGACAGGCACCCTTTCCCGACGCATCACCCGGCCTCGTAAGGGGCGGACGCTGGTGCGATGCGGACGAGGGCTGGACCGCCCGAGGTGCGTTGACGCGTTCCCCTCCGCTGCCCTAGCCTCTGTGGTGCTGGCCGCACGCCTGCGTTGGTGATGGTCATGCGGCTGGGATTCGAGTGAGGTCAACCTCGCAAGAAGTCCCACTGCATCTACATTCGTCTTCTCCACCCCTCCTTCTTCACCGTGGAGAACATCCGTGGGGAGCGGGGGCGTGATGGTCCGAATGCCTGCCGCATTGCTTACAGAAGGCTCGACATCATTCTCTTCGTCCACTGCGATGCTGGAGCTGCCTTCAGAGCTGTCCGAGTCGTTTCCAGAGGTCAACTCCACTACGCCGTCCCCTGCGACAATGTGTGCCGTTGCGTTGACCATTGCCACATCCCGCGGCTGAAGTTCTTGGATGGACTGTCGCTCCGCGTTAAGCAGCTCAACCACCTCAGGAGGGAGGGCGGCGGTGACGTCTTCCAGCAGCTGCACTCCATGTTCGGGGAGGCGAAACATCGAGGCGAGGGCGTGACGAAGCTGGAAGCCCAGCTCGGTGCAGGTCTTCACCTCCACGACGTTTTCGATGTCAATGCGATCCGTTCCAAGGAAAATGAAGAGAAGACGGTACAGCAGCCGGCTGTGCAGCAGCAATTTGAGAACGTCCGGTGACCGCAGCAGCTGAGCCAAGAGAGGGATGACTGGATAACCTTGACGGGGATCGATGGTGTACAAGACTCCCGCCGAGGCGGACGCTGCGACACCGCTGGCGGAGAGCGACCCCATCGCGCCTCCATCCCAGATCGCCTCTCTCGTGCGACTTTCGATCCCTTCACTGGGGCTGCGACAAAGAAAGAAAAAGGGCTGCACAGTTCCCAAAGAGTCGCGCAGCGCTCCTGCGCTTTGCCGCTCATAGGCCTGCAACACCGAATCGAACAGCTGAGGGTGGCGGAGGAGACTGGTGCAGCCTCGCAGTTGCACATCCACCGCTACCGGTCCTAAGCGACCGGCAAGGAGATACGGGAGGAGAGGCACCCCGTCCGCCATTACGAGGCGCGGCGGTGGAGCCGCCGATGAAGACGGCGACTTCTCCCGCTGCCGCCACGGCGGGGAGATGGCCGTATCTGTCGTGAGAGTTTTTGCAAGGACAGGAGATGGGGTTACATTGGGCGAGAGCGGCACGGGGGCGCTTGTCCCGCCTGCCTCTCTGCAGGGAAGCTCGAGCGAGACATCCGCCCCAAGTATAGAGGTGCTGCGCTGCCGTTTCCTTTGTGAAAAATCTACAGCATCGCTGCTATCCTCGTCTTGCACGACTGATGTGCTACGTACTGGAACATCTGCAGCGACAGCGGCAGCAACAGCAAGGGGGGGAGATGACACGATGATGTCCTCGGTGGATGCGAAACTGGCAAGGTCAACGGGGCGAGGAGGAGGTGCCGGTATCGGAGCAGCACAAGCAGCCTTCAACCAAAATAGAAATGCCGATTCCCTTGAGCCTTCTTGGGTAGGATGATGGCCATGCGTGCCGGAGAGAACCTCCACCAGTGCCGGTGCCGGCCCTTCTGCTGTCCTCGACGGTGGGGATGTTGTCATACTTCGAGATTATGGGCTCGCAGGGATACGTTGCCACCGTGCGCCGTTTCGCTGTGTATCTGCTGCTCTTTTTCTTCGTTTCTTTCCGATTCGTTTCCCTTCTCGTGCGGCGTCATGTACGTGCTGCCAACATACGCACCCCACGCACGTAACCGTAACAGCAGCAACTCGATAGAACCGCGTGGGGGGTGCGAAAGAGAAAAAGAAAAGCGGTGTTGTATGCCTCTTCCGAAACCAACATAAATTAATAACTAAATGTAATATGATCGAAAGGATGCGAGATGACGATGCGGCACGGAGATGACTGTTCCGTTCCCGCTATTGTAGAGAAATGCAAGGTCTCCCTTTCTTCTCCCCCCGCCCTTTCTCTGTGCGTTTATGCGTGTGCGTGTGCGCGTGTGGGGACGTGACCCCCAATGGAAAAGGGGGGGGGGCAGTTTTCTAAACTCCTCCTCCTCCTTTGCCCTCTCGTTCCCCCTTGCCAACTGCTCGTCTTATCCTTTTCCTCTCACCGAACCGAGAAAAGTCAGCAAACGAACGCACGGCATACAAAGCGGAATATGGAGGGAAACCAATTCTCATAAAAGACACGGAGCCGCCCACAATTTACCCGCAGGGTCGCGGTCCACGATCAGCATATACACCTGGTCTTGAAGCAGAGAACAACCTCTGCCCCACACAAACCGACGCACAACCGTCTCTCTCGCTCTGCCTCTCCACTGCTGCGGCAGGCGTCGATGACTCGAAAGCCAAACGTGTGCTGCACACTTAGTTTGTGCGGGGGAGGGGGGGGGGGAAAAAGAGAAGAGAGTGGTGCTTGTGCGACGCGGAGAGAAGTAAGCAGCGGCAATGAAAATAGTGGGAAATGGAGGGTAGGGAAGAAGAGCAAAAAGGGAAGGTGCGCAGGCGGAGGGGGGGGGAGGGGGACGGGTTCTCACAGTCCCTTCCCCCCTCTTTCTCAGCCTCCATCAACCGAAGAGAGTGCTTTCATTTCCGTGGAAAACATCCACATATAGGTAGATGTGTGAGGAGCAGTTCAATATCTTACGGCCCCTCTTTCCTCTCAGCCCCGCTGTACCGACACGCTCTGTCGACAGACGTTTGGGCTTCAACACGGAGAGATGAGGGCAAAGGGAGTGGGGTGGGGGAGCAAGACTTCATCCCTCCCTCTCTTTTTTGTTGAGTAATATATATATATATATATATGTCTGCTTGAAGAGAGAGAGAGAGAGAGAGAGAGAGAGTGCCCCGTATTCTCATCCTATTGCCTTCTTGTGGGGGGGGGGGGAGAAAGTCTGAAGGGGCAAGGCACTTCGCCGTTCTCCTCCCCTTTTCGAACTATCGCTATGACTTCTCCTTCTGATAAACATGTGCGCCTGTTTCACGCTTCAGTTCGTCATCCTTTCCTGCCAAACGATCTGCAACATCCCCGAAACAACACACACACACAGATGTAACCAAAGCTATTGCAGAGAGAGAGAGAGAGAGAGAGAGAGAGAGAGAACCAAATAAGAAAGGGAGGGGCCCAAGAGTTGGATGGCGAGGCAGGCCGAACGACGACGAGAGGAAGACCACTCAAAGAGAAGGAGGAGAGGGGGGCAGGGAAAGCACCCTTTACAACACCCTTAGCAAATCGTAAAGATAAACTGTAAAACAAAGATGGAGTGGAAGAGAAATGGACACGGACAGATTCCTATGTGTATATATATATATATATATATGAAGCCATCGTCACATACACATGCACGTCCAAGCGCCTTATGATTAGAGGTGCTGCAACGCGAGAGCCAGCAACGCACACACTTAGAGAGAGAGAGAGAGAGCAGGGAAGCGCGAGAAAGAGAGAGTATACGCTCAGCTCTATTCTACAACCATCTGACCTCCCTTCTCTCCCCCCTCTCTCTATACACACATACAAGAAAAATAAGGAATCTTTGCAGATTCGGGAAGTCAGAGCAGCGCTAAACACAAAAAAGAGAGAAGAGGATCAGCTGGTTCACGAAGGGGGTATGGAGACAACGATGCACAGAGGGCTAACCCAGTCGACGGAGTGCAACACGTCTTCGCCGTGCAGAAGAGGGTCACGAGAGCGAGAGAGTGAGCGCGAAGAGAACAAGGAACAAATCGATGATAGGAGGAGCCGGTGACGAAGAAGACAGAATGGGGAACAGAAAAGTAAAACTGTAGACGGCCGGAGCTCCGAAAGAGGAGGAGCAAAGCGGAGAGCGGCGAGAGAGAAATCAGTTCTTGCCTCTCTTCCCACGTTTTCCTCTTCCCGTCTTTCCCTCTCCTTCCCTCACTTCTGCGTCTCACTGTCCCCCTCTCCTTCGTTTTTCCCCTGACATATTCAAAGGTCGCAGCGAGAGGTCCGAGGGCGTGGCTTTTAGTATTTCACAACGACCTCCGCTGGCTGCATGGCCCGATGAACGTCGTAGTCGTCGTCCGCGTCGCTGGCTAAGAGCTCGAAGTGAACACGGCGAGCCGAGCCTACGGCGCTCGGCCGGTTCGGCAAGACGGACATGCCACCACTCAAGCGGCCCGTAGAGTCGAAGCAGAGGCGTCGCTGGCCGCAGGTGAAGACGCGAATAAAGAAGTCGAGAATAGCACACCAGAGACGGTAGTTGGGCAGCACCTCAGGACAGTGACGAAGTCCACTATGGTAGCGTACGGCAACCCCAATGGCGAAGTAAAGAGTGCTGATGCCCACCACGACAGCGAAGGCGATAAGCCTGCCGTCCATTCTCTTCAAAAAGGGAGAGGGGGGGAGAGGAAGTCGAGGGTGTTCCCCTCTCTCGATGCTCTTTTGTATCTAAAGATTCCTTCTCGTTACCTTACAGAGACAACAAGCATCACCACTGGCTATACTGTCGCGCCGTCAGGAAGGAAAAGGAACCACAACAACACCGGGTCCACTCCGCTATGGAGCTGCGAGATGCAAAAAAAATACACGAAGGTGAGGAAGACGAGGAACGGTGTTAAGCGGGGATAAGGAGGGAATCCGCTAGACGTGTTTGTGTGTGTGCGTGTGTGTGCGCAGAGCGGTGAAGGGGTGCAAGGGGCTTACCCATCAACGAACAGTCCGAAGAAGACGAGCATAATAAAAAGAGGATAGAGAGAGAGAGAGCAAATAGAGTGTAGAAGGCAAAGAGCCGGAGCGCATCGTCATGATCTGTTCAAAAGATACCGTTCGTTGCCCCTCCCAATAAAAATGTATGTCAGGGAGAACCTCTGTCGTTCCCTGCACCGAAGCGGTAGGCCGAAGCGCACGGCGAGGAGGACGAAGCGCCGTTGGAGACCTTCAAGGGGAGGGGGGGGGAGCCGTCGGAGGTGTGGTGCCGGGAGGGAAAGGGGGTCTGCAGAGGATACGAAGGCAGTGAAGGGTGCAGTGACGTCGGGGAGGGAAAGAGAGAAGGGGCAAAGACAAAAAAAGAAAATGTCTCTTCTACTCTCTCAGACGCGTACACGCAGACCTACGAAACACATCAGCGCCAACAACAAAAAACGCGTAGGCCTATACGTACATATATATATATATTGAACAAGCCTGCTTTACTCACGGTAAGTACGGGTGAGGTGTTGGGGGTGGGGCTGGGAGCCTCCTCCGTTACGGTGACAGCCCTGCGAATGGATAGGCCAACTAGGGCAGTAGGCGCAGCAGCAGGGTACACGTGCCAGGAAGCGGCGCCCTAGAAACTCACCTACACACCCCGTTTCTCCATTACCCACCCACGCACGCCATCCTCAGCGATTCGTTCTTTTTCCCTTTGCTTCACAACCTCGCATCTGCACTTGCCTCCGATGCCCACTTCCTTCCTCGTTGAGACCGTGGCGCCAGCCCCTCTTCCTCGCTGCTCGATGTCTTTCAGAGGAGCTTCATCTTCTTCATAAAGGAGCGAAGCCGCAGGAAAAAGCCGACAACGATGATGACGCCGATGCCCACAAAGACGTATTCAAAAATCCACGACAACCACTGCGCTTCCTTCAAGGAGTAGCGCATATCTTCGTCTGCGCGGGTGAGATGCACAAAGGCCTTGCGAATTTCGAGGATCATGCTGTAAATGTACTCCATCTGCTGCATCGCTCCGCTCGCCTTGCCGATTCCTAGCGTGATGGGGCTGCTGGTACTGTAGCGTTGCTTCTTCAGCCGGGTGAGCTCCGCATCCTCGGCGTCCACGATGTCGAGGGTCACGTTCATCGAGACCGCCGCCGCCGCCGCCTTCGCCGCTGTGTGAAAGCAAATCGAAATGAGGCTGCTCTTGCCGAGTTGCAGAATTTCTTTAGCGTCTGGCAAAGCCATCTCATGTTCCAGTAAGACGCGGCCACCACGCGAGGTGATGGCGACGGAGACGAAGGGGGTAAGACTGCGCATCATACGGTACCGAAGCTCATAGCGTCCGCCCTCCGGCTGTTCATTCGTGAAGCACTTCACTTTTCCCGGTTCCAGAGTAAAACGAAACGCCTCTGCACCAACGACGAAGCCGCTGCCGCTGTTGCTGCCTCCGTTCACGAGGAGGAGAAGAAGGAGCGGCACGACAAGGCGGCACAACTGCAGCGGCTGCCTCCGGGGCTGCATGGTGGTTTCACACCTACACACACACACAGAATATATATATATATATATACAAATTGAAATGAAAACAGGATAAGGACGTGAAGGACAAAAGTGTACACGAAAGGCGAACGAAGATGGACGGTGAAGGAAGGGAAAGAGATGGGGGGGCTCCCGGAGAAACGCTTACACCCCTTCGGTGCGAACACAATCTCCTCACCTTTGAACACACAAACAGACACACGCACACACACACACACACAACAAAAAGGAAGACCAGAACAGAGAGGAGAACAGCAACTGCAGCACGCCTCCCCGCCACACACACTCTGAAACCAAAAATGAATAATGGAAGCGATAACGGAACGAAGGGAGGGATGGAGATGGAAAGGAATCCGCCTGCTACCACCACCAACAGCACCTTCGTTACCTCCAAAGCAAGGTAGCGGCGCGCTTTCGTGCGATGGGGCAGATGGTCAAGAGCAAAAAAAAAGAAGAGAGGATAGATACCGCCCTTGGAGAGAGTGCTCCGCGCACGCTCAACTTCGAAAGCAAATTCGACGGGGACGATAAAAATCCGCTTGTGAGCATGTGTATGTATATGTGAGTGGGGGCATGAGAAGGAGGAGCAAAGACAACGGGGAATGGAAGTATGGGGGCATGAGTCAGGTTAAAGAAAAAGCAGCAAGGCATGTCATCGCGGCCCGCCTTGCTTCGCATCTCTCTTGTTGTGGGCGAAGGGGCGGGGAGTGGGAGTGGGAGGGAGAGGAAGCTGTAGACTTCGAACATCGCGCAATATCCATACACAACAACAAACAACTGGGGGGAGAGAGAAGGGCTCATCTCAACACTCCCTCCCTCCCCATCCCGAGGCACAACAGAGTCACCGGCATGACAGCGTACGGCCACCCTATGCCCCCGCATCGATGTCCACAAGCTGGCCACGGACGTTCAACCGGCACTCGAAACTGCGTATGCCCCCCCTGCCCCATACTCTTCTCTCCCCCCTTCCCCGCTTCGAATCCTATTCCTCTGTACCTTTCAGCTCTGTGGAGTTCTTTCTGCTTCGGGGGAGGGGAGGGGGAATATCGCGTTCGTGATGACTTTGTGAGGCCTCACTCTTCTTTCGAAGTACCACACCTTTTTTTTTTCAGTACCTCCCCGTACATCACATCAACACACACACACACACATGTACTCATGTGCGCGTGTACACCGCTGCCTATCACAGTGACATGCAAAGACGATGCGCTCTGGCCATCGTGGCACAGCCCTCTCCCTCCCTCGCTTCTAGGACCCTTCTGTGGGCTGGGAGAGTGCTGAGGAGGGAGGGAGAAGAGCTCTGCCCTCTTTTCCAACCCTCCCCCTTTAAATCACAAGTACTTACGCGAAGAAAGGGAGCGAGGAGGGGAGGAGGCAAAGGCAAGGGAAGAGGTCTACTTCCCGTCGTGCGTGCAACCAGCATAGCGAGAAATTCCTTTCCACTATGCAGACACACACATGTACACATACAAGCTTCTCCCCCTCGCCGTCTCTCTGCCCCCCCCCCTCTCTGTGCCCCGCATCTTCTTTTCGTTTCGCTCATCCCACGCTGACACCGCCTTGTGCACTCCCCGTTTGCCGTCGTTGCGACTCTGGCCGCTCCAAACGCCTCCCCCAGCGGTTCCACACGCGCTCCACCATGTCCGCCTCCACCGGGTGCCCGTGCAGCCGATCAAACGTGAAGCCGCTCTCATCCGGGTCGGGCACCTCGCAGTAGACGACGCCACATTCCTCATGGAGAGCCGCGACACAGGCCATCACGGTGTCCTGCTCAGCCTCCGTATCTTTGGCTGCTGCACCACCGCTGCCAACCATTTTGTTCATGTGCTGATGCAGCATCTGCTGAAGATAGAGGCCGTGCGCGAGGATGTCGGACTCCGCCTCTGCTTCCGCATCCTCCGTTGCAGCCGATGCCAACTCCGCGGTCACCGCGGGCGTGGCCCCGTTGCCCAGTGCCTCCACCGACACGTATACCTCCACAACGGTGCGAGCTTCTGCTGGCAGACGGGCGTAGCGAGACAGACGACGCGCCCCTGCGTCGGGGCGACTTCCCACTCCATCGGCCAGCCTTGGGGATTCATAAGTGCCACAGCGGTGCAGCATCATCTCCTTTGTCTGCTGCAAGGCACCCAGCTCCACATCCTTCACGTCTAACCCAAAGGCCAGCGCCACCCAGTGCCGCACGGCCGCCTTATACCCCATTACCTCCCGCGCCGCATCGGGGAAGCCCAGCACGCAACACGGCGTTCGCTGACCGAAGAGCGGGCCCAGCGCATACTCTCGGACAACGCGTTCGCGAACACTGGGAACAAGACTCGACTGAAAGCCGGACGTAGTCGCCCCCTCAGGTACAAAGTCATCCGGGTAAGGCCAGAAGTAGCTGCGCCGCGATGTTGCGAGCGCCGCCACAGAGGTGGAAGCCTCAGTCGATGCTATGGCTGCGGTCCCCATCTGAGCTGGGAGGGACCACTGGCATCGCCGCAGGAGCGCAGCACCGAGACGTCGTTGATAATCGCAGCGCATGGGCAGTACACTACGTGCAGGGCAGGTCAGTCTACGGCGGCAGCTTCGACAACGGCTCCAAAGAAATGCCGATGTCGAGCGTCTGCACGTCCAGTGAGGTAGCCGTAACGATCACACACACCCAATAGACAAAACAAAAAAAGAGAGGAGCTACGCACACCGATACACACAGACTTTCACCAAAGTGTGGCGAGCTGAAGTGAGAGGAGAAGAGGAGGAAAGGGGGGAGACACAAGGATTTCCATGCGTGTGTGTGCGTTTGTGGATGCGGAGTTCCCCTCCCCACCCACCTTGGGCTGTCCCACGTTCTGCTGACTCTTTTCTTCTCGTTATGGTGCAATGAATATTTTTTTTGGGAGGGAGTTGATTGATAAAGGGAGGGGTGATGATACTTTTCCGTTGTACTGCACGGGTGCATGCAGGAGATATTGAGCGGTATAGAAAAGCGCAGAGGAGGGAAGAGAGGGCTTTTGCACAAGAAGAAAGAACATCGTGGCGAGCGGGAGCGACGGTGAAGCCGTTCAAGAGAAGTTGAAAGAAAGGAGACTGGCGGCGGAGAGGAGCGAGGGGGCGTACTGCTCTACTCTCCCTCCCCTCCTTTTCGCTTTTCACACGGCCTGCAGACATCTACGAAAGACACACGCACATCTGCTTCGTCGCTTTGTTGTTTCGCTTCCCTCTCGCAGACGCCCCCCTCCACCCTGCATCGAAAACTTCGAAGTGTGGACAGAGGGGGAGAGGAAGATGGGGCGATCCAGCGCCCCTCTTGAACGTAGCATGGTGAAGGGTCGATGCGTTGCTGAAGGGACACAGACCAAGTCTTACGTTTATCATACGAGAAGAAAATGGTGGGAGGGAGGAGGGGCGGGTGGGTGGGTGGGTGGGTGGGGAGGAGGAAGAGAAGAGAGGAGGGGGAGGGGGAGAGGGACTACGGTGCGAGATGGCGCGTATATATAGAGAGAGAAGATGAGGAAACGCAACCTCCATCCCTCAGCTCAGAATCCCAAACACACCAGACGGACCATCGTCATCGCCGATAGCATCCCTCTCTCTCTCTCTCTTTCTCCTCCTCCTCCTCCTTTCGCCCATTCCCCATTTCCCCTCGAAAATGAAAAAAAATTGATGGAGACAAAAAGAAAGACAAAAAAAGAATGGAGATGAGTTTCCCCTTTTTATTGTGGCTGATGTCTCTTGCGGTTTTGGTTTGTTAGCGAATGCTGCTGCTGGCGATGACAATAATGCACTCCTGAAGCGTGAGACATGTGAAATAAGGAAGCGTTTGCCGGTTGGTGTAAGGCGTAGGGGAAAGTGGGGGGGGGGGGGACGGGATAGCGGCCATAGGTGGCAAAGCTGGAGGACCTACAGATACACACAAAGACACAACTTCAGGAACTACAGCTAGCTACCGTAGGAGGGGGAAGGGGGAGGGGAAGAAGGAAGAGGGCTTTGCTCAGTTTATGCAGGTTCTGCTTTTAAAAATAAAGGTAAACCATGAGGCCGCATCGCCCGAGCACGTTTACTTCCACCAGACGAAAACAGGCGAGTACGCACGAGAAATTTCCTGGCCCCTCCCATACCTTCCCCTTCCTACCCCACTTTTCTCTTCGTACCACTACTGCGTAGCATCGATGATATCGCGGAACTCCGGCTTGAGGGAAGCTCCACCGACGAGGAATCCATTGATATCCGGCTTTGTATAGAGCGTCTTGGCGTTCGCAGCGCTCACGGAGCCGCCGTAGAGAATGCGGAGCTTCGCGGCCACATCAGACCCGATCTTCTCGCTCACCCATTTGCGCAGCATCGCATGCACCTCCTGCGCCTGTTCCGGCGAGGCGACCTTGCCGGTGCCGATGGCCCAGACAGGTTCGTAGGCCAGCACGACCTGGCTCCACGCTGCCTTCGGTAGCTTCGCGGCGATCGCAGCGGTCTGGCTCAGCACCACCTTCGCTGTCTGGTTCGCCTCCCGCTGCTGCAGCGTCTCGCCGATGCAGGCGATCACCATAAACCCTTGGCGGCACGCCTCTGCCACTTTCTGCGCCACCACATCGTCAGTCTCACCGTAGTAAGTGCGACGCTCCGAGTGACCGAGGATCACCCAGTTGATACCGAGATCCTTCAGAATGGGCATGGAGATTTCTCCGGTGAAGGCGCCGCTCTTGGCGATGGCGTTCTCGGCGCTGATGACGTACTTGGGGTTGCGCAGCTTCGCCTGAACGAGGGGGATGTGCACGAAAGTCGGTGCCACGACGCACTGAACATCATGGTTGATCTGGTGGTTGTTGAAGACCTCCACCAACTTCTCAATGGAGGCGGTTGTGCCGTTGCATTTCCAGTTGGCTGCGGCGATCGGCTGTGGCTTGGTGGACATTTTCCTGTTAGGGGGTGTTGTTTGCGTTTGTGTTATACTTGTGTTTTTTCTTTTGAGAATCTCTGATAAGAGAGGCGAGAAGGAAAGAGAGAACGGAGAGAGAGAGAGAGCTTTCAGGAACCCAATGGCATGTGTGTGTGTGTGTGTGTGTGTGTGCAGGGTCCGCAAATATATATTAAGATCGATAGAGATAGAAATAGAGAAAGAGAAGTAGGTGCATACGAGTACATCACAAAGGTATGAACACCATTTTGGGGAAAAATAAAGAGAAGCAGTGAGGCACGTCGGTTGTGAGAGGTGTACGCAGATCGGCAGAAAGGGGATGAGAGCGAGCGATAAAAGTATGCACGTACACACACATACACATACATATATGTAGTATGAGACTCAGAGAGAGAGAGAGAGCACGTGCGACACGAAACAAACGAAACGAAGGATGAAGTCCTCAGAGAGGATGAAAGAAGGGTCGAGGGGAGGGGAGGGGGGCGGGATAGACACCTTAGGGTGTTCGTGCGAGCCCTTTCCACCTTTTTCGTGGTAGTCAACCACTTACATTGCCCCTTTTTTCTTCTTCCTCTTCACCCCGCTTCGCTCACCGTCCTCATTTTCTGGGTTCGCTCGGATACGTTCGCTTCTCGAGCGAGAAAAGAGCTCATGGATGCGGTGGAAAACGGGAGAGGGAGGGAAGGAGGGCGACGGTGGCGGTGGATGATGATGATGATCATATTACACGTGCATCACTTCGCTTTTTGTGTGTGTGTGTTCTCTGTTCGTCGTCTTGTGTCACTGGGCAACATGTTCTAACGGCGGCAGCCAGCGGGGTGGGGTGGGGGAAAGGAAGAGGGATGGCTCACAGGTATGTGGGGAAAGACGAAAGAAACCCACAAGAGAGAGCGACACACACACATACACACATGGACCTCTCTCATCCTCTCTACCCCTTTCCCCCGGCCCCCTCGAAAAAAAAAAGAGATGACACATACGGTTCATCAGCACCAGAGAGTTTTTTATACATCACATGTCACCGCCTCCCTCTTCCTCCAAGAAAAAGGAAATAAGGTGAACACAAACGCACCTCGGAAAGATGAACGAGATGCGGAAAGCGAAACGGGTAGAAGGAGAAGAAGGTTGAGGAAAGAGAGGGGGGACAAGTATGTCGGAACGGAAGATCCGCAAAACGAGGATGTTGGCGTGGAGAAGCACCTTCTTTCCACGATCGTCTTGCACCTGTCCAGAGAAGAAGCTGGGAGCGAGGGGGGGGAGGGGCGATGGCTGTTCAAAGGGAGGTGGAGAGGTTGTGCTGGCTGCCCCCCCCCCTCTTCCTCTTCCTATTTTCTTCTAAGATGGGCGCTTCCTCCTACCCCCGCTTCCCATCTTCTGCCTCCCGATTATCCTATGCCGCATCCTGCCGCTTGTTCGCCCCTCTTCCCGGCATCCGCACCTCCAACCTTACGCCTTCGTGGGATTCACAACGGTTTGCAAGTTGGACGTCAACGTCTGGTACGTCCGCCGGAAGAACGCCACCTCCTCGTCGTGCTTCTTCTGCTCCTCCCGGCGTCGTTGTTCCTCATCCTGCTCGATTTGGGCGCACTCCTCCTCCAGTTCCTCCACTTGGCGCTGCAGGTCTGCCTTTTCCCGCTCTAATGCCCGCACTCGCGCCTCCAGCTCGACGTGAGACTGCTCGGCGTGCAAGGCCTTGCGCATGCCAAAGGCGATACTGCTCTCGTAAAGGGAGCGGTAGGCGTCGAGGGTCATGCGAATCTCATCGCGGACGCGAAGGAGGAGGAGGCCGCGCTCTGCACAGCTGATCGTCACCTGCCGGATCAATTCATCGAAGACTTGGCCGTACAGCTCTTCTCGGATAGGGCACACACCAGTCTCCCGAGCTTGCCGCTCCACCAACAGCGTGTCAAGTTGCTCCTGAAGGCGGATGACATCGAGGCGGGTTGCAGGCGTGCTGGAGGGATACTGCACCCATCGCTGTCCATCCTTCTCGAACTCGCGCGGGGGCAGGATACTGAACAGCACATCCTCCGATTGCGGCTCCGGCTTGCCGTTGTTGGCTACCGGTCGCTTGGACGACGCGAGGGACTTCTTATGCAGCACCTCGGAGAGCAGCACTGGTGTCTCGTACTTAACGAGCGACGACGGGGCCGCAGCAGACATAATACCTGGAGGAGAAGTAGGCCGAGGTTGTTGACCTTTATGTGGTCGCTCTAAAAGAAGAAGCAACGCCGCTTCGAATAGCGTGTCTATGGCGGGAAGGCGAAACCCTGCCGGAATACAAGGCAGATGTGAAAAGAGAAGGATGGAAAACGAAGCAGATGGGAAAAAGCGATCCGGTGAGGACGAAGAGGTGAGCGTGTGCGAGTGAGACTCAGTAGAGATGCAACGGTGAGTGACAGCATGTGGAGCAGGATGCCAAGGAGTGAGGATGGACTATCTTCCAAAGGCGCCTTTCCTCCCTTTCTTTTTTTTACTCCAACATGGGCAGGTGGCGTTGCACGCAGAGGGAATGATGATGAAAGAACATGGTAGAATACGCAGGGCCGCGACGTACGTAAGTCCCCGTTGAGCATCGCGACCCATTCTTTTCTCCTCTACGTGCGTGGTGAGAGCATTTCCTTCGCGGGCTTTACCTGGAGAAACGGGGGTTTGCTTTTGCCCCAGAATGAGGATCACGGCAGGGCGCGCAGAAGCCGCCCTGCTTCACGATCGGCTGTTCTCGTTACCCCTTGCCCCTTCCCTCGTCACGGCTTCCCTGCACCCGTACCCGCGTGGCTCTCTCTTGATTTCTTTTCCCTTGTCGATAGACGTCCTTAATGTGAAGTGAACGAAGCGAACGGCGAATATTTTGTTTGTGTCAGCCTCCTCTTCTTCGGGCAATCGGCAGGTACAAACCGCAAAGGAAGCATGCGAGTTGGGCGCGGCGTGCTTTCACGGGAAAGAAGATGTGAGAGTGGAGGAGGACGCGGGCGGAGGGAGGGAGGGTGACTCCTGCGTGCGCAGGCACGTATGGGTGTGTGTGGATGCTTCGACTTTCATGCGAGGTGATCGTAACGCTCCTCCCTCCCTCTCTCCCCAACAAAATGCCGGCTAGCACCGCCCACACGATACCCCGCCGCATACAAAACAATCGCCGCCGCCACCATCCCCCCCCCAAACAAGACCACTCTCCTCCTTCTCCTCTTCGCATCCCCCCCCTCTCTCTCTCTAACTCCTTCCCCCTTTTTGGGATCTGGATCAATACGGACCACTGATCTTGTACTTGTTTTGCTTTTCGACATCGTGGTAGTCCCACCGCGTCGGCTTTCGGAAATCGCGGCGACCCGGGAAGATCTCTGGCATCGGGCCCGCGTACACCATATCGTACGAAGGGTGCTGACCGCGGGCGTACTGTCGGTACTTCCGCTCCCACGGCTCCGGGAAGGCGGGCGGCTTCATGGGATTCTTGAGGTCTCTCCACTCCGCTGTGTAACCGCGCATGTGTTCTCCTTCCATCGGGGGAGCGTAGTAGCCGGGCCCCTTCACTGGTGACCCCGGACCGCCTGGGGCACGCCACTGTCCGATGTCGCCGTACTCGTCTGGGTAGCCTGCATCGCGGTCGGGGAAGGGCAAGGCATGCGTAACGTAGTCAATCCACGGGTTGGGCAATTCGTTCACGACGTTCAGGGCATGCCGCTTCTCCTCCACATCTCGGAACTGGAACACCGCCAATTCGCGGAAGGTACGGGTTTGGACGTGAATCATATCGTAGTCGTCCTCGATCAATCGCTTGAGTCGCTCCGACACGGTCACCTCGTAACGGGCCGTCCACACCAAAGCCCGCTTCGTCAGCTCCGCCCACAGATCAACGCTGTCCTGCCGGCGGTACTCGCCATAGAGGGCCTGGAGAAAGCGACTGTCCCAGCGGAATTGACGAAGCACGTTTTCTACGAAGTACGAGTTCGCTCGCATGGTTCCGCAGCCGACTAAGGTGCGTACCACCTGCAGATGCATCGCTGCCGACCACGCCACATGCGGGTTGGCAGCGATCTCCTGCAGCGTGGCGCGCAACGCTCGGACTGTTTCTTTTGGTTGGACGTTAGGGCCGTACGTGTACTGCCGCGTCTTCGCGTCGTAGCGGTACGCACTCTCATCCGCGAAGGCGGAGAGGATCTGGAGGTAGTTAGACGCCGTCATCGACTCTTGCGCAGCTTTGTCTCCCTGTAGCGCTGCCTTCTTTGAAAGGAACTCTGCCGCATAGACCCGCAAGGCGCTGCCCGATTGCTTCCCTAGGACGCGGCGCGCGCACAAGATCTCAGACAGGAGCGGAGCGGTATGGAGGCTACCGAAGTCCTTCTGCAGCCGTGTCATCACGCGCTGCACCAGACCTTCGCAGAACGCCATCGCCTCCTTTGCCGCTGCGGTGACTTCGAAAAATGGAGGAGCTGCCTCTTCTGCGTTGGTTGCTTCTGGGTACAGGGCGGTGTAGCGGCGCAGCACCACAGCGATCGCCTCCTTCGCGGCATGGACGAGAAACTGCACGTTACTGAGGAAACGACTCTGCATCTCGTCCTCGGACGTCTCAGAGGGGCCGAGCGCCATGACCCGTCCGTTGTTTGCCACGCGCCACGGTGAGTGATGTACCGACTTTTGATGTTCATACGGCGCCCAACGTGGACGACGCACGAGATGCGGGTTGGGCGGCTCTGGCACTGGTGTCGGCGTGCTCATCATGGCCTCCTCCAGCTTGCTAAAAAAATATTCGAACATCTCCGGGTCGTTACTGGCCAACATCACTTTTGCCATGCGCAAGTACACTTCTCGAGTACGGTTAAAGCGGTTCAAGTCGGGCACGTCGAGGTTTGGGTCATGATCGAAATGTTTCTTCCACTTCGGCAGATACAGCAACTCCTCTCGAGTAAGGGAGAACGGGGTGCGGGTGATAGGCTTTGGATCGACCTCGCCCGCCTCGAGGAATCGAAGCTCCGTGCAATACCGGTTCCACGCCTCCACCGCCCACGTCTTCTCCCCAGCCTCCACACAGACATCGAGGTAGGCGCAGATGGTCGCCGTGTCTGGCCACGTTTGTTGGCGCTCCATAATCTTCCAAACATCTCGGGCCATGTCCATCTCACCAGCGTCCTGCAGCGTTCGCATGGCAGCGATGTAATGCACGTGCTGCGGGTTGAAGTTGTCTACGATCATGCGAAGCAACCAATGCAGCGCCTCCTGTGGGAGGGCGTCGGTTGAGCGGGCCCCACGAATGTTGCCGAGGAAGCGAAGAAAGTGCTTCTTATACTCACTCGGAAAGCGGTTGATCATGAGGTAGCGTTGATACTCGTAACGGCCCTGCTCACAGTACTTGACCGAGTAGGTGTCCGCCCCCCGGAACCAGGGTGCAGTACCCTTGTTCCGCTTCGGCATGTACATGGAGTACAAGATATTCTTCGTTTGGTTCGACTGATCGCTGTTGCCCAAGTCATCATGTGTGAGCAGCGGCCAAGCGTGCTGGTATTGGTTATTCGCATAGAAGTTGTCCACTTGCCGATAGCCCAGGGTGGTTTGGTTGGGCATCCCCATGCGCTTCAGTTGTTGAAACCCACTACCAGCACGCAGCAGCTTCAGCGACGGATCTTTCACAATGAAGGCTCGCGCCTTGCCGGTGCGGTGACGCTGTACGACAGAACGATGCATCATCTTTTCCACCTGGCCTCTTCCTACTTTTTAAAGTCCTACCTTCCGCTACACACACACACACACACACACACGCAGAGAAACCCAAACGGCGCGTACCAGTGTGTGCGTGTTGCAAGAGCATCAAAGGATGCGCACGCAGTCCCACGCACCGAACAGAGAGAGCAGAAAGAAGAAGAGAGAGGGAGAAGATGGGCAAAAAAGAAAGGAGCCTCCGTTACCCAGTCAGATGGGGAGAGGCAAAGAGAGAATCAACGGCGTCATAGGGAGTGACTCGGAGGTTTACCAGAGGCAGGACCGTCCGTGCTGCCGCAGTGCCTCCCCTCGCCCATTCCCTGCCACACGAACACTCTCTCTTCCACTTTTCCCACACCGATGATGTTGTGGTTTGAAGGATTCCCGCACACGGTAATGGGACGGCCTTTTTTTACGGACCACATCACGTTCAGTCCTCTCCCACCTGTGCGGCCCTCAACACTCTGAGGCTTCTCTCTCTCCCTCATTCAAGGCGGCACCAGAGAAGAAAATACTCCACTGGGAAAGGGAGGCGCTGCCCACGCATGGGGCCAAACGAACGCACCCAGAGCACATGCAGGGTGGCAGGATGCAGCGTGAAAGCAACCTTTTTTTCTTGGGGAGTCTCAGAAAGTCACATAGGCAGAGAGAGAGAGAGAGGCAAAGAAGGCATACCAAACCTTAGAAAGGCGATCGAGCGCGAGCACAGTCGGAGGGAGGGGGGGGGGGAAGAGGATGCATGCTGGCGAAAGGCTCGCCGTGATACATCCTGTTGTGGGCGCGACGGCACATTCCACAGAAAGCAAAAACGCACAGCAAGAGCTACTGATAAGCACAGAATTATCAAAGAAGCGGGAATAATTGTGGCGAGAGGTTCGAGATATTCAGTCGCATGGGAAGTCTACCGTCGTTCGCATCGCAAGCTGGGCGCCGCGCACCGCCTCAGCGGAGGCGTAGGAGGCGTCTAACCGTTGCACTGCCATTACAGTGGCCCACTGCGACGACCTTGGTTTCGAAAGAGCGCCAACGCTGCTGTTCCCCGCGTCGTCCATTGTCTGACACCACTCGTAGATAATCGGCCGCATCGCATCTTGCGTGGCAGCGGAGCAGGAGACGTCCCTAGAAGCACTAGTTCCCCAGCCTAAACCGGAGGCGGATGGAGACCCGGATGCGAGCAGCGGCGATGGCACTGTAGACTGTCGTCGCTCCACCCCTGCAGCAGATGGTAGGGGGGTGGAATGCCAGTAAAAGAGGTGAGGGTCACTGGCCAGCAGCGCTTCGCGGAAGGCGGTCTCCGTCGCGTGCAGCTGTGCAAAGAGATGGTCGGAGCTTAGGGGGAAGCAGAGATGCTGTCCATCGGCTACCGCACTGAACGATGGCCCTGCGACGCCACCGACGCGCTGTATCGCACGATAGAGGCTTGCGCCGCGGTAGGACCCCGCCAAAGTCTGCAGCACCTGGAAGGAGTGACTGACCGCCTCGTTTTCGGTAGGGCCATCCCCACCGACGACGTAATACGAAGGGCTACTCCACATTCGGTTCGGCTGCAAGGCGACGCCATTGGCATCTTCGTGTACACGAGGCCTCAGGCTGCCAGCGGCTGCCCCATCGCCGTCGCGTGCCACACCGTAAGCAGTACCCAGCTTCGAGCTCTGAAGGGTCGGCTGCATCAGCGGCTCGAGGTTCAGCATGGGCTGCAGATACCACGGCACACGGCCAGGGCCGGAAAGATAAGAATTATTGCGGGTGTCCTCGCTCATCTTCGGGACTCTGATGGTACCGCTGCCGCTACGCCCCCCAACGTTGCTCGTTCTGTCCACGTCGTCGCTTCCTTTGACGAGGTGAAAGATAGGTGGAGGCAGATATGTATCGAGAAGCTGCAGCAGCACGCGGAAGGAGAGGTGCCTCACCACGTCGAGACTCCAGAGGTCAAGTAAGTTCTTTCGCCGAGGACACCGCTGGACCGAATCTTGCCCGTTGGGCTGTGAAGCAGCAGAGAACGCAGGGACTTTTGAAGGAAGGGAGCACGAGATGGAAGGCGCCGCGCGTGGCTCCTCAGCGATGACAGGAGGTATGCCTTGACGAGCTGCTGCCACCGCGTGCACGCCGCCCTCGCTGTGTTTTCTCCGAGCGGTGAACGTCGCCGCCGCCAACGGTGGGGAGAGAAAAGCCGCAGTTTTAGGCGGGAGGGCGCTATCGCAGAGGTCCACAAGGTGGAGAGCCATTTTAAGATGAGGGTGCTGCCGCAGAGAGTTGAGCCGTGCCTGCTCACCGATGTCCGAACGGAGGTGCAGTGGAATCTGCTCCAGCAGCAACCTCTCCCGCGGCGTACGGCGCACCTCTTTGGCAGGTACGGCACTCCATAGAGGAAGCCCTCGGTATGGTGGTGCACGGTTGCCGCCAAGAATACCGTACTTGATGTCCTCAAGGCTGAGGAAGACGTTGCCCACCGTGACTCCGTAAGCGTGCATATAGCAGCTTAGGTTGGTGTTGCAGAGGGTGGGCAGTGGGAACAGGTCGATCGATCGAGTCCCGGAGGGACAGGCGACGCTGCATGGGGATCGATGGTGGTGGACAGGGTCCGCCCCAAAAGGGGTATTGCTCGAGTACATGGATGCGGCAGCGGCGCCATTGTCCACAAGCTCTCGCACGTTCGTCAGCCAGGCTGCCATGTATGTGGCATTGTAGAGGTTTGCGAAGAACGCGATGTGGCTGTGCATTGACGCATCGCGGACCAGCGTTTCAAGCGATACGTACCGTAGTCCTACCATCGTACGCTGTATAGGTTGCAGACACTCACTTGCAAGTCGATGAAAGCTTGCCACAACGTGTGCGGTCGTCAGCGCGGGCTGAACGCCGTCCTCCCCCGGCTGAGGCTCCAGCACACCAGCGGCACCAACCATACCCAGCCCAAACATCGCCACCATCGTTGGCTTTCGCTCCCCGGCTTCTTTCAACGGCGAACCATCCTCATCGTGCACGAGGAGGAGCCGAAGGAACTGCTGCACCTGCGTGGCCGCGTGAAGGCCTAGGTTGGCCAGCGCCTCGCTAAGCGCCATCATATCGTGGAGAGCACCGCCGCACAAAGGCCGCTGGACTCGCGGCACCGTTGCGGCTGATGTGGCGGAGAGGTTGTATACACCGTAGATGGCGCTGGAGTCGGGCACCTCCACCGTCGCACCACCGAAGAGTGTTGAGGGAAGCTTTTGCGGCTGCTGCCACACATCGTTCCGGCCGCTTCGTTCCACGTTGAGGGCAACCCGTGCAACATCGCCAACCACGCAGAACAGCGCCGTCTCGTCTGCCAGAACCTCCAGGATGGACTGACCCTGGTGGCGCACCACCGGAGCAATAAAACTATTTTGCATGGCCCACCACAGGAAGTGCCACACGGCTGACGGCGTGTCTGTTTGGCGAAGCTTTGTTAAGCTGATATCACCACTGCGGTACACGCTTTGGGTCATGACGGGGCTGCATGGAGAGCTGTGGGCCAGAGTGGATGCGGGGGGCTGGGATGGAGTAGACAGACCCTGTGGACGAACGGTAGAGAAGCCGCTGTGCTGAGCACACCATCGATGCAGCTCCAGGGCAGAGCAGCAGTATCGCACCTTGAGGGTTGCCGGTATGTGTAACGGGCGTGCCATTGAAGGCGTTGCAGAGGTGCGAGTGCCCGGCAGATTACAGGGGGAAGCGGAGGGGGACGCGGTGGGGCTGCCCTGCGGTGGAGTGGCCACAAGTCGCTGGAGGTCAGCCGCAGCCCCCACACCTAGATCACCGTCGATGTCGTCACGCGAGGGCACTTGTGTACGATCCTGCCACGGTGGCGTAGCGCACGCACGGAGAGATGGGGCAAGCGCCAACATGTAACGCACGTGATACCGACGACGGAGGGACAGGGAGGAGAAAGGGGAGAGCCTCCCCATAGCTTGCGCCGCCTGGCCTCCATCCGCGAAAAGCAGCTCACGGAAGAAGCCATAGAGAAGCGAGTGCAGCGTAGACGGCATCATGGGATGTCGAGGGAAGATGGGTTGGAGGAAGAGACAGAGGCGCCACTGTTGATGCACCGAGGAGGCAAGCATTTCGTCATCGTCAGTGGCGTTGATCCGCTCCCAACCAAAGTCGCGAAGCTGTGCACGGGCAGCTACATCGGCCACTCCGCACGGCTCCAAAAAGGGGAGAAGCACTGCATCCTCTCCGATTCCAGGATAAGCGATAGCGCAATCCTGCGTGCCCAGCGTCTTCTGCTTCATCCTCCGGTACTTCTCTACCAACTTCACCTCATTCGCATCGCGGCTGATGAAGTCGGCAGTGGCGGGAGCAGAAGCTCGTCTGCTTGCTCCGGTCGACTGCAGTATCTGTGCGAGACGGCAGAGTAGCGCCGCAGCAGCTTGAACAGGACCCACGCCCGCGATATGCGCTGCCGGCTCCATCACGTGAGTCGGTGAGGGCTCACGCGCGGAAGACGTTCGCGGCATCGAGGTCTGCCACCGCGCAACCGATGAGTACGGCTTCCGCTTCCAGGGACCGATTGCGACAGGATCGCGCTGATCGACTTCCCTCGCGGAGGGCTGTGGTGCCAAAAGGAGTCGACTTCGCCAATAGGATTCCATGTCGCTGTGTGAATCATTTTGAATCGGGCTCACTACCGCTTGCCCTACCATTACCAGCAGTTCCGAGCCACAAAGGGGCGGCTGTATGCGCCGGTTCCGCAGCACATGCAGCACTGCCGCTGGGATCGGCTGGGGGAACGCAAGGTGCTGGAGGGCCAACTCCACCTCCGCTAGGCCCCATTCGCAAGGAGAGCCGAGGAGGTCTGCGAGGAGCAGCGCCACGAATTGCCGGTCAGTTTCCTCATGCGCCGCCACGGCGGGGCAGACCCCAGTATTCACTGGTGGCCTCCTTGACGCCCCCTGCCGCGTAGCTGAAGCTGATGACCGAACCGCAACTTCAGGAGGGCCCACTCGCGGTGCTCCTGAGTCGCTCTTTATGGGGATGAAGGCGCCCTCTGAGAGCCAAACAGCTTCACGGTAGGCCAGCTGCTCCAAATTTCGCTCGTGCGCTGCGTAGATGCTCTCTCGCACGATGCGGGGGAAGAGATGATGCGCATGTACCTGCTCTGCCGGACACCACGGTGTATGCCGTTGCAAGAGCGGTGGCAGAAGAGCTGACGTATCAGTGGCGGAGGCAACCGTTGCAGGCAGACAGCCCCATACACTATGAACCACAGCCAACTCGATTGACCATGAAGGCCTGGACAGGGTGTCATGGAGTTCTCCATACCCCCTTTCGGGGTGGGAGGATGACTCATGCCTCGGTGCATCTTCAGGGGTGCTGCCGTGACAACTGGCAGCGGCAGACCCTACCCCGATCTGAAGCGACTTGCGGAGGAAGGAGAGCCCCATCGTTGACTGGGCCAGCGCGGTGTTTGCGGTGGGGCGAAGCAAAATCCAAGGCTCCGTGAAAAGACAGCGCGGAAAGATTGTTGACCGCGCTGCGGACGGCAAGACTGCCGCATGCATCGCCCGCATGGTGTGCCGGTCCAGCGAACCCGTAAAGACGTCCGCATCGACACCGCCCCCAACATTAATGGCTGTTGCAGTGGCGGCTGCTACTGGAGCCAGCGCCACCTCATCTAGTCCAGCCCCCGAAGCCGACCCCGGCAGGAAGGCAGATGCCATGTGAAGCGGTGAAACGACGGTCGCCAGTCCCCCAGCCGCTAAACCCCGTCGGACAGAGAGGCCAAGATGTGAGGACAGCGCTGCGGTACCATTGAGAAGACCACTGGCACTTCCTCCAAGGATAGATCGGGCCGCACGATTGGTATCGCTGTTTCCCATCGGTCGAGGTGACGCTTCGGCTCTCCCGTCGTGACGCGTGGAAGCTAAGCAGGCTTGCCGCTCCACTGTTGCCACGAGAGAAAGCCACTGCTCCAGTACCTGTTGATCTGCAGCAAGGAATTGAAGGGCAAGCCTGTCACTATCATCGAACGCGCTCGCCACGGATACATTGGCAGAGTGCGGCGAAGCAGCCGCGGTCAGCGAGATGGGGAGACCCCTACAAGATGCTGCGGATGCGTCTTCCTCTCGAGGGATGTCAAGGGCGATTTCACCATCATCGCACCCCTCCCAGCTTGCCGCCCATCGAGATGGAATACCGCACGCCGCGTGCCATCGAAGCAAACGATCGAGTGGGCGCAGCCACCACTTCGCCAGCGTCCCAGGCAGGGGCAGACGAGGACCAGCAGAGACTTGTTCGTAGTAGTCCGCTTCCGCCTCTGCCTCACCAGCAGCGAGCTGTGCTGCCTTAATTGTCGCTGCGGGCCCCTGAGACCACGGCGCGTCAGCCGTCGTAACCGCCGCGCTCCACCAGCGCATGGCCGCTTCACGAATGCCGGAGAGGAGCGACACGGGGGGGTTGCTCGGTTCGTCACTGGTGGGTGAGGAGGCATCGCCATCGCCCAGCGCCACACCTAAGCCAACGGATGCAGCCGTGATGGAGGAGTGCAACGAGGGTGCGACGGATGCGCTTGATGCTTGTGTGGGAAGGATCAAAGCAGGCTGCCCTGGGCCGTGCATCTCTGTATTGCAGGCACGTGAGCCCTGTCGGGGTTGCGGTTGCTTTCGCCCGAGAAGAAGACTTATGGCCTCCTGCTTATCACGGTCCCCCATTGCGTTGTTGTAGAGTCGCTTCATGCTCATAAGTTGATCCCAGCCCGCACCACGGTGCAGCACACCAGCACCAACCTGGGCCGAGCCACCGTACTGGATGGCGATGGCGTCCCCCATAGCAAGGTACATCTCAAGGAACGTTTCGGTCACGGCTGTGGAGTCACGCAGATCCGCTCCGTGGCGGAGGAGGCCGAGGCCAGCTAGCTGCTCCCCCATGGCGTGCAAGCCGTGGAAAAGCTGCCCAATGTTGGTGCGGTCGATGCAGTCCAGGCAGCTGCTACGCACGATGCCACACTGCCATTGAACTGCCACTCCGCCCATTCGATCGCCCTGTCCCACAGAAACCGCAGCGTTGGCGGCACCTGACAAGCAGGGCACTGAGAGTCGGTGCTCAAAGGGTAGCGACCGTCGGCACACAAAGCATTGTACTTGGTCGAAATGCCGCTCCGCAGCGGCCGTCATGGTATTCCACGCTAGTTGGCCCAGGCTTCGGAGGTCCGTCGACTCGTACTGGAGCATATCAGAACCCCGCACGCGCGGTACTCGTGATGGGCCAGGCGTGGCTCCTTGCTCCGTTGCTGCTGATGCCGAGTCATCTGCACTGCGATCCACGGCCGCCACGAGGGCGCGTATGGCACCCCGATACGCATCTCCCAAGGCGGCTTCTCGTCGATGATGCTCCGAGCGCTTCAGCAGGTCATGCACGAGGATGGGCGCACCGTACTCCTCGATGAGCTGACCAAAGTGAGTACACGTGGCGCTCCACTGGGCATCTTGCGGGCCCAACACGATCGGTGGTTTGGGCAGCAGGCGAGATGCCGTCGGAGGGTGGTACCAGCGTAGCGGTACCGACCCGCGAAGTTGCACGTAGGAGCTGAGAGTACCCTCGCTAAAGGTGGCATTCCAAACTGATTCATCACTGACAATCTGCTCCACCTCCACGTGATTCGCGACGTTGCCATCGCTGTTTATACCACGTCGGAGGTACCGCACCCCTGCGGAAGCCTTACTGACACGGGCGATGAGGGTGAGTAGAAGAGCGTGTAGCGCCGGACGACGAATGGCGATGACGCGCTGCGTGACAAAGCCGTGAATGAGAAAGACGCGCCACCGTGCCAGGGCAGGCGGGTACTGCGGCCCTGCTGCCCAGCCTTCATCCCGGGGAGGCGTGGGAGCGCCATCGGCATCACTGTCATCCTTTAGCTTGTGAGATCGCTCCTGACACTTGCCTTGATCGTGGTGGCAGATTTGCCATGGCTCCAGCAGGTACTCATTCCACATGTATGGCATTCGTGGTCCCTGTCGCAGAACAAATGGTTGGCCTTCTGCACGACTAGCCTTCACAGAAGATCGGTGTGAGGCTGAAGGACTTCGGCTTCCACAATGTCCCACGGATTCTTGGCCAGCGCCTTCCTCAGTGCATACCCCACTCACTAACATGTTGCGCTGCAGCGTGTTGGTGAGGTCATAACTGTGGGCGTAGAAAAAAGAAGAAGCGCGGGAGAGAGAGGTGAGGAACTGTTGTCGATAGAGTTCCTCTACGCTTCGCCGCTGAAAGAGAGACGAGGTGGTTGCAGTACTGGCGTCTGGAGGTGCATGGCTGCTGCTCGATCCAGTTCCTCGTACACGCGGTGCGGAAAAGAAGATGGAGGATGTACCGCGTGCGGCGGTGCTGGTCGAGGAAGAGAAGTCACCGTCGAAAGTACCGAGACCTTGATGGCGACTGAGACGCAGCTGTTGACGTTGCTGCTGAGCACGTGCACGCTGCTGCTGCTTTTCTGCCGCTGCTAACCACTCTGCGTCGAGGAGAAGAGAGATCAAGTCCACGTTGGACGCTTCAAAGAAGCGATGGGCCCCGATATACGCGGCCATACGCCGCTCTGTCACCAGCACCAGGTAGTAGCCCGCCGTGAAGCGTACCGCACCGAGAAAGGCGACGGCAGACAAAGTACGTAGCAGCGTCCCGTGCTCACGACGCAGAGCGTCCACGAAGGAGGCTGCCTCCGTAGGGGAGTAGATGGAATAGCTGGTACTATCGTGTAGGTAGTCCGGTACCAGGGAAAGACTTTGCGGCCCACCAGAGATGGAGGAAGGCCCAGCGGCACCACCCCCACTTTCGATTTCTGACTCGGAGGCCGCACCAGCCGTGGCACCAACGCCGGCTGAACCCCGGCGGTTGGGGTCTGAGCTTTGCTGGACATGTTCGAACGCGTGCTTACTGAGCGTGATGAGGTGGTAGTTCTTCTGCAGACTATCCGTCCCGAGCACGTAACAATGGGTGGCCGTGTCGTACACCGTGATAGAGTCTAGTGGCGGCTGCTCTAACGTCGGCAACCGTGCGCGCGGCAGGGTAGAGGACTGCGATGATGGAAACATGACGGTTGACGTCTGCTGCTTCCCTGCCCCCCCCTCCCTTTGTCCACCGGCCCCGCCCAGGAAAGGTGAGAAACGGCGAAACAAAGACGTTTCTGTCGAGCTGCGCTGGCCTTCCGCACGACCTTTTCATCACGCACCGGAGAGAGAGAGGTGGAGTGGAGATGAGAAGAAGAGTTGTGCGTAATACAGGTGGCAGGATCGGAGTTGAGAAAGGTAAGGACAACAGTGGATGATAGCGCGAGAGCGGTCCAGCTGACATTCGTACTGGAAGGGGGGGCCCTTTCCACAGCGGCTCGTGCTGCTAGCGAGTCGGCGTAAGCGGCGAACGACGGAGGCGGCTCCGTGTAACAACGTGCGCCGCACGCACGAACCAGTCTTAAGAATCAGCGGAGAACGTAGAGGACGGACGTTGATGTGCATTTGAGGAGAGTTCGATGCAGCATAAGTGAGACCGGCGCCAGCTTGCTCTTTACGACAAGGCATAGGGTGTTCCCTGAGGTGAACAGGCAGCTTTGATGACGGGGCGTTGCACGCACACACACACACACGGTGCAGGGCAGGGTCAGAGACCCGGTTACCACCCGTTGGGGGGAGACAGACGGGGAGGGAGAGGGGTGGTGGTGGTGGTGACTAGCAGCACCTCCTTCTGTTCTTACATTCTCATCATCGCCCCCCTCCTCCCCCCCTCTCTCTGATATCGAAAACACTGAAAAGGGTCTGGTGCACCCCTCGTACCGCTGCCAGCCTCCCCCCCTTTACGGTGCCGTATTACGGTGGAGGACCTGCCCGGTACGGCGATCGACCACCCTCGCAATGTACGAGAGGGGCAGCCGTCGGGTATCCCCCACCCCGGGGGTGAGGATGACGCCGTTGGAGCTCTCCAAGAGGGCAACCCCATCGGCCAACACCGCCGCCACGTCGAGGTAGAGGAGGACCTGAACGTTAGGGCGCATGCCACTCACGACCCCGACATCGCCCGCGAGTCCTTTGGCGAAGTGAATGTGCTGCCGGGTCATGGTACTTAGAAAGCCACATTGCTGAATGGCGCGCCACGCCTCCCAGTAAGTGCCATGCACAGCGGTGGGAACCTCATCCGGGTCGATCACTTTGCGGAGCTCCGGCTCTACGGCGCTCATGCTGTGTCCTTGCGCGGCAGCGATGTAGAGGCAGCCGTCGGCCGCACCATAAGAGAGGCGAAAGCGTTGTTTGTCGCTATCCCGCACCAGAAGGGCGACTTCCTTCGGCGTGACGCGCTTGCTTGCCAACTGAGGTTGGTGCAACACATTGTCAAGCCGCGCGTAGCCGTTGGCGGTAATGGGCACGTGCCACTGCAACGCCTTGTGGCGGAGGAGGGTGGACATGAACTTCGAGACCGCCTTTTGCTCCTCCTTGCTGAAATTTCGCGGAGTGGGGCCACGGGTGTCAGAGAGGAGTTCGCGTACCGCATCGCGGTTCGCATCCGTCGTGATGGCTGGTAGGACTGCAGCCGACGTCGTGGTCGAGGGAGGCGATACTGTCCCAGGGGCGGTGATGCTCTCTTCCCTCTTCCGGGCTTTCGGACCGCGTTGAGCGCCTCTCTTGCGACGATGCGCCAGCAGGGGATAAGACGCTGCCAAGTCCTGATGATTCACAACAGAACTCGAGAGTTCCTGCAGCGCTGGCAGCTCTGCAGCTGCCGGGGCATGCCAGCGGGTGAAGGGCGTGTGTGTACAGGTGACATCGATTCGATTCCCTCGCTTCAACAATTCGCAGAGAATGGCGGTGATGTTGCGGCAGTCGTCAATGCCGCTATGAAGGCGACCCTGATGGGCGAGGCCCACCATCCGCAGCATCTCTGGTATTTCCCAATGCACTGGCTTCCCTCTATCGCCGGGTGGTGCCAACGCCGCTATGCACTTCTTCAAGTTGCACCACCGCTGAAACGAGGGAGGCAATTTCATCGGGCCGCTGATGTGGAGCTGTGCGGGCAGCATTGTCTGGAGATCCCAGTCCCCGCACGTCACCACACAGTAGCTGCGCTGTGGCGGTGCATCGCCGAGTCCAGCATCCGAGAGGAATTGAAGGGCCTCCTGAAACACCATCGGGAAGGTGTCCTGGCCCTCCACCATCTCCTGGGTAATGCCTGTCAGCTTCGTGCAGAACTGGGAGAGAACAGGGTGTTTCACTGGACGGACGTAGCGCTGAAAGGCTGCCACGGGAGCGGCAGCGTGGGCATCCACCAACACCATCGGGAATTCGATGATTTCAGGATCAGGCATGCGCAGATTGGCTTCGCAGGTAGCCTCGAAGTCAAGGACGACATACACGTCGAACGGCTGTGCGGTTACGCCGTTATTCCCAGAACTAGAGCAAATGGAGCGGCCTTGTTGGGGCACCGACACGAGCTTCGAGGGTGATGGGCTCATCCGGGTAGGGGCAGCAAGCGTCTGACGGACCAGCTCCACATCCAGTTGCGCATCTGGAGAGGCGGGCATGCCAGCCCATCCCGCACGATGAGAAGGTGATGGGCTAGGCGGCCAGTCCGACATGAGTGGGTGAGGTGAGGTGGGGACGAGCAAAAAGCGCAACGCGGGGGCGGGGGGGGGGGAGAAGCGACCAAACAAGGATAAACCCGACAGAAAGAAGGGTGCGGAAGGGAAGAGAGAGGTAGGACTCTCTTTAAGGCATGCACACGGAGCACTGGACTCCCCCGAATTTCTCTTCAACTCGAGAGTAGGAAATGGGATAGTGGTGGCATGGTCAGCAAGATAAGAAGGAAAGGGAGGGAGGAATGAAGAGAGCAAAGATCTTGGCATGCCAGTATGCTAAAGAAAGACAAATAAGAAAAGGTGGGGAGAGGAGAGATGGCGGTGTATCATGGTAAAGGCGAGGCCATATGCTGACGGCACCAGACTGCGGCCCAGCCAACCACGTCTGGGTTCATCAAAGCGTGCGCCTCGTTTTTGGTTTCGATGTGTGGATTGTAGGCGCCCACGCCCCTCAAATCTTGCCGGAAGTCGAGAGGCGAACCCCATATAACCGCCTTCACCCCTCTTCTTCATCCTCATCCAGGAGTGCCATGCGGCGGCCACACACACAAAAAAAAAAGGCGGCCTCACAACTTCTCTAGTTGTTGATCTCGGGCGTACTCCGGCGTACTCCACAACACTGGAAAGGAGGAGAGGACGGCGGATGAGGAGAAGGGATTGGAGAGGGAGAGGAGGAGGAGGAGGGAGAGTATGCGTGTACGTGAGAGAGTTTTGTTTTCTTTCGAACCCTTTTTTCTTCAGCGCCGTCCTTCCTCATCCTCCCCCTCCCTCCCTCCCTCCCCTCCAGCTATTTCCTTCTCACCCCATTCCTTTCTTCCTCATCTGTGCCGCCACACACAAACAAAAAGCATTAGTGGTGGCTGTGGGAATTCAACACCTGGCAGACGTCACGTAGCGTCAGGCACGGCTCTTCGTTTTGCTGCCGTGCGCGTCGGCCTGAGAAGGACGGCCGCTGCGGCAGCTCAGGGATCGATGGAGGCGATTTCGACGAGGTGCTGGCTTCTAGTGCTTCACATGCCCGCATTTCCCGCAAAACATCATAGAGCGTCACGGCGGTGTTCGTGCTTCTACTGGATGACTGCCTGGACTCCGCTGTGCGGGCGGGCCCCGACACCAACGCAGCGGAGGTGTGCGAAAGGGGACTGGAGCCCGATACGGGCGTGGACGAGGTCTGCGGAGCCGCCGTGCTCGACTCAGTGGAGGCAGATATGGGTTGGGTTGGCGCGCGAATCGGCAGCCGAACCACTGGACCAGAGTAGCTGCTTCGTTTCGGCTGACAAGGTACGGTGGTAGTGCTGTCTCCCGTAACGAACCACGCCAATGCATGGGGGTTTGGTGGGCTTGCGACACCGTGGAAGGCGCGTGAAGTCTCCAGTCCCAGCGTTGCCTTGCTGCCTTCGCTGCAGCGCGATGGCGCTGCGGGGCCCAGGCAATCGCCCGGACGCTGGGGTGGTCGGGGGCTCCACTGCCTTGACGAATGCCCATCCCTCTTGTCGGTATGCGCGTGGGCATGTACCTCGCCGATGCGGTGGGGCCGTTCCTCCCCTTCCTCCCATTCTTGAATACCCCCACACACCTTTTCGGCTCCTTCGCACGGTCCCAGCGAGGGAAGAGAAGTGGAATGCGAAGGTGAGCTTCTTGGGCTGGTCGCCGACGGTGAGGGCGCAGCAAGCAGCCGCTATTCTCGCGTGTCATCTATCTCCCATGGCTGCAGGATGCGCCGCTCTTTGCCCGAAAGAGGCTCGTCCGAACTAATCGGAAGAGAATTGCGGTGACTGGGCCATACATCGTTGCTCCCTCTCCCATCTCGACACCGCGGAGGTGGGACAGTGCCCGAAGTCTCGCCGACGGAGGTACTCCGTTGCGGTAAGGTATCTAGGGGAGCAGTGCTTGCTATGTCATTCTGCATGACAGGAGGCGGCGGCTTACCCCTCACGGGGCGACGCTCGCTATCAAGATCATCGCGACCACGAGCGCTCCGCCCTCCTAGTGCAGCCCATCGATCCGATACGGAGCCGCTTGGCTTTTCATCTTGCTTGGGTGCAGGATGTAGAGCGCTCGATGCGGCAGAAGGGTCATCCTCGTCGAGCCTCTCTGACGATGTTCCGCTCTCTTCAAGGGTATTCCTGGAAGGGTGCGTACAGTGCAGCAGCGCATCGACATGCTGCCCTCTCATCCTGGCATCACCACTGACCGAGATACCGGTGGTACACTCGAAAGTGGATGGCGGCAACGGCCAGTGCCACGCGCCACGGTAGCTCCTTTCATCTCGCACCGCTGCAGCTGCCGAAGAGCGCGCGAATTCCTCCTCAGGTCGCAAGAACAGCTGCAGGGTATGATCACACTGCTTCACGCGGCTGGGCATCTGCGTGATTCTTTTGTGGGTGTGGAGGGCGGTGGTGTCGTAGTGGTAGAGACGCTCCGCCGCCACGTCAACACACGCGCTGCGGCGAGAGGCACCCGCTGGGAAACCGTTAGCCATAATCTGAGCCGCGAACTCCGTTCCGGGACCACGCGGCCGTCTCCCCGAATGGACCGGCCCCGCTTTCCACGTGGGAGAGGGAAAGGAAGAACGGGCATTCGCTGTGGGCGCATCGCCACCACCACCATCATCACCGGCGCAGGCAGAAACAAAAATTTGACGTTGTGGCGAAGCAGAAGAGGACTGTGTCGATTTCACCAGCCGCGCACGAAGGGAGGAGCGAAGCGTCGCGTCCACCGCACCCGGCAATGCGTGCAGCCGGCGCGACGCTGCCGTACCTGCCGAAGTCGAGGCGTCCCCGAGGGTAATGTGAGAGGCGTTCTTCTCGCTGAAGGCCCGCCGACCGCATCGCTGCTGGAAGTATATCTCGGGGTCGATACGGTGGGCCCTAAGCGAAGACTGTGCCATCACGTCATCGAAGCCACCATCCTCACGTCTTCTGGCGTCCCCTACCCCGACTCCCGTGCCCCCCGATACACTCCCAGGTGACTTTCTCTCTTCTTCTCCTCTCCTTTTCGACCAGCGAAGAACTTACGCCGCTGCTTTTCTCTTTCAGGCGTTGAAATCGAAGCTTTACAGTGGAAAGTGAGAGTGGCGTGTCAAAAGGCTTTACAAATAGCATCAACAACAGCATAAAAAGGTGCGTAGGACGGACAGAGAATGGGAAAGCGAGAGATGGCATCATGAGAGCGAAAAGCAAGGGGGGGGGAAGGCGTGATGCAATGGGGCTTGCCTTCTTTCTCCTTCCCCTCCTCCTCCATCTGACCCCTCCCATATTCTCCTGTTACGCTCCGAATCCTTACAGTCTATCGCACCGTAACAACTCATCCGAGTCCCTCTTCGCTCTCTCTCCCTCGTCCTCTCTCCCTCTTTCCATTGCCCCCCCTTTTCGCATGTTTTTCCATCGGATTTTCCTACCAGAACCCCCACTGCCTTGCCGAGGCTCCTCTGACGCCCCGGAGAGGACGTTGTTCGGCGAACCGAGAGAGCGGTGATGGGAGTGTGGAGGGAACGGAATAAAAATAGGGGGGGTGGCGAGGAGGGAGAAAGAAGAGGAAGCGGCAAGGCTTTTCTGTCGGTGATAGCGTAGGGGCACGCAGGGACGACAAATGGAGAAGAGGGGGGACTGGTCACGGCTGACGAACCGCGAAAAACGTCGGTGCAACGAACCCCCACACGGATACGGCGAAATGGAAGGAGGAGCAGCGATACCTTCTGCCTTCCAACCCGTCCGACGATAGAATCGCCCACACACTTCAGAGAGAGAGAAAGACACACATACACATACACATCCATAAGATAGACAGAGAGAGAGAGAGAGAGAGGGTCGCCCACTACCGCGCCAGCGCGCAGATCTCATCGGCATTCATGGTAAGAACCTCCTTGGTGCCGTGCATCTCCACCTCAACGACGGTAAGAGATCCATCGGCGCCGCGCACACGGCCAAGGACAGTACACATCTCGCCTCGCCTATTGCCCAACACCACCATGGCCCGTCCTCCTTTCCTAGGTACGACCGTCTCGATACCATCTAGCCCCACCAGCTCGCGCTCCTCGAGAGCTCCAGAAGGGGCGGCCGCACGTTCAAAACCGAAGCTGCCTTCTTGTTGCTTCTTCGCATCACCCTTCTCCTGTGCCTCCCTCTCTTCCCGCCACTCTGTGAGGCGAATGCGGTTTTCACGGCGGTATACCGCCTTCACAACGCACTTCTTTCCGTACCAGTCGCCGGCGCTCTCCGCCGTCAGACGCACGAGAAGTCGGGGCAGCACCCACCAAGTTGCCGCCACCGAAGTCGGAGATGCAGAGGGAAAGGGAGCAGGCGAGCCGGGCGAGGCCGTCGACGGACTCATCGCGGCCGTCGCTGTCGTCGGTGAAGAGGCATTGCTGTGTATTGTGATCAGCGGCCGACTGGATGGATCGGCTTTCCATGTTGCATACACCGCTCGCTCAACGTATCCAGCCGGGCGCACGTCCAAAAAAGAAACCTTCGCACGCGTACCGTCCAGGAAGACGGCCTCGATGCTGCGGCGGTGCGGATCCACTCGGGCGACCTCGAAGAGGAGGCGCACCATATCGGGGGTCAATTGTCGGCCGTACTTCTGCTCCTCTGAGGTGAACACGGCAGCACTCTTGAAGTGGCGCATCGCGTTCAGAGCCACACGTTCCACCGCGCCAGCCTCCGAAGTGTTCCCTGGCGCTCCCGGTCCCGCTGGTGTGAGGGGCGGGGCAGGGGCCGTGGGAGAAGACGTTGGTGTTTTCGTGATAACGCTGGTCTGCGGCGGTGCAGTCGACGAGCCGAGGGGTTTGCGCAGACAGAGTACATCGCCGACCCGTACCTGGCGTCCCTCCATGGCGTCGTCGCTGGAGGTGGTAGTACTGAGAAACCCGCCTGTGCTTAGAGGTACGTAGGTGTGGACTACTTCAAAGCTGCCGGAGGTGGTGACCGAGGAGATTGTCGAGGGGGCCTCTGGGTCGACGGGGCGCTCCGCTGTCCCCTCGGCGTGCATACGATGGAGAAGCTGCAAGCCCACCTTGCCGGGCGCGTTGAGAGAGGAAGTCGGCGTATTCGAGGCGGGCCCGACAGACCTCGCGTATGGTCCTTGCCTTCCTCTCCCCCCATCGCCAGCACCGTTATCATCGTTGATGTTCTGGTCCCGTGAGGAGACAGTGGGGTCCTCAAAGAAAAATGTCTGGTCCGCGTCTGCGGCGATCGACGGGGGCCCACCGCGTGAAGGTGGGCCGGCGTGCGCTGTGAGAACCGCACCACGACCTCTTGAAGGACCTGTAGGGATGTTGGATGGACGACGATGCTCCTCGTGGACAAACGCGTTCCCCTCCACGGTGTTGCGGTTGACCAGGACGATGGGGCCTTCCTCCTCGTCACTCGCGTACTGCTCCAACTCTTGAAGAAAGCGGGCACGCGCACTACCGAGAGGAGCCGCGTTCTCCACGTTGTGGGATGCGGCGGCGGCACTTTTCAGCCGCTCCGGTGCGAAGCGCTTTGATGATGGTGCGTCGTTTTCGGTTTGCATCACCCGCGTGCCTCTCTCTCCCCTGTTCTTTTTATGTTCTCTGCGGAAACGAGAGGCTGGAGGGTCAGGGGGTGGCATGGGATCATGACATGGAAAAGTAAGTGCGAAGGTTGAACACACGAGGAGGAGGACAACGAGAAAAATTATATTAAACCATCTGAAGAAAGGAAAAAAGGAGACGGAGAAAGAAAGAGAGAGAGAGAGAGAGAAGAGAGATGCTGTTCGAAGAATACGGGAATCATCCGCTCAAACAATTCACCGTCTCCCTCCCTCCCTCCCTCCCTCCCTTCTTCGTGAGACCCCTGCACTTGTACCTCCCCCCCCTCCCACACACACACACATACACACTCACACACCAAGTGCGTCGGTATACCCATTGACATTCCAACCAACCGAACTCTTCTCCTCTTCTCTCTTTTTTTTTTTGCGTGTGTGGGGTGGGGTGGGGGTGGGGGGGACATTCATGTCGATCGTGAGAAGAGGTGTAATGCCTTTAAGCAGCAGCACAAACAAGAGAGAAGAGAAAAAGATAGAGAGAGAAAAAGTAACGTTCTTCCTCCTTCCAGAGACCCTTACATTTACACGCACACACGCACAAAACAAAACAGAGCACAAAATGTAAGGCCAAGTGACTTCTTCACCCCCTTCGTAAAAAACTCCGATCTGCACATCTGTGTCGGCGGCAGTCGATGGGAAGTGCGCTTTTTCTGCTCTCTCTCTCTCCGCCCGCCCCCCCCCCTCCCCCCTTCTCCTCTTCTTCTGTTTCTCTTCGAATGACAACGGCAATGCACCTACCTTGCCGTCTTCACCGACGCCCAAAGCGGATGCGACACGTCTAATATGGGTTAAAAGTCCGAGCACCACCGCCTTGACCATCGTGACCTCTGTAGCCACCCGCATTCGGGCCTTCTCCCCCGCCTCGGCCCCTAGAAGTTGATATAGATCCATAGCCACCACGACCGCGCCCGTCTCCCCCTCGACTGCCTCTGCCACGATACGGCAGACCTCCTTCGCCCCCACCGCGACCGGTATTACCGCCATGGAACGACGATGCGAAGCCTCCGCGGCCCCGCATGGGTAGCTGCTGATCGGGCGCCTGCGTAACTTGGGTATACTCTCGTGTTTCGGGATCCACCTCGCGTAGTGCGTTGCGTATGACGCCCATATTGCGCCGGTACCGCATAAACCGGGCCTGCTCCTCCTCTGTCATGTTCGGGTTCGGCATGCGGTACGACCGAGCACCACCGCGCCCTCGGCGTCCTTCTCCTCTACCGCGACCACGGGCAGTCACATAGCCTCGCCGCTGCTGACCTTCTCTGTCGTACTGCGTCGCGGGCGACGGGCTTCCGTTTCTACCAAAAGCATCCGGCTGTCGCTGTAGAGGCGGCGACGCTGACAGGTATGGTGCATCGAAGACATCAAGAGAGAAGACGGAGCCTTCCGACGTTCTTTGCTGCTCCGCCAGCAGTCGACGAACCTTTTCATTGCGTTCCTTCTCATACACCGTTTCCGTCTTCTGCGGTGCCGCGGTGCCGGCTGCGAGCAAGGGCATTGCGTTGCGTCCCCGAAGATGGGCGGGGCGAGTCGCCAGGACGGCGTTCGTACCTCGCTGCGCAGCAGGCACGAAGGTCAGTTCCATATCTCCCGGATCAGTGGCGTCGTCGTTGTCGTCATCGGACATGCGGCCCAGCACGTCGTGCACCGGTTTGCCATATGGACGCATGGCGCTGCGGATCCCACTCAAAGTCGTTTGCTCTTCTCGTCCTTTCCTACTGCTCTTACACCTCCCGCCGACACCAGCACCACCGCAAGGATCTCCGTGTCGGAAGATTTCAAAAAAAAAGAAAAGATGTGCGTCACCACAACTCTTTGGATTTTCTTCTTCTGTTTGCTTACGCAGGTAGGAGAAGAGGGGGAGGGGGGGGAGGGGAGGGGCAGGGGAGGTTATTCGTGGGCTTCCGAGGCTGCTTAAGTTTTTTATACACAATTCCGCAGCGAGACGCGTTCCTTTGAAGGGTTGCTTCAGGAACCTAATGTCAGTATTTCCGTGCTTGACCTTTTTCTTGATACACTGATTATAGATACCTCACATAGAAGAAAGAGAGAGAGAGAGAAAGATAAAGTGCGTGTGTACATAGAAATAAGAGAGAGAAACCGAGAGAAAGAGAGAGGAGATATGCAGGGATCGGGTACCTGCTGAAGCAAGTTTGAGGAGAAACAAAGCACTCGACCTCATCCCATGTCCAACCCCCCTTCCTCATTCCTTTTCCGCTCGCTGTGTGCTTTGCCGAAGTGCGCTCTCACGAGCGCTACCGGTTTCATTGGTGCAAGTTGATGGTTTCTTCTTCTTGAAGTTTGTTTGTCCCTTCGAAACAATCGGCGAGGGAGGGGCGCCCCCTCCCCCCCCCTCCCTCGCCACACCTCCCCCCAAAAAAAACCAGAAACGAAAAAAAAAGTTCTCTACAGGGGCCGTTCTCCCTTACCGCTTCCCTCTTCCTCTCTCGCTCTTTTTTCCATTCGATCGCACACGGTTATGGGGAGGAGGGAGAAGGTGGGAGGAAAAGCACGTTGGTGGGACAGAGACGTGCAGGCTTGTCTATCCTTCTGGTGTGGGAAACTACTCGACCTGTATCAGCCATTTTGTATTTAAGTAAATCCATATTATATATATATATTTGTAGAGAGATGCCATTCCTCGCTTTCCCTGTTTGACGGAAAGGCAAGAAAGAAGGAAAATGGAAGCGACAGGGGGGTAAAGAAGAAGGAGGAGGGGAAAAAAAGGGAGAGACAGGAACAAAAAAGAGAGGGGGGGGGAAGGGAAAGGAAGAGATCCTCTGCCTTCCGTTTTGCTTTCTCTGCGCCAGAGACACAGATATAATTTCGATTTCTCTGCTTTACTTAGGAGGGTTCAAGTATGTAGCATCATCCATCTCTCTTCTCCATCGGAAAACATATATGGGTATATATAAACTTTTGTTTCGCTGCAACCCTCTTTCTCCAGTTGCATTTCCTCGCATAAAGAAACGGAAGGAGCTGAGGAAGGGGCATGGGGGAGAGGAGCAGGGAGGAACGCCCCGCTGCCCATGTCGCTGAGCGTTGCGATACCGCAGCGACTCTCTGTTACCCATCCATTCCATCTAGGTCCATTTGCCTCCACAACGCGATCTTCAGTGCATAAACTTCTGCTCCAGATAGTAGTTGTCGGGCAGGTACTGCGGCTCCCACATGGCGCTCTTCACAAGCTTCACCAGATCAGCGCGGTTCTCTGGAAGGCCTGTCTTCGCCAGCCCCATCGCCTGCAACTTCTGGATGCACGCCACGGCCACCTCACGGGAGACACGGCTGACATCTTCGATGGGCGGGTACAGCTGACCATTCGCGAGATCGTCCGGTGTTGCCATGGTGCTCAGGGCGGCCGCCGCAGCCACCAAAACCTCCTGCGGAATGTGCGGCGGCTGCGCGATGCTGCAGCCCAGACCTACACCGGGAAAGATGTATAGGTTGTTGCCCTGGGAAGGACGCAGCGTACGCCCGTTGACGACGGTGTCTGGGAAAGGGCTACCAGAGGCCACGATGGCGTTCCCGCCTGTCCACTTGAACGCGTTCGAAGGCAAAATCTCTGCCTTGCTCGATGGGTTGGAAAGGGGAAAGATAATTGGGCGAGGGCAGTAGGAGTGCATAAACTCCACAATCTGACGGGAGAAGACGTTGCCAGTGGCGCCGAGGCCGATCAGCGCCGTCGGCTTCACGAACTTCACCACGTCCTCCAGCGTCTTAAGACTCGCAATATCAGCGTCGGAGACGTCCGTGCGGGCCCAGTCCACCTTGTGCTTGGCGAGCGTGTCCCCACGATTCAACGCCACGAGACCTTTGGAGTCCACGAAGTAGGTGCTTTTCTTGATATCATCCTTCTTCGCCCCTGTCTCTGCGGCAAGAGCGGCAATACTCTCCGCCACCCCCGTCGCTGCAGAGCCAGCACCGAAGAAGATGATGCGCTGCTCATTCAATGGGATCTTGCTCAGCTCCACGGCCGTGCGGAAGCCGGCGGAGATCACCGCACCCGTGCCCTGGATGTCGTCGTTGAAGCAGCGGTACTTGTTCTGGTAGCGCTCGAGAATGTCAAAGCAGTGGTTGTTGCTGAAGTCCTCGAATTGCACGACGGCGCTGGGCCACGCCTGCTTCGCCGCCTCCATGAACTCGTCCATCAGGCCGTAGAACTGCTCGTCGTCCAGACGCCTCTCGCGGGTGCCGAGGTACTCGCGGTCGGTGAGGTAGCGCTCCGTGTTCGTGCCAGCATCCATCACAACCGGCAGCACCCGCATGGGGTGCAGACCCGCACCGGCGACGTACAGGGAGCACTTTCCAATGCTGATGCCGATACCGTTGGCACCCAGGTCGCCCAGGCCAAGAATTCGCGAGCCGTCGGTGATGACGATGATGTCGATCTTGGTCTTCCGCAGGTTTTGAATCATCTTCATCACATTGCCAGTATTCGCGACGTCAAGGTAGAGCCCGTGGTCTTTCTGATAGAGATCGCCGTAGCGCTGGCAGGCTTCCCCAACCGTCGGCGTGTAAACGATCGGCAGGGTCTGCTTCAAGTACCGTGTCAAAATGGCGTAGTAGAGCGTCACGTTGGTGTCCATCACGTTGCGTAGAAGCTGGTACCGATTGATCGGCTCGTGGAAGCTGTTGAGCTGGTGCCAGTACCGTTCCACCTGGCCATCCAGCGTCTCGACCGACGGTGGGAGCAGACCTTCCACATTCATGTGCACACGCTCCGCAGCAGTGAATGCCGTCCCTTTGTTGGTGAAGCGGTTTCGAAGATAGTCGACGCCACGCACCGGGCGCTTCGACACCTGCAAGTAGCGGAGAAGAGACCGCGAGAGCATGGCGATGTCAAAGGAGGAGAGGGGTTGAGGTAAGGTGGGGGGGGGGGCAACACTCTTAAAATGTTGCGTCTTTTGAATGAAGATATGGAAGGAGGGGGAAAAGAGAGAGTGAGGACAAGAAGGAGGAGAGGTAGGGGGGGGGGGATGAGGAGAACAGAAACAAAAAGCAGCAGATAATTGAATATTAGAGAGGAAAAGAGAGAAGAACACTCGATATTCTTTTTTTTTGTTGTTGTGGATTTAAATTCCGGTGAAAATAGAACGGAAACAGAAGTTTTGAGACACGAGAAACGAAACGATGCTATTCTCACGTCCACAAGCGCGCACCTTTGTTGGTGTGCTGTGCAGAGAGTGGACCGGGAGAACAAGCTATCGAAAGAAGAAGCGAAAAAAGCAAAACGGCAAAACTACAGCTCAAGCCCTTTCGCTACTGCCACTACAAGAAAAACGGAGAGTACTCAAACGCTGAAACGAAAAAAATGAAGCGTACACACCAACGCAGCTGCACCGATCCAAGAGAGGTAGAGGTGTAGGCTTGAATAAGAGAAGAAAAGAGGAGGAACAAAAATGAAATATGAAGGATACACTTTCGCAAGTGCGTGTATGTGTGTTTGTTTGGACGGAAGAGATCTGCCGTTAAGAGGTGATTGAATGACAAAAAGCGGGAACTAAAATGTGGTTCGTGCAGTGGTAAGTGCGTGAGCGACTCTGCAGGCGCCGCAAACGACAGGAAAGATGGGCATAAGAGCACGGGAGAGAAGATGAGGAGTTGAGGGAGAAAGGGGGGGAGGTAGAGTGGTGGGGGAGGTGTAGTGGCTTTTGATGTCGAGCGGCTCCCCGCTTTTCCATTCCTCCCCCCGTCAACAAGTCACACAATCTTCGTTGGACCGTCTCGCTCGCGTCTTCCGTCGCAGGAGCGCAAATTGCGGTGGGCTGGAGAGGAAAGGTGGTGATGCAGATGGGTGAAGGGGGGGGGGAGGGGGAGAGGGAGAGGGGAACGCCTACTTCGCGGTTGTTGCGCTGCTCCTTCACTTTCTCTCTCTCTATATATATTTGATGTATATAATGATGAGCGCAAATAATCCGTGTCTTGCCCACGGAAAGGATCAAAGCGTGTGGCATCGTCCATCCTAGAATATGAATATAAATATATATACACTTTTATTTTTGATGTACGTCGGTTCGGTGGCGGTGGTCTGTGCAGGTGTGGGCGTGGGTGTGCCCTGCGCAGCCTCAGCGAGAGATGCCTCAACGCTGCTGCTCACCTGAACGGCGCGGGATCGAAAGCGAGAGGCATCAAACGTTCGGGCGAGTCTCTGCCCACCCACCCCCAACCGTGTCTTCTCCGCACCGCTGCGGTGAAAAGGGAAAAAGTAGAGGAAAAAGAAAAAGAGGTTGAGGGTGACGAAGCGAGCGGGGGGAGGGGGGCCTCTTGTGGGGAGATGACTGCACCCACTCCTCCTCCCTCCTCCCACCGCTCCCCTCCGCATTTCCCCAAGCAAGAAATTAACGAGATATATATATTCGCACACACGCTGATATAAATAAAGAAATATATAGATATAGATATATAGGTGCGTGTGGTTGGGGGGTTAAGAAAGTAGAATACCATGGACACTGAAGCCTGCATCGAGTTGCTCCGCCACTTCGCCCCTCGCGTTTTTTGAGGTTGCTTTTCTTTCCGCATTCCATTCGGTATACGTGAGGGAGCGTGTGGGGACGTCGGCGTGGCATCGGGAGAGGGAGGGGGGGGGCGCGCGACCGTGGCGCCGCATCACCTCCCCCTCGTCAGCTTCCGTGCTCAGCGGCGCTTCAGAGCTGAAGGTCCATGGCGGGCAAGCCAGGAATGCAAGCACTGCGCGCTCCTGGGGGGTTACACACCGACACGCTGGCCGAGCCACTGCCCGGTAGAGGAGCGGTGCTCAGAGGAGACTCACCGTCAGCTCCGCCGGGTAGTGCGGCACCCACTGCGCGGCCTTGATGGCCGCGAGGAGCGCCTCCTTCTCGCGCGGGAGAGACTTGTTGGCGTCGATGCCGAGGCGCTGCGACTCCAAGATCACCGCAGCGGCGATGTGCGCAGAGATGTTGTGGATATCGTCGAGGGCAGGGTACAGCTGCTCCGCCTCCATCTGCTCCGGCGTCGTCAGCTGGTTCAGGCACGCAGAGGCGGCCACCAGCAACTCGTCGGGGATGTGCGAGGGCTGTGCCAGCGAGCACCCAAGGCCGATGCCAGGGAAGACGTACAGGTTGTTACCCTGCGACGGCTTGATGGTCTTGCCGTTGATGGTCGTGGCAGGGAAGGGGCTGCCGGAGGCGACGATCGCCGCCCCGTTCGTCCAGCGGTAGGCGTCGTCCGGCACCACCTCGGACTTGTTCGTGGGGTTCGAGAGAGGGAAGATGATGGGGCGGGCCGCATTGGCGGCGACGCTCCGCACGATTTCCTCCGTGAACACCGGACCCACACCGCCGAGCCCGATCAGCGCCGTCGGCTTCACGAACTTCACCACGTCCGCCAGCGACGTCAGCATCTGGCTGTCCGCGGCGGAGACGTCCTTGCGGGAGAGCAGCACCTTGTGCGCCGCGAGCTTATCGCCGCGGGAGTCAGTCACGAGACCCTTCGTGTCCACAAGGTAGAACGTCTTGAGGACATCAGCGATGTCCACGTTATACATGCGCGCAGCCAGCTGGGCGATGTTCTTCGCCACGCCCACGGCGGCGGAGCCGGCACCGAAGACAACGATGCGGTGCTGGAGCGGACCGAGCCCAGACTTCTTGATGGCGTTCAGGAAGCCGGCCGCAATCACCGCACCCGTGCCCTGGATGTCGTCGTTGAAGCAGCGGTACTTGTTCTGGTAGCGCTCCAGCATGTCGAAGCAGTGGTTGTTGCTGAAGTCCTCGAATTGCACGACGGCGCTGGGCCACGCCTGCTTCGCCGCCTCCATGAACTCGTCCATCAGGCCGTAGAACTGCTCGTCGTCCAGACGCCTCTCGCGGGTGCCGAGGTACTCGCGGTCGGTGAGGTAGCGCTCCGTGTTCGTGCCAGCATCCATCACAACCGGCAGCACCCGCATGGGGTGCAGACCCGCACCGGCGACGTACAGGGAGCACTTTCCAATGCTGATGCCGATACCGTTGGCACCCAGGTCGCCCAGGCCAAGAATTCGCGAGCCGTCGGTGATGACGATGATGTCGACCTTGTCGTACAGCGACTCCCGCATCACCTCCGAGAACTGCCCCTTCAGGTGCTTGTGGAGGTACATGCCGCGCTCGCGCACCCAGTAGTTGCTGAAGTTCTGGCAGGCCTCGCCCACGGTCGGGGTGTAGATGACCGGCAGCAGCTCCTCCACGTGGGCGAGCACCAGCGCGTAGAACAAGGTGGTGTTCGTCGCATGGATGTTCGCCAGGTGCTGATAGCGGTTGATGGGCTTCTCGAAGCGCTGCAGCTGCATCCAGGCGCGCTCCACCTGCTCCTCCAGCTTCTCCACCGTCGGCGGCAGGCAGCCGAGTATACGAAGCTGCTTCCGCTCCTCCACCGTGAAGGCTGTACCGCGATTCAGGTAGCGGTTCGTCAACACGTTGGCGCCGTGCGTGTAGACGAGCGACGGCGTCCTGGTGAGATGATCCGCAGGGAGAGACATGGCGACTGACTTGTGTGCGCTGAATCCGTTTGTCAATTCGATTCAGAAGAGAGAGAGAGAGAGAAAGAGAGAGGGCGAACTGGCTTTGCGGGTGCAGTGGTAAGTGCGTGAGCGACTTTTTTTAGGATCCGTGCAAGAACGAGCCGAGGAGTTTCGAGTAATGTTTGGCTTTCTGTGTACGTGTCTTGTGCGGTGTTTTCGGGAAAGAAACGGGATAGGTGATATCAAGAGAAACTGCGAAGGAAGAAAGTAGTTGGCAGGGGGGGGGATCTTAACTTGCTTCGGTAGGAGAATGGCGAATCTGACAGCGATGACAGATGATGAAAAGACGGTAGCGGCGGCCAGCCAAGAGCAGAGAAAGGTATGGTGCAGAAGTGAGAGCGGAAGAGCGGGGGGGCCCGGGAGAGGGGCGAAGGGAGGAAAATGAAATGGATACGAAGAGAGAGAACGGTTGGAAAGGAGAAAATGGGATGTTCCAGATCATCCAACGAGGCGTTTGGGAGAAGAAGAAGAAAATAGATATCACACGATGAGTTCAAGCTCTTTTTTTAGTAGCTTGCGCGAGGAAATGTTGATGGGAACTGGCAATTTTTTATTCACCTGTTTTTGCTCTCCCTTCTTTTCGTTGAATGTGTGTTCTGCTTCATGCATGGCGTTTTCGGATGACGGAGAGGAGCGAAAAAGATGAAGGAGGGTGGGAAAAAAAGAGGGAGAGGGGAGGGAGGGGGCGGGGAGGATCGGGGAACACGCAGGTGAAACAAACAACATAACAGAAGAAACGAAGCAAACAATTCAGAATCACCCGCCAGCATAAGTTAGGCTGCACAACAGGTAAATCATGAAGACCGCCTCTTCCCTCCCCCCAACGCACTCGCACACACACAGAAAAAAAAAACAGGAGCGTCTCGGCCGTTGCATCAGAAGAAAAAAAAGGGGGGGAGGTGGCGGGGAGGTGGTGGTGCAGCAAACGGACATCCGGCTTGCAGGTGTTGCGTGGGCATGGGGACCTCTATCAAGATAGAGGCAAGTCTCTCCACGTATGGGCCACCAATGCACGGGGGAAACCACGGCACACACAAAAGTGAGGAGAACGAGAGAAGAAGTCCAAAAGAGCTGCTACATGATCCTCACATAAAGGCCATCACCAGCACCGTCATCAACGAGGAACGCCTCGAAGTGCGTTCTCACCGAGTCCATGAATACTTCTTGTTGTGTGAAGACTACGATTCCTCTCCGTCTTCTTCCTCATCATCTTCGTCGTCGATGACTTCAATTTCCATTTCGCTCTCCTGCTGCTGCAGAGCTGCCTGCGTGGCGCACGTGATGGACGCCTCATCCTCCTCGAAGACGGCATGATCTACTTTGACTTTCGTGGATACCACCGGGCCAGTCGTTTTGGTGTTGTCTCGCTCATCAGCAAAGAGGAAGGACAACAGCGACGGTGCATGCTCGGCCACTGCGCGGATGACGCTGTCGAGATTGAAGGATGCCACGGCACAGATATGGCGCCATCCTTTCAGCTCGTCCATGCGCGGCCCACTCTTCTTTTTGGGTTGGCCGACCTTTCGGAACTGCATCTTCAGTTCCTCCGCATGCTTTTCACGGCCCCCGTCGCTGCGACGGCCCCCATGGCCGCTACCAGAGCTCACCGTTGCCTCGCAAGAGGTGCAGTCCAGCAAATCATGCGTGTCGGAGAGCGTGTCCGACTTAAACTTGAACAACGACTTCAGCTCCTCCAGCGTGAAGTGCTGCTTCGAGTCTTCCTGCATATCCACCACGTTGGCGGACAGGCCTTGCTTGCTAACCTGACGCTGATAGATTTTCTCCTCGATCGTGCCGGTACTGAGCAGTCGGTAGATGAAGACACGTTTCTTTTGCCCATCTCGCCAGACGCGGCCCATGGCCTGCGCGTCGTTCGCTGGATTCCAATCCGGGTCGAATAAAATAAGGCGATTGGCACCGATGAGGTTGAGCCCCACGCCACCGGCCTTGGAGGAAAGTAAAAACACGATCTCCTGCGAGCCAGGCACGTTAAAGTAGTCGACGAGCTGTTGCCGCTTCTTGATGGGGGTGCTGCCATCCAACTGGAAGTAAGCAATCCGTTTCGTCTTGCACAGATTGGCAATGATATCAAGGGTCTGCGTGAAGTTGGATACGATCACCAGCTTATCTCGTTCACCATTCTGCCGCAGCTCGTCCAAGACGAGGGACACAAAGTACATCTTGCTGCCACAGTCGATGCTCAGACTGCCCGGCTTGAACCCCTTCGGCAGGACCGCGTAGGGAATTCCGTTTGGGTTCTCCCCGCCACTCCCCCGGCCGCGACGACGACCCACTTGCTGCGCTGGCTGCTGATTGGCCGACCCGTTCGCGGCGCACCCCACCTGGTGAGAAAGGTGGACAGCCTCGTGGAAGAGGTCCATGTGATTGCACAGCTTTCTTAAGGCGGATATGAGCACCAGCGGAGTACACTCCGCCGTCTCCACCACATCAGCCAGCTTCTGATAGGCCTGCTGCTGTGTCCCACCGAGCCGCACGAACACCGTGACATCGACTTTGGGGGGTAGGTAAGACTCGTTGATGGTCTGTGTGCGCCGAAGGATGAAGCGCTGCGTGAGTGTAGAGAGATAGTGAGCCCGGTCGCGTCCAAGTGACTTGAGATGCTCCGGGCAGCCCGGATCGCGACCGAGGGAGACTGGCTCTTCGAAGACCCGCGCGAAAAGGTCTCGGTTGCCGAGGATGCCCGGGTTGACGAAGCCAACCATGGCGTGGAACTCGGAGAGGTCGTTCTGGATAGGGGTGCCCGATAAAATAATGCGATTGCGGGTAGGCAGCATGTCCACCGCCCTCGTCGTCTTCACCTCCGCATTCTTGAGACGATGACCCTCGTCGCACACGACCAGCTCCACGGAGCGTAGTCCGGCGAGCCGGTCCACGTACTTGCGCAACTGATCATAGGAAATGACGAGCACATCCCCTTCCCCGTCGAAGCGGGAGATGATACGGTCGCCCTTCGGAGTGGACTCCGAGATGGAGAAGTGTTTGACGGCCCCTTCGCCGAGCCACTTATCGAACTCGTTGCACCAGTTCTTGACCAGCGAGGAAGGCGTCACGACAAGGCACTTCCGCGCAGTGGGCTGGCCGTGTTTTCCCTGTCGCAGGCAGGTGTAGATGGTGGCCACCGTCTGGATCGTCTTGCCCAGGCCCATCTCATCCGCCAGGATAGCCCCGTGGTAGCCCGGCATGCGCTCGCCGGTAATGCAATCGAAAAGGAACTTGACACCGATGATCTGATGCGGCCGCAGCTTGTCGCCGATGATGGGATCCACGACCACTGAGACCTGGCGACGCCCGTGCAGATCGCGCTTGTAGTCAGCACGGAACAGGACCACCGCCTTTTCTCTATCCGGGTCGTGCAAGGGGCGTAGCTCGTCCATGATGATGCCGTTCTTGCCCATTTTGGGTCGACCCGCCACGGGCACCACAAAACCAGTCTCGCCTTCCTTTGGACGTCGGCGAAAGTGGAGAGCGGCAAAGGCGCTACTGCTACTCAAGGAGTTTCCAAAACTCATCTTTGGCTTTCGGGATATGGCGTCGGCAGCGGCGGCGGCGGCGTCGGCCTGTGCCTTCGCCTTATCCTCCCTCACGCGCACGTCGTGCTCCGAGCGAAGGAAGAACTCGCCACTTCGAAAAGCTTCTTCGGTGAGGGCTGTGAGGAGCAGTACCGTCTTTGTCCCCACGCGCAGCGTATCCCCCGCCTTGGCGTTGTCCACGTCTTCTCGCTTGATGGGATAGCCAGGATCAGGCCTGTTGCCGTATTGTCGACCGACACGATCGTACATCATGACGCCCAATACTTCTGTGTCCACGACGATGATGCCCACGGACTCGTGGCGTGTTGCTCCATCCGTTTGGATGTGAAAATAGATCTTCCCATATGGGCTGACGGGGTAACGGCTCACGACTTTATCCTTCGGGATGCCCTCCTCAAGCGCCGCGTCGAGCACGTCACCGCCGTGATGAGGAATGCCAGCCACCGCACCATCCTCCATGGCCGTTGCGGTCCCGGGCACAGCCTTGACACCACCAGGGCCATCATCTACCCTCTGCAGCTTCATCGCTGCGCCGCTGCCCCCGTGCATGCCATCAGCGATGGCCTCCTCGCCTTCTGGATCACCTTTCGCAGCCGCTTCTGCTGCTGGAACGGCACGTGCCGCCACCGCCTGCATCGCTGACTCCGGCTGGTGATAATCGATTTGGCCCCGCCGTGCCAACCGGTGCGCGATGAGGTCGTTAGGCCCTCCATTGCTGGTGCGCTGCGCAGTCACGGTGGGGTACATCACCTCGCGTTTGGCGCCAGTGGAGGTAGTGCAGGTGACAGTGGGTCCGGGTAGCCCCATCGGCGCATCGACATGACGCACATCCGTGCTGGTACCAGGGCTTTTGAAGCCTACGCCGCTGGTGCTACTGGTGGCACCACCAACTGCCCGCCGACCAGCCATAAAGCGTGGAACAGCGGCAGCGGACGAGGCGGGTAGGACTGGATGTGCACTTGGCCAGCAGGCTTCGGACTTGTCGCCCCCACTTATTGCAGGCGGTCGGAACGTGCCGTTGGCCACACCAATGCCGGTCGTGGATTTCCGAAGAAGAGGCATTTGGAGCCCAGCGCGGTCCTGTGGATTGCTCGGAAGACCGCTGCGCACACCGATGAAGAGACAGACCCTAAGAATACGAAGGGAGCAAAAGAGAAGCAGGAGAAAGGCGAGGGGGGGGGAAGGAGGGAGAACAGGAGGGGAGAGAGAGGGATAGAGACCGCCCCTCCGAAGTCCTTGATTTGAGCCAGCACGATGGGGCAGCCACAATAATCTCACACAACCACTCCCTCTCCTCCTCTATGCTCGGTTTTTGTATGATACTTCTTTCTTTCTTCCTCTCAAAGTCACTAACGCACTAGCGCGCGTCCGTCAGCTCCCCAATGCTCGTAATTCTAGGAACAGCCACGGAGGGAGCAAAGAGAGAAGGACGAGCGTGAGGAGCCTAGCGAACGGGAAACAAAAAAATGAAAGATAAGAAATGGTGGCGATGCAGAAAACTACACGTCAGGCGATGTCGATGAGAGGATTGAAACCCCTTCAAAAGCGGCAATGATCGTCTAACAAAGGCGCAAGAGTCCGCGTAGAGAGAGAGAGAGAGGCAAGAAGAAGGTTATCTACAAGCACAAACGCGGGCTCCGCACACGCGCGTGCAGGTGTTTTAGAGAAGGAGGGAGAGGGAGGGGAGAAGGAAGGGGGGAGAGCACAGAAAAGCAGGGGGTGAAAGAAGATAGGAAGAAGGACTATGAGAAGCGCGGAAGTGTGACCCCAGCGGGTGGGAGCAGCAGCACAGTAGCGAGTAGATTCGCACGTATGCATATATCTATATCTATCAATCTATATGCGGGTGGGTGTAGGTGCTTTTGTGCTTGCTGTAAAGATGGGAGCGTTGTGCAGGGGGGGGGGTGACCGGTTATCGGCTGCTCGGCAAGCCCTGAAAGTTGCGGAGGAGGAGGGGGGAGAGGGGGAGGGCCTGCTTGTTTGTTGGTGTGTGGTGATGTGAGTCTTAAGGCAGGTTCCACCCTGTATGAATTTGGGCCTCCTCCCCCTATCCTGCACCTTTTGTTTTTCCCTTTCTCCGAAGCTAGCAGATCTGCAGCGGATTGGGGTGTGGAAGGGAAGCCGATAATGAAAAGCAGGGAAAGGGGCCTCTGGCGTTGCTCACGGAGAGGAAGGGCAGGCAGGTAGGCCAGCGGGAGGGGGGGGGGATTCGTATCGATGGGCTGGTGCGTGTGTGGAGCTGTTCGCTGACAGAGGTGTGCATGCACCAGGAGACGTGGATGTGTTTATACACGGTAGTCTAGATGCACTTACACATCCCTAAATACTTGAATCTCTCAACATATATATATATATAAGTGTGTGTGTGTGTGTGTCTAGCGTGGAGAGATGATGGAGTGCAAGGGAGAAAAATAGAAGTTGGGCGAGGTGTCTGTGATGACGAAGACGGGAGGGAGTAAAATGGGGGAGAGGGGCAGCGGAGGAGGAGGAAGCCGCTCGGATACGCCTGAGCAGGCGCGTATTCCAATTTGAGAGGCTGCGGTGGTAAAGTGAAGAGTGAAGCAGGTCCGTAAGGGCGCGCAGCACCACATGAGGCACCCCGCATCTAATGCCGAACACACTGCGAGAAGATGAACGTGAGGGGCAAGGGGGAGGGGGGGAAGGGTGGCGCATCCATCACCACGGAAAAAGGAAAGGAGAGGAAGGGGAAAGGAAAGATGTAGTGGCAGAGACGGAGGCGGTAGCGGTGGCGCCGTGCAAAAGTGAGGAGAGCACATGAAAAGAGAACATACCAGCACGTGGAGGGACGGTTGCTGCAGACGACTTGGATAACCCCATCGGTGCGCAGTGAAGTACCCCCCCTCTCTCTCCATAAATGCTGCCATCGTTTTGACGAGAAGCACAACGGGCGGAGAGCAGGAGAGTATCGCCATGACAGGACATCCTGAAAGAGGGAGGGATAATGCGGTGCGCATGGAGACCTCTTTGTCCTATCATAAGCCTAACGAATAGGCGGGTTGTGATGACAATGATGGTGTTGAGGGAGGGGGGGGGGCAAGACGGAGGAGAACACCTCGGAGAATAACGGATGCAGCCCGGGATGGGAGAAGAAAAGGTGGGAAAGGGGGGAGAAGACGATGACAAGTCCGTGGTACGTCAGCACGAGGAACAAGGAGGAGGAGGGGGGGGGAGCAGCAATGAGGAGAAGTGAGACGGAGGTCGCGGAGTAAGAATAGCTTGGCCTTCCCTCCCTCTCCCCCCAACGTACATTATACCGGAAGGCATGCGAATGTTGCAGCCGTTCAAAGAAAAGAAAAAAAGCAGCAAAGCAATCAATAGGAGGAGTGGAAATAACAGCAGAGGGAATAGGCTTCGATGATGGACAGCGTAAGCGGCGCTTGTCTGCAACGGTTTGCGTACATACCCACATATATACAAACGCTCATCGCAACCAAAGGCATGAGCAGCGAGGCTTGAAATGGAGAGAAGGATGATGTGATTTATATTCCTCTTCGCCCCTCCACACCCCCTTCTCATCACTCTTTGCCTCTGATCTGCGGCGGGTAGCCCATGTGCATACACCCCATACGAAAATATATATACCGAGAGAAAAGATGCAGGGAGAAGTCATAGTGGTCGAAGATGACGATGACAACAGCGGTGGTAGCTCCATGATTAGTCGCACACAGCCACATTCATCTCTCTTCCCCCACCCGCTTCCGTCTTCGTGAGCGACTCCTCTCGCCAAGCTTCCGCTACTTTCTTCCCCTACCCCCCCCCTCTCCCTCTTCCCCAGGGGAAGCAAGCAGCTCTAAGCGCCTTGCCTCGATCTGTATCACCCCTTTTAACGTTCCCCCTCAGGTTTTCCTTTTGCCGCAGCGCTAGGGCCTCGGTGCCCTACAGAGGCGTCATCATTTCGGAGTCCTCCTCCCGAACAACAGACTCCTCCGCTTCCATCCATTCGGGTGCTTCGGCGTTTACGGGATCCGCTCCGCGCAGGGAAGCACCATGCAGAGTGTTTCGCACACGCTCCCCGGCGCTATTCCACAACACAGTGCAGCGCTCCCGCAGAGCCACCGATGCTTCGCTCAGGAGACGGGTGCGCATTGTTGCGCCGTGGCGAGGACGCGGCGTATAGCCTCTTACTTGAGGTGAAGCTGTGGAGCATGTATGCCAGCGTGGCGAGACGCTTCCAGACTCGAAGGCGCCGGGCTCCGTCTCCACATGGGGTGTTTGATCATCCGTCGTCGCGTCGGATGCTCTCCGGATGCGGATGAAGCTGCCTTTAAAAACGCTTCCCGTGAGCAGCTCCGCATAGGGGACGCTTCCCGCATCGCGAAAGTATACGAGCGCCGATGGCGCGGCAGGAGATGTGTTCGTCGCGGGGGCTTCGGGGAGCAGCCGCACATCCTCCACGATACCGCATGCGGTCATGAACTGGCGAATCTCGTGCGTCGTGAGAGGGCCAGTGGGGAGGCGGGAGACGATCACCGCATGTGGCGAGAGAAGCGCATCGCTGGTGGTGCCGCTGGAGGCTAGCGGTGGTTGTGGGGGAGTCGACGAAGAAGAGGATGCCTGGTGAGCCTCCATGTTCGATAGTGTGTGGTGCAGGGGAGGGGTGGAGGGAGGGAGGGCAGGGTTCCCCAGAAACGGACAGGTGAAAGAATGGAGAATGGGGCTTCGATCCCTACACCAGGAAGATCTTGGAGTAAGACGACAAGAAGATGACAGAGAGAGTCGCCCCAGGAAGGGGAGATAGTCTGGCCCACAGAGCGATGATCTACCGCGATCGAACGGTGGCACGCGCGCGGTGAAATGCGGGCCGTGTTTAGAGAAGGAAATCATTGAAAGACGGAAACGAGAGAGGATGAGGTTGAAGGGGGGGGAGGAGAAAAGGGGGGGCCATCACACTTCGTGTCTTCGCCCACCACATCGCTCTCTTTCTTTCCACTGCCGTGATGAGCGTCTGCGGCCGTGGGTTGAACAAAGCGTGAACAGAGGAGGAGAGGAGAGATGATGAAGGGATGCTTACCCACAGCCGCTGCATCCACCACCATCCGTGTCAGTCCGCACCGAAGGGCACATACCGCTGTAGGCATGTAGGTCTCCTCCTTTGAGCTAATGGCGGCTTGCCGTAACGCAAGAACCCTTCCTCCAACTCGTTTCCTCGCCCCCCTTCCTCTCATGCGTAATTCGCACGAAACCGTCAACATGGTGGCACCTCGCGACCACGACCGTTCACCGCACCGAGACGGTTGAGGCTCCTTCCTTTCTTTCTTTCTTTGTCCTCCACGCAGCGGCAACGTTGGCTGCTCTATTTTTTTTCGATATTGCTGGGCTGCCGCTTGATAGCAGTTTAGAGGAAGCGAGCTCAAGACTTGTTGTGGAGACGGGAAAGGGGGAGGGGGTTCACGGCGACGCATGCGGCACCATCATCCTCTTCATTTTCCTCCCTCTGTCGCGACGCACACGATGAAGGAACGAGTGCATCCTTCACTGTTGGCACCGAAGGATCGGTGCTCCCCCTTCCCCCTTGTCTCCCTCCACCGCCCCTTCCTCCTTCGGCCCGGAACGCAGAGGCTTGGCGAGAGGGAGCACTTTTCACGTAACCCTGTATGTGTGTGATAGCCACCACTTCTCTCCCTCTTTCATCGCCGCTGTCACCATCATGACCCCTGTTTAAATTTCTTCGAAGCACTGCGCATCTTCCTCTGGAGCTCCTTGCGCTCCATGAGGAGGGCTACAAACGCCCGGATGTTGGCATCTATGTCCCGCCGCTCGGCTCCTGTCCTCGTCCCTGCCAGTTCCACTGCGGCCGCCAGGACAGGAAATCGTTTGGTGTAGTCGTTGACGGCTAGCCGGTAGCGCATGTCCTCTATCGCCCGCTGCTTTTCCGCCAGCTCCCTACGGAGCTCTTTCTTGTCTGCCATGAGAGCCGTCACTTTTCCCTGCGCCTCCGTGAGTTCTGCACGTGCCGTCGCCAACTGGGCCTCCAGCCGAGAGTGCAGGACTTTTTGAATCTCGATTTCCTCCTCTTTCAGTTTTGGATCGGTTTGTGCGGCCAAGGCCGCCGCATACGCCTCCTCGGGGCTCGCGTGAGAGGCCAGCATGGCCACGCAGGTCGCTACGTCATCGTCCCTGATGCCAACATCTGTTTCGGTATGCAAGAAGTGCCCCACCATGCGCGGATCCACATCCAGCTGCATATCGTCGATGGCGAACCAACGGCCACCGATCGCCTCCGGATGCTCCGTCACGTGTGTGTGCAGCCAGCGGTAAATCTCATCGACTCGATCCCGCACCAGGCGCTGCTCGGTTGGGTCCTCAGCGTAGTAGGCTACGGAGCTGACGAGCACCGTTGCTTTGGGGGTCCCATCGGTGACGATGGGTACGGCACCTGCAGTCTCTCTTTCGATGAAGTCGTTCAGTCGTCGCATCATATCCGCATCGTTGCGCCACGTCGATGACAGAACTATCGTCACTTTCTCAGGTCCACCGGCCGCGTCAACGATTTGGCGAAGGCGCTGCACACACGCGCTACTCAGGTCGCCGCCGCCGAATGTGAACTTTGGGACGGGAAGGAGAACACCGTCGACATCGAGGAAGATCACATAGCCATCGCACAAAGCGGGGTCCATGGGAGGCTTCTGGGTAGCCGCAGGCGGGCGAGAGCACAAAAAAGAAAGAGAAGGAAATGGACAAGGGGGGGAAGGGAGAAAAGGAGAAGATCCGCAAAATGTATCCTTGTGACACGGAGCTATTTTCACGCCAGCTTCCCTCTCTTGCTTTAACGGCGTTCGTGTAGGCGTGTGCGCCTGCGTGTAAGCAGCTATTCGCCTCGCTGTGTATACGGGGCTCAAAAGGAGAAGTCACGCACCGCGAAAAGAGGAAGTGAGCCGCAAAAGAAGAAAAACAAAGGCGGGGCGGACGGGGAGGGGGAGGGGTAAAGGGAGATGCACAAAGTAACGGTGGTGATGATGATGTTTTGAGAGGTCGGGGTAGAGAGGGAGGGAGGGAGGAGGCAGGGTGGCCTTGAAGGCGCCAAGAAAACAAACTTCTCTCCCCCCCCTTACGCCTCTCTATCGTTCCCCTGCCCGTCGTGCACGCCCCGCCAGTTCAGACGGGGCTCCAGCGTAGCGGCAGGAACTTCGCTCCTCCCACCAGAAATAGACGGGGCCGCAGAACGGGCTATGAAGGGAGAAGCGTTACAGAAGGGAGGAAGATGGGTGAGGCGCCAACCAAAGGCGTCCACACCGGCGAGTGTGGGTGTGTGAGGAGAGATTGGGGGGGGGGGAAGCATGCGTAGAGGAGTAGAAACCCCGATGGCCTTGTGTGCGAGTTCTCTGCAACCACTACCCCCCCTCGCCTAAAGAAACATGGAGCGCTGCCAATGTACATGCAAGGCTTGCGTGGTCGAACTGCCAAGAACGCACGCCGCGAGACGCACCTCCACACAAGTGAAGAGTGTGCGAACCGGCATCCACATAAGATGCCGTACTACTTCTTTGTTTCTTTTCTTTTGACACGACGCGCTGCAAGAGGGAGGATTGAGGCGAGGATGGAGGCGGAGAAGGAAAGGAAAGGGAGGGGTAAGGAGAGGAGGCCAGTGCCGGGTGTGTAATGGGGAGGAGCTACCGACGCATCGGAAGTGGCCTTCCTTCGTTCTCATCGAGGAGCATATATATATATATATATATATATATATATTAGCAAAGTCAACCAGCTCCCCCTATACTCCTCATCTTTCTTTTATTACTCCCCCGCCCTCCCTTTCCCCCTTGTCCTCTCTCCTAACGTCTCCCTCTCGCCTCCTTGCTTCCTCTCAGGATCACAAACTGTAATCCTCCGAGATCAAGATTATCGTTCGAAGAAGAGGAGAAAACACTCAAGAAAGAAAAGAAGGACTCAAATCCCCCTTCCCCCTCCCCCCTCTTCCACCCTCTTCGACGCTTCCCCCATTCATAAACATAAATTATGCATATTCACATTTGCACATGTTACTCTGCTGTCATCATCCCATCTTCGTCTAACTCTATGTGAGCACGTGAGCGTTACTCTAAAGCAAATGATGCGAAAGAAAGAGGAAATCGAGAGAATAAAGTCGAGGAAAAATCACTTCTGTTCTACCCAAGTACACACACACACGTACATACGAAATGTTTTCTTCCCCCAAAACACGTGCTGCACGGGGGAAGAGGGAGAAAGGGAGGTCGTTCCCTCTTCTCCCCCTCCTCCTCCTCCTCCCGCTCCCCTCCTAATAAGATAATTGAAAACCAAAAAGAAAAAGTGAGAGCAGCGGAACAGAGAGAAACAAAAGGAGGTGCGTTAGCCCGTGTTGCACACGGAAAAAATAGTGCATGCAGGAAACTCTGCATCCCTTGCATAGGTGTGAGCCCAAATCTATATCCATGATAAGAGAAGATAATTTATAACAGGCTCATCTCTCTCTCTCTCTCTCTCTCTCTATATATATATATATATATGTATATGTATTTATTTATTTCTCTACATTGGTATCCGTCCCCGCTCTATTTCCTCTCACCCCCTTTTCCCTCTCCTCTCTCCCCCTCTCTGGAGATATTTTCTCTTTGCACGGCGCAGAATCCATTTGACGATGGCCCAACCTCGTGAAACCATCAACCACGAAAGAGACAGAGGGGAAGCGTAAAAGGTGCGAGTGGGGGTAGCCGGGGGAGCGAATTGGGGGAGAGAGAAGGACGAGCTCAGAGAAGTGAAGAATGTGAAGGAACGCAAGAAGGAAAATGAGGCGCACACGTGGCACATATGCATTCAAAACCAAAAGAGAAAAGAGGAAGGGGAGACACATCAAAACATATCCATTACAGCTTAACGTTAGGAGGTTTCGCAAACTTCGGTAAGTATGTATATATATATGCAGGTCGATCGATAAACGATGCGCAGTGTGCCCCCTCGTTACTGGTGAGGAGCTGTCATGCCCCTGCCCTCTATCACCCCACTAAGCCCTCCTCCCTCCTACGGGCTCACACACGATCCCTCCGAGGGTCCAGAAAAAAAAAGGGGGAGGGGGAAGGGGGGGGGATGATAAAAATGCATTCGAACCGGTCGCGCTCTCCCTTTTGACGGAATGTCACGGACCTCTCCTTAGCTCCTCCCCCCCTTTTTTTCCTACACAGGCAGTGCGCCTCTCTTTTTGTTTCTCTCCCCATTCTTCTGCATCGGGAACTGTATGTGGCGTTTTCGATGGGCCCGCCCTCAGCGCCTCCCCCTCCCCTTCCCCCTTCGAAGAAAAAAGAACAAAAGCCGGAGTAAGCAAATATATCGATGATGTGCATATGTATATATATATATATATGCTGGGGTGGAACACTGACGTCACGCCATCCGCAAAACACTGTAGGTCAACGTTTGCTTCTCTTTCTTCTACGTTCGAGCTCCCTCACTTGGCGAAGAGCTGCAGCACCGCACTGTCGTCCAAGTCCACAAAGTCGGCATTTCTCGGCTCCGTTTGCTGGCGCGGCACCGGTCCGACACTCTCACGTGCCTGAATACGGCCATCCGCCAACACAAGATCGCGGGTTCTACGATGTGTCCTCTCCTGCTTTGAGACACCGGCTCCGGGTCGTGGCAGCAAGCGGGCCGCAGGGAAGCTATCTGCTGTTCTGTTGGTGGGCACCGCCTGCACCACCTCCGATGCCGATCGCGTCGTGGAGCAACGCATCACAGCGACCGGACGGGAAGGACGCCGGGGAAGGTTCGGCAGCCACGAGCTCATCGTAGATATGGCAGGCGAAGAGCTTGCTTTACCGCTGCCGTCGCCGCCATCCTCACTGCAGACATCGTCGGCAATCGGCTCCTCGTTGGGGGCGCCAGACTCAGGCAACTGCCTTTGCGCGGGGCCAGTGGACTCTTTTCTGCGAGGCGGATCCGCGGCCAACGCGACGTGGTGCGCTGTGAGTTTCGGCGGCTCTGCGGTGGTCATGTTGGCTATGTGAGTTCCGCTGTACTGCGTTTTTTCGTATGCACGGGGTAAATCCCGCCGTGGCGCTGCGAAGGCCGGCACCGGCCTGTTCGCAGGGATCTGAGCCGCCGCGTTGCCCTTGCCTTCTGAGCGAGACGAAAACGGCATAAGATGCGGGCGACGCAGCGTCCGTGCGTCACCTGTCGTGCGTGGCCGACTCTCCGAAACGCACTGCGCTGAAAGAGGGGGAGCGGGCTGCGGTGCATCAAGTCCACTTTGGCGGTCGCTTCGCTTCCGGGCGGGCCTGTCTTTTTCATCACCACCGCCGCTCAGCGCGTGCAGAGCCATGCGGAAGGCAGAAGCGATGCCACTGCCGGTGGATACTGCGGGGGCACGCGGAGGAGGGGCTACGAGCACGAAGAGGGCGATGGTGTCACGCATACACAGATCACGCCGCATGTACATGATACGACGTGTATGCATCTCGAGCATACTCACGGCTCTCAGCGCCACAAGCGTCACATAGAGCAGCTCGAACATAAGGTGGTGCACCCAGTTATCGTATCGTGCGAGCTGCATCGTGAAGAAGTTGTCTCCTAGCAAATCCGCAGTGCTGGTAGAGGGGCTGGAACAATACAAGCGAAACAGGACTTTCAGTTCAGGCTCGTCGATTGCTTCCGTTGCGGTGCCGGGAGGGCCGCCTTCGGGCAGAGCCGCATACCCCTTCATGTGCCACAACCCAGAGCAGGGAAATGGGGGAAGCCAAGCTGCTTTGCACGCTGTCATAAAGGCCTCCAGCACGCTACGCTGATGATGCGCGAAGAGGGATTCGTTGGACTGCGAAGCTGTGTGCCAGCCCCCATCGCACGACAGGGCACCGCCCTGAGCGCCGCTGCTGGAGTGAGGACCCTCTCGCTTCTTCCCTCCGCTGGGTGCGACTACTTCACCCGTCACCTCCCCCGCTACGGGAGCTGACTCCCTCTTCACGATGTTGTCATCGCTGGAAGTGTAGGTGGGGAACTCCGAACTGTCGTCCTCGACAATGCCCCGACAGGGACGGTGCGCTCCAGCATCCCTCGGCAGAGGCGGTGCGACCGTAGCCATGGTAAAGGTAGGAGAGTTGAATCGCCTTCCACCGCTGCTCTCTTCCTCCTTCATCATCGCCACGCTATCCCGACTGTCCTTCTCGAGGAAAGGTGAGACGGAGAGGCGTGGCCCAAGGCTTTCAGGGGTGTTGGCGCTATCGGAATATCCATAGCTGCTGTTAGGGTGCAGGCGACCTGGCGGAGAGCTATACTTAGGAGGTTCCCATCCGCCCATCAGTAAAGGAGAGAAAGTCTCTTGCACGCCTCTGTGCCTTTCTGGGGGGGCAGTGGGCACCGGAGTGTGTTCTTCGGGTCGGCAGGCGGTGGAGTCTACCTCGGGCGGCATCATCACTTTGCTTGTATGCAGCGGCGTGAGGGCTACATCTGGCGGGCCCTCACCGCATCGGTGAAGTGACGCATCGTCAGCCGCATCGTATCTCCTCATCAGCGAGGTAGAGGGTGTCGTCCGCTGCATCTCTTCCGCGCAGAGAGTGACAACCTGAGATGGGGAAGACAGCGAACAGAGTGGGGAAGGAGGCTCCTCGTACGGCGGAACAATGACCTCAGTCATAGCTGTCGTCGTCGCCGTACCGTTCACAGTCGCCGTTGCTAAAGTCTGCAGCAGCTCTGTTAGCTTCGGCTGCCCTACCGTACCACTTGTCTCAGTACCTTTCCTGCCACCTCCCCGGAACACCGTGCAAGCGTGCTCCGCCTTGAACGACGCAGCTGCCTCTGCGGTTGCCGCTTCCTCTTTGGGAAAGAAAAGAGCCTCGGCAAGGGAAGGCGGCTTCGAAGCAGCCCCGTCTCCCGCTTTGCTGCGACTGCCGTGCTCCTTTGCAGTCCCCTCTGTACGCTCCTCACCAGGGACTACCTTGCTAAGGAAGGTACTCCCCTGAGGCAGCGGCTTGGAAGCGCGCACAAATTGCGTCTTGGTAAGGCGTTGGGGCGTGATGGGAAGCGGTGCGGTAGCGAGGTTGATCTCGCTGCAACCCGGTCGCTCTCCCCTCGCTGCACTTCTCTCCCTCTCCAGACATCCTACGTCAACGTGGTGGAGTAGTAAGGGTGAGCCCGAGGGGCTGAAGGGCCGCAAGCCTGCCCGACTGCCTCTCCATGCACTGGCGGAGCTGACCTCAGCATCGGGAGAGGTGGATGGTGGTATGTTAACGAAAGAAGTCTCGAAAGGAGGTGCCTCGTGACGTGGTGCATCTGAGCCCACGGTTTCGAGTACAACTGGCCGAAGCACGACCCTTGCTGCCTGCTCAGCGATAATATCGACTAGTCGGGGAGAGGTGTGCGCCACCTCCATGCCTGCATCTTGAAGAGAGCTATAAAGCTCTGGTGACAACGATACTGCGGAAGGCTCGACGATATCTTCCATCGAAAGCAGCTTCACCTGCACTGCTGACTTGCCAGGATGGGGCGATGATGTCCGCTTTTCACCTGAAGAATGGCTTGTGTGTCGTCGTCCTAGGTGCAGGTCGCTACGAGAACCACGGTGTGGGTAGTGATGCGAGACTTCAGAGCCCGCATTAGCGTGCTTCGTTGGGGTGTACGCTTTGTGGGGATGGGGCATAATGAAGTTCACAAGTTTTCCGTCCCTTTCTTTCTCTCTCTATATGTATATGCATATATGAACGGATCTGTATGTGTATGTATGGGTGTGCGTGTGTGTGTGCCGATATCTAAAAGGAGGAGGAGGGGGGGGGAAAGGATAAAATTGCGCCACTCTTGGCAGAAAAGGGAACAACGTTTGTGTGTGTGTGTGTGTATGTCTGGAGGCAGCAACGGTGGTGGCACCGCCGTCGTCGTCGTCGGAGACGCGTCGAGGATGAAGATGATGTTTTGTTTCGTCCTTTTTTTTTTACAGTGCCAACACAATAGCAATGGAAATGAGAGCAGCGTAGTCTAAAACGAAGAGGGAACGTGGAGTGGGATGGAGGGAAAGGAGGAGAGAGGAGAAGTGGGAGGAAGGGTAACGAAGCGTAGCTCTGTTCTTTATGCCCCCCCCTCTCTCAATAGGCGAGATCAATGATTGGGTGAAGGCGATGCCTCACTGCTGCTGAGAAGCTGAAGTAATATATAAACAAATACATATATATGAGTGAATATTGTGTGTGTGTGAGAGAGCTCTAAAACGTACTTCTTCCTCCACTTGTGCTGTGCGATACTTGCTCGTGTGCGTCTGCGCGGACAAAGGTGGGAGACGGGGGGCTGAAGATAGGAGGGGGACTGGGGAGGGGGAGAAATTATGCATTATGCTATCCTGCCTTTTCTACTCGCTATCATGGCAGTGAAGAGCGGAGTAGGAGCATGTGGAGGAAGTAGCAGCAGCATCGCGCAATGGTTGACGGAGGGTGAAGTGAGGAAGGTGCAAAAACTGAAAAAGATGACGAGGAAGCGTGCGATGCCCCTTGAGGTGAAGGTGAAGCCGAGAAGAATCGGAAGAATATATATATATATGAAGCCCTTTCTTCACCGAGTCCACTCATAATAGCTCCTTTTTGCGTTTAAGAAGAACGCGCCTCATCGTCATCTCTTTCTCTTGTTCTTTTTTGTATGTTTGTCTTTGTTTTGTGTCGTGTCGTGACAGTCAAGCCCATCGCAGCGAAAAGGCAGGAAGGAAGAGAGCAGATATCATCGGAGGAGAGGTGGGCGAAGAGAGAAAAGAGGAGGGAGCAGCGGGGACAAGTGGTAGGCCGTGGCACACAGACCCACCATCGTTCCACTTAGTGCTGTATCTCGGCCACTCGAGAAAGCAATACACATTTCCCTGACCTCTTCCTCTTCCCCCCCCCCGACCCCCAGTTGCTGCCTCCCTTTCCCTTTCGTCACTCCAGGCATACCTGGCGTCTTGTGCGCACCACCTATGCCGCCTCCCTTCCCCTCTTCTCACTGCCCCCCCTTCCTTCCTCGCTCTCTCTGTTTCTCTCTCTTTACCACGTCACACGCAAAATCGAAGCAACAGCACAGCACCCCTACCATTCGCACGCACAGGCAGAAATGGAGGAGGAGGAGGGGGAGTGAGAGGAGAAACCTCCACTCTGACACCACGAGCCCTCTCCCGCCCTCTTCCACCCACTCTACTCATCCGCATTTCCATCAGACACAGGAAAGCGCAAGCAAAAACGAGGCTGTGCGAAACAGAAACAAAAACGAACGAGGAGTGGAAGAGAAGGGGATGAGAGAGCAGACTAGACAGCATGCACCGAGCATCGGGCTTCGTGATCTCGGAAGTGCAGCACTGGCGAAAATTGAGGAGAGCTCTGCGCCGCCCCCCGAAAAAAAACACGTCGACAGGAGACCGAGCGAGGAGACGGGAGTGAGGAGTATTGGACGTAGCTCGGGGGGGGGGGGGGGGAAGGACCCTTACACGATAGGGAAGGATGGAGAGGGGCGAAAAGGGGCGAAGGGCTTCGAAAAGAAGGAGGGGGAGGACCGTCATGGGAGGGAAAGGGAGGAGAGTGGGTGGAAAAGAAAATAAGAGGCGGGTGGTTCGCGGTATGGTGGTTGGTGATCATTACCTTTCCTCCCGTCCCCCACTTCCCCACCCGCCAACCACTCCGCAGCTTCCACCTTTCGCACGGCTCTCCACCAACCACAGGCATACAGCTACGCACATCTCTACCCCCACACACCTACCCCGTTACCAACGTTCTCCTTTCAGCGGCGAGGCCCCTTCTGCATCATTTGCATCATATTAGCCATGGCGGCCATGTCTGGCATACCACCAGCACCCATCCCTCCGCCAGCTCCACCACCCATGGTTTGCTGCAGTTGCTTCATCATACCCTGCAGCCCACCCATGCCACCCATCTGCCGCAGCATGTTGGGATTGAGGAGTTTCGCCAGTTGCCCCATCTGTTGCTGCCCCATGCGACTTCCCGTCAGACTTGAAGGATCCTGCGTCATGGCCTTGAAGTTTACTTTGCCCATCTTCTTCACGATTTCTTCGAATTTGGTGTAGCTGATGATTAAACTTTGCACCTCCACGAGGGAGTGGCCGCTTCCGCGGGCAATGCGGTGCATACGCGACGGCGTCATCATCTTCTTCACCTTCGCCTCGTCCAACTCGGCCGCCGTCATGCTGTCGATCATGTGAATGAAACCTTTCAAGGCGATATCGCCTCGCTGCCCCGCCGCCCCCGCGAGACCAGACATACCGGGGAGCATCTCCATAATCTTGCCCACCGAGCCCATCTTCAGCACGTTCTGCAGATGCTCGTACATGTCGCGCATGGTGAACTGGCCATCCTGCAGCCGCTTGTAGAGTTCCTCGTTGCCGTCGATGTTGGCCTCCCGCATGGTATCCATCAGCCCACCGATGTCACCCATTCCCAGCATTTTCTGCACGAACCGCTCCGGCTGGAAGAGATCAAAATCTTCAAAGTGCTCCCCTGTGCCGATGAAGACAATGGGGCTACGCGTCGCCGCGACTGCAGAGAGCGCGCCGCCACCCTTCGTTTGACAGTCCAACTTGGTCACAATGACGGAGCCCACGGCAACCATCGCCTTAAAATTGCGGGCCTGCTCCTCTACCGCTTGCCCATCGGTGGCGGACATGACGAACACGATGTCGCTCGGCTTTACAGCCGTCTCCACCTGCTTCATCTCCTCGAAAAGAGCGGACTCCTGTTTGTGACGTCCACTTGTGTCCACGATGATGAGATCGTACTTCTCCTTCTTCAGCTCCGCCACACCCTCCTTGGCGATGGTGACGGGGTCGGCTTCGGTGAGGGAGCCGTAGAAGCGCACTTTCGCCTTGGTGGCATTCTGACGCAGTTGATCGTAGGCGCCTGCACGGAACGTGTCAGCGCACACGAGGGCGGTCTTGAAACCCTTTCGCTGAAAGTAAGCCGCGTACTTGGTGCACGACGTTGTCTTGCCCGAACCCTGCAAGCCCACAAACATCACCACGTTCTGCTTCCCTTTGGTCGGCATGAACGGCTTCACCCCCGGGTCGAGGATGCGCTTCAGCCCATTAAACACAGCATTTTGGAGGATGCGTCGCTTGTTGAGCCCAGCGCCGTCCTCTGCGAGCGCGAGCTCTGTTTTAATGCTCACCTGCAACTTCTTCACAATCGTAACGTTCACATCTGCCTGCAGCAGCGCCCGTGCAATTTCGTTGAGCAGTTCCTTTACATCATCTTCACCCAGCATCGACTTCGCAGACATGCGATGGATCGCCTGCCCGATCTTCTGTCCCAACTCTGCCAACACCATTGTTGCGGATTAGCGGGGGGGAGAAGAGAAGGGAAGAGGGGGAGGAGGGTATCCACCACAAAGCGTTACGCTGATCTTGTGCCAGATCGTGATGATGTTACTAACGTTGTGGGAGGAAATCGTCGGGGTGAGGGGCGTGGAGGACAGAAGCGGTTTGCAGAGGAGTGCGGCGGAGGGGATGTAAAGGTGAGTGGAGGTGTCGAAGTATGGGGATGAGGGGGTGAGGATGAAAGAGGAGGAGGAGGAGGAAGACGCGATGAAAGTGTGAAGAAAGGCGGAAGGAAGACGAAAAAGTTCCTCAACGCAGCAGCGTGCCAGCGAGGATTTGGGTGGGCGACACAAAATGACTGTCCTTCGTTGAGGGGAAAGGGATGGTGAGGGATGGTGAGGGAAATGTAGAGAAGCAGAGAGCCAGGCTTGCTGTGCTGTTCAACTGGAGGGGTCTCGTGCCGTCCTTCTCCGCCCTACATTTGTCTCCCTTCCCTACGACCCGACGAAACAAAGAGAAAAGAAGAGGAGGAGGCAGGGACCGTCCTGTTGGGTACCGCAGTCGCCGGCAACGGGGCTGTTGCTCTCCAGAGACATGAGGGAAAAGAGAAACTGGGAAAGAGAAGAGAAGGTGTCTCAGTTCCCATCTCCCCCTCCATCCCTGGAGCTCCAGCCCTCTGCATTCCTCCCCCTCCTCCACGTAAGACCAGCGAGCCATTACATGTACAAAGGGTCTCCGCATGTCATACGTAGGTAGAGTGGAAGATGTATTGCATGGGGATGCGTGTGTGTGTGTGTGTCTCGAGGAAGGTGGATCGGGAGACGCTTGGCACGCACACACAAACACGAGGTGGCCATGGTGATGGTATGAAGGTTAGAGTAGAGAAATTGTGACAGGGAGAAGGAGGGGGAGGGGGAGGGGGCTCAATCCAGTGGAGCTTCTCATTTCTTTCGTTTCGCCTTCGTGTTAGCCGTGAAGTTGGAGGAGTTGCCGATGTGGTGGGACACACGCATAAGAGTCCGGCCCAACGTGGAAGAAAGGGAAAGAGGAGGAGAGAAGGGGGAGAGGAAGCGAGAGTACAAGGAAAAATTACTTCGTCTCTAGCGTGCTGTCCCTCCTTCCTCCCTCCTCTTCGCTTTTCTCTCCCTCTTCCGCCCCTTCCATTTCGGCCCTGTGTCGCTTCCATGGCACAGACGGAGCAGCATTCCACAGGCAGCAACTTCGCGACGACCGGTAGCCCTCCCCCCGCGCCCGCCAGCATTCCCACTCCGTTGAACAAGAGCTGCTCCACGAGGTCTCCCTCATTCACTCCCTTTGGCATCGAAAGAGATGGAGAGAGGGGGAGCAGTCCCTCCAGTCCAAAAAACTCCATCTGCATGAGAGAAACCTCTCTTCAGGTGAGGACGGGGAGGCACACACCTCACCGCCCCAGCTTCCTCTTGCGGTACTCTTTCTGGCCACGGATGGCGTGAGCTACCCTCGGCATAACGGGAGGCGGAGGGGAGGCGGAGGGCGGAACGTAGAGTGGAGTGAAGAAGAAAAAGGGCGGGGGAGGGGATTATGAAGGAAGCATTCGCCGGATACACTCAGCCACGCAAAGGTGAAGCAGGAGCTTTAGGCTCCATCCCCCTCCCCCACCACCCACACACACGCACACAATCAATCGCCCCTCCAAGTAATTTTAGTGCTTTACTTCTTTCTTGGTTGTCTATGGCGTGTGCTGCTGAGTTTTTCTTTCCATGTTACCTCCCTCCAGTTCGCGCAGCTCTTCCCCTTCCTGTCCCCCTTCCCTCTACCGACCCCCCTCTTCGTAACCGGATTCACTCGCTTTCACCGTAGACAACCCCACCAGCACTGGTTACACAAGCCCATTACAGCCATTGTGCGGCGTCAACTTCGCTTCTTCGATTCGGCAGCCTCGAACTTGCCGTAGTTGATGTTTGTGATCACGGTCGCCTGATTTATTTTAGCTAGACAATTTTCCATGCATGTCTTCTCTCGCCAATAGAAGTTGTTGAAGTAGTAATTATGGACGCAGCGCTCATGGCAGGCTATGCTAGCGTGGTATGCCATGCGATCCTCCTGGATGGCCTGCATCACGTCGTACTCCTCATTAAACGCGGTTTTGCGCTTCGGCTGCTGCTGTTGCGGATTCATGAGGCCGAAGTTCGCAATGGATGCTTATGATGCTCTCCTTCCCAATGTTCCCTGGAAGATCGAGTTGAGGAAAGGAGAAGAGGAGTGGGTGGAGAGGGGGGGGGGAGGAGCGGTCCGTCGACGGCCGAGATTGCCTGCGCCTGAACAGCGATACGTGCAGATGCTGATGCTCAGGATGTGTTGCGCGGCACTAAGAAAGAAAGAAAGAAAGGAAGAGAGAGAAATAGGGTTCATAATCATGGTGTTCTGTCCAGAGTGGTGAGATCGTTGCAATGAGAAGAGTCCCCCTGCCCTCGCGACAGCGAATGGTCAACAGGGAGAGGAAGAAGATAAGTAGCGGGGGAGGAAGAGGTGGATGCATCATGGCGTGAACAGCACAAAACATACAAAAGCCGAAGCATGAAAACCATCCAAAAGAAGACGGTCGAGTCCAGCAGAGGTGCAAAATCGACATGCCGCACACGTTGAGTTATTTTTAAAGGTGACCCGCATAAAAAGGGAATGCAGAACAGCAAGAGAGCAAGAGAACTCCACAAACGAAGAGGTACCGTGGATGCACCACAAATCTTTCGATCCATACTCTGATCCCCCCCCCCTCCCCCCTTCCCCCTGCTGCTTTTGTTGCTGTAGTTACTCTTGCTTTCCAGTCAACAAGGAAGGAAGGTGGACGGGAGAGAGGGCCCATGGGGAAGCCAAAGGAGTGACGCCGGAGAGAGCCTCGAATCCGTCGCTCACCCTTCTCGCTCTCATCCAGAAGCCCGCTCTCCTCCGCACCTTATATTGGATGAAGCCGTATGGGCCGGCATCATCAGGGGCACTCATGAGCGAGGTGAAGCAAAAAAAGGGAGGGCCACCGATCCCCACTACCACGTGGGTGCCTCACCCCTCTCTTCCCCACTTTCCTCTGCCTGCCCGCCCCCCCCCCTTACGTCCCTCTCGCTTTTTTCTTTTCTGCGCACGTGCCCCTATGACATTTTTCTCGTCAGTCGCTCTTCTCGATGCCGCAATACCGATTCCATGAAGCAGTCGAGGGATCTGAAGGCCAGAGGGGTTGCGGCGTGAGACCCCGTCCCATCTGTTTGACGCCCTACAGCTGCACGGGAAACAACAGGAGCACCTTTCGTTGTTGCACAAACAGCAGCCGAAGTGTGCACAAGGGATTCCTGAGCGAAAAAATAACTAAGCAACCGATCGCACGTAATAACAGGGGTTGCCACGGAGGTTACCTCGCTGCTACTGTACGCGGATCTGGTCGCCCCTTCTCTTCCCGCAACCGTACACGGTGGTGAGCTCATGGAGTTGCGCAGCAGCTGCGTAAAGAACCCGTCGGCCAGCTGGTACGGTCGCTCCTCCGTCGGCAAGGTGCAGGGACGCCGACCTATCCCTGGAGGGGTGGAACACTCAGGCGAAGGGACCGCAGCACAGATAGGAGAATCAGAAGTGTCCCCCTGCCGCACCGCCCCGTCGTAGAGGCGCGCGTCCTGCACGCCACAGCTGGGGGAATATGATTTCAGTACGACGCCATCGAATTGGTCGAGGTCACTACACAGACACGACGGCAGTCGTGGCGCGGATGCAACACACTGTACCGAAGGCGACGGTGGTGCGGTGACATGGTAGAGGGTGTCTGCACTGGCATTATACCGCAGGAGGACACGTTGCTCGGCCGTGGCATCCACAAGACATCGTAACTCCGTATCCTCCGTACTTCGTTGCTGGGCAACCGATGGTGCCATCAACGAGGCCTTCCGTGGGGATCCCTTTCCTGGCTCTCTCTGCATAGTTGTCCTCGCCGCTTCCACCTGCTGACACGTTTTGCACGTGGGCGGTGACAGCGGGGCTTGGGCACTGTCATCGCAGCACGCACATCCTGGATCGTCGCGGACCAGTCGCAGTGGTGCGCGCGGCACAGGCAGCCCCAGCCACTGCACCTCCGGGCATACTGGTACACAGTGCACGAGGCCCAGCTCTCTGAAAAGCACCTCTGAGAGAAACAGCCAAGGCGTTGGCCGCAGCGACTCTGGTGCTCGCGTATGTTCCCCACGGTAAGTAACCGGATAGCGTAGCATACACGCACTCACCAGCAGTCGGGGGAGATGGTGAGAAGATGCGGCCGGGAAGACGCTTCCATGATCCGCATCAGAAGACCACCGCCGTTGCTTAAATGGAGCGGGACCGTCCTGACTTGGCCAAAGTGATGCAGCATCCGGAAGCTGCAGCGGGGGTGGAGGTGGATGGCGCGTGGCGCGAAACCGCAGCAGGCATTCCTGCAAGTTGTTTTGCTTCCACCATGCTGAAAAGAACGGCAACGACGGCAGTGGTGTCGCCGATCTCATCGAATGACCGAAGCAGTCACGTGTCCGTGCAACAGACTGTTAGGGGGGGTGAGGTAAGGAGACTGGTCGACATTAGACGTGATCTCCAGCTTCCAGAGGAGAGAGAGAGAGAACAAGAACAAGAAGAAAGAGATGTTATGTGGGTGCACCAAGCAGGTATACAATCCTCCGTAACTTCTCGCCCTTGAGGCGGCGGACGCCAAGGAGGGGAGGGATTGTGATGGGGGACGTAACGCCCTTTTTTGTATTCGCCTGCGTGGGGGGAGGGGGGGGGGAAGTGGAGCTTTTCCGACAAGCGAACCGAGAGGAAAAGGGGCGGACAGCCGGAAAGAGAGGGACGGGGGGATCCCATGGGCATGAGGAAGAATGGCGAGGGAGGGAGGTGGGAAGGCCAATCCTTCACTTTCCCACCTCCTTCCCACCCACCCATTCCTCCGTGACTCCTAGTGTAGCTAAATCAAACATATTGTGCATGATACAGGGGGGAAGAGGGGGGGGGGAAGGGACCTGAAGCGCTGAACGGTGTGTCTTCTCCAGAAACAACACACACATACACACGATACATCGAGAAAGAGGCCGTGAAACACGCGAATGCAGCTAGGTAGAACACGAAAGAACAGAGAGAACGAAGAATCGTAAAGCCCCCCCCCCTCCACACACACTAACACACCGAGCGGCTCGGTGAAGAGGTGGACGAAGGGGGTTCGCCAGTAAAGAATCAGCGCATGATACCCGAAGACCCTCACCTGAATTCACCCCCCCCCCTCGTGTATGTGCGTGCATAAGAGAGGTGGCGAGTAAGGGAAAGCAGGAAGCGGAGCAGGGGGGGGAGGGAGGAAGGGACTGGAGGCTCCCTCGCAATACCTCTCGACCCTTCTGGAACGCTTATAACCGCACACCAAACACACATCGTTTGATGTCATCTATATATATATATATATGTATAAATGTATATATACATAGAAGTGAGCCTTCCCCCCTCACTCACCACACCCACAAACGTTTGCTGTGCCCTATCGCGCGTGAATCTTTGGAGGTAGATCCTTTCCGATGCATGTCTTCACCTTCACTCCTTGCGCATCCTCCACATCGTCTTCCTCATCGTCATCCTCCTCTTCCGCAAGATGCCGTGAAGCATCGCGCAGCTCACGATGCATCAGCACCATATCCCAATTGTCAAAGAGGACCCGTGCCACGATAACTGTGAGGGGCCCGAACACAATACCGCGCATGCCGTAGGAGACGAAGCCGAGTACGAGAGCGGTGCCGATCACGAAGGGCTGCAGCTGCTCACTACCCTTCGGGACTGCATTCGCGGCAAAGCCGCCGTGCAATTCTCTCGAGACGCACAGCAGCCACTCATCGCCGCATTCCAACACGACGGCAAGAGCAAAGCTGGCAGCACGCACGTAGTGCAGCACATACGGCTTTCCCATCACGAGCACGTCCACCCACGAATGCCCTGGAGGAAAAGCGAAAAGAGGGACGTTCACCTGGGCCGAAGCAGTGGCGAAGAGGGAGCCTGAAGCTGCACCGCTGGCCACCCTAGCGGCGCCTTCGCCCGGTCCGGAGGCGCGCAGAACCGTTCGCTCTTCTGAAGTGGTGAGAGACACCAGCTGAACAAGCATGTATACGAAGGTGATGGAACAGGGGCTCAGCCACTTCGGCACCAAGGGAAAGAGGGCCAACACGACCGATACGAGACCGAGCAGGAACGGCGTAGGAAATCCCCAGCACTTGAGGACACCAAACGTGATGCAAAAGTGAAACCACGTCAAATGCCAGAAGGACTGAAGAAGTGTGATTAGGGAGACGGTAATGTCCTGCTCGATGTTGCGCGCGTGCGCATCCCCTAGCGCTGGCTCGACCACGTGCAGTAGCTTCGCCGCCCCATAGTACAGCACCGTGTGGTCGAGCTGTGCCAGGTAGCGATAGAAAAAGATGAACAGCATGAAAGCGTAAAGATTGTCAAAGAGCCCTAGCAGGTTCGCCCCGACGCTGATGCAGAGGCGCAGCGCGTACTCTGTATAGTGCAGGAGACGGGAGGCGATCAGGCGAGAAACCGTGAGCCAGTCGGTCTCCACCTTTCGGCCGACGACTGCTGTGCCGTTGTCTGTCTGCGCCGGCGACCCTAAGAGAGAGTTGTAGACAAGAGACTTCACGAGACCGGAGGGGCGTAAGCGACGAACCCTTTCCCATGTCATCCACCAGGAGGTTGAGGTGGAGAGTATTGCGGTGCTGCCTGAGTCCAGAGAGAGTTCGGCATCCCCCGTCACTGGAGCCTTGCTACCAGCCACGCCAGCTTCTGCTGCAAGGGCCCCTTGGCGGGATCGGCGATGGTTGCCCTCCGTACCGTCACCCCAGCGCCTTTCGCCCCCCGCATCCCGCTCCACCACGACACGCAGCTGAGGTGGAAGAATCTGCAGAAGGGTATCCAGCATCTGCGTCACGTTACCGTCGCTGAACATGTCCGCAAGTTCCTGGATGATAATGTCTTGAAGCTTAGAGACAAGCACCGCTTCAAAACGGCTCCGATACTGATCCCACACACGAAAAGCATCGACGCCGCCACCGCTGTCGCCGGCATCACCGGCAACGCTCTTTCCAAAAATCGATTCGTGTGTACCTGTGATGTTCATCCCCATTTGCGAATTCTTGCTGTCGCCGTTTGCATCGTCATCCTGCGCTGCAGCCCGTTCCGCACACGTGCCGTACATAGAGACCACGGCACTATTGTTCCACAGTGCATCCATCGGCGTCATCTCCACCGTAGGATCGCCTGTGTGGAGGATAGGCCTTGCACGAATGTGGTGTGTGCCATCGCCACCGCTACCACCGCCGACCACGGCCGAGGTGGTTCGACGCACCGCCTCACTGATGGACAGCACATCGGCAGTCAGGTTGAGTGTCAGGCCCACCACGAAAAAGATGATCACCGTCGATTGCCATAACCGCCCCATGGTGCGGACGAAGGACCGTGTGGGTACCAGAGGGACAAGAAACGCCAACGCGATCGCCAAGGCAAGATGCACTACGGCAAAGTATATGATATTGATTAGTAAGTGAGCAACGGCGACGAGGATGCCGAGCGTCAACCATCGCAGTACCAGCCGCCCCCGGGGTGTAGCCACGAGACGGCGATGTGGTGGTGCAGTTTTTTGAGGAGGCTGCTGGCTCACCGCCAGGACAGCCGGAGAGGTCGGTGCGGGCTCCCGTGTGCGCGCGGTTCCGTTTCGTCGGCTCACCACCGCTGCCGCTGGCGAATTCTTCGCTCCATGACACTTCTGCCGTGCGGCGGTCGAGGGGGGAAAGGCAGAAGACGGAGAAGAGGAGGTGCTGGTGGTGATCGTCGCCTGTGAGGATGCCAGGGCGGCCGGGGTGGCATCAGGGACTTTTGCGGTGGCGGCACCGAGCAAGACAGAACCCGCGTGCACTCGGATCTTGTGAAGCCCCAGAAAGATCGCGCCTTGCATGACGACGTAGGAGAAGAAATGGCGAAGGGAGATCCACGAGCCGACAATTCCCATGGCACGCCCTTGTGCAGCCCAGTGTCGCTGCACCCGATCCATTCGCTCCACCGCGGCACTCATGTACTGCGCCGATCGCACGCGGCTTCGCGGGTGGAGTACGATGGATAGCAAGATACCGTTGGTGATACTCTTACTGTAAGGGGTGACGAGAACATAAAGCGCATAGCCAATGCCAACTACCAGAAGAAACATGATACCTGATGTGGCCCCCAGCACGACCTGGGCCCAGTTGCGGTAGTAGAGGACATGTCGAGCGCCCACAACGCCGAAGTCAGAAGAAGAATCGGCCGCGTCCCCGTGGCGTAGCGAGGACACGGCAGCTTTTGCTGCGAAGGACTGCCCCGCCGTCACCTGCTCTTCAATACCGCCGCCACCGCCACTGAAACGACCACAAAATGCTGGCCCGTCCTCCAGGTTCCACACAGACAGAGCGTCACGAATGGTACCGCCTTCGCTGAGGGCGCGGTGCACCTCCGTCACCTCCACCGAAGGCCTCGAAGCGCTGACGCATGGACAGAAAGACGGGGCCGCAGGAGGAGGAGTGGAGCGACGGAGATGCGGCTCTGGTGGGGCCGCTTCAGGGTGCAGTGCCGGGGCTTTTGCCAAGGATGGCGGCGTGGTTACCGCGGAGCGCGCTGGCGTACCATCACCGTTTGGCACCGGAGTGGACCGTCGCGGCTTCCGACCCATGTGAAGGGGAAAGAGGTAAACAACACAAGTAAGAAGGAGCAGGTAAGAGAGAAGTGTGTCTTTATTATTTTACAAAGAAGGGAGAGGAGATGCGGGGAAGGGCGGAGGAGTGAAAGGAGGGACGTCGCCTCAACGGCGTTCATGGGGCTCCTTCCTACGTTATGAGAAATGCCTTCTGCACCGAAGATATATCCATCTATACATAAATATAATTATGTGGCGTGGAGGCATACGCGAGCAGATTGGGTCGGAGTCCGTCGCTGTTGCGAAAGGAGGAGGAGGCGGAGGAGGGAGAAATGAAAAATAAATAAAAGAGGGGGCCGGATGAACCACAGGGGAGATGCGTTTCAGCTGAAGCCACAAGAGAGCGAGAGAGTCGGCCCATATGGGGGGGGAGGGGATACGGTAGTCGCTCCGCATCTGTGCAGGTGGGGCACACCGTTCTTATTGGGCACGGCAAACGCTTGCGGGCTTACCTTACAGAGGGTGAGAGTGGGGTAAAGGTCGGGAGGAGGAGGGATTCCATACAGGATAGCCCCCCAAGAAGGAATGTATGTATACAGGAGAATGAACAAGGCAGCGCACGTTGCTTATCGCCCTTCGAGGGCCCCATCCCGCTCCCTTCCCCACTCACCCGCCTCCCCACATACTTGAATGGTAGCGCGCCATCCGATCACATACCCTACCTCCTCCCTCCCCATTTTTTTGTTCGCACCACAACGAGGAGGTCCATCCGTCGATGCAGCTGCACGCATGTGGATCGCCTGAACCATGGCCCCCCTCTCCTGGCCGTCCTTCGCACCTCAGCGAGCCTTCGCGTTCTTCACATCGGCATGAGACTTCGCCAATTTCCCGGCGCACACACCCACCTTAGAGGAGAAGTCTGTCGGTTGCCGAGGAGGAAAAAAAGAGCGGTGGTGCCTTTCATATATTCCCCCCCTTTTCGCCCGTTTCCTTTTCGATAATGTCGTCATACTCCTCCTGTGGGCCCGATGTTTTTGCATTTTCCTCCTCCTTTTCGGTCAAGGCCAGGCTGCCACTGCCATCAGCGTCGCTTTCCTGGATCCGAAATAGCTCGCGGTGAGCGTCGACGACTGGCTTGCCCACGTGATACCCAAACGTGAGCAGGAAGAGGGCAACACCTCCAACCGTCAGCAAAGCAGCGAGTGGGGAGCCACTAAAGGCGTGCTTTGCGAAG
>JASAOM010001093.1:0-235858 GCA_030849085.1 Borovskyia barvae | reverse complement strand
GTGCACGCTCGCCGCTTTCGGCGCCGCGCGTCTCCTCCTACTCGGACCGGCTGCTGGCCCGTCGCACCTCAGTTTTTTGACACTGAGGAGTCCCCGTACAGCAGATCCATCCCAGGATCTGCTGGTTCGCCGCCGCCAGTCGGCGCCACCCGTGTGGCGGGCATCGCGCGGCCACTGCCGCCACGAGAACGCGGAAGGCTGTTCAGCTGCGCCTTTATCCGCTGGGCGCTGGGTGCCGCGGCGATCATGCCTCGGCCGCGGGTCCCCGTGTTGCGGGTGGTGGCGAGGTTATCCCGCATCTCTCGCAGGATCGCCGGTCCCACCATACGCTCCTCCTCACGGAGCGTCGCTACCTCGCGAGCGAGAGCAACCACGTACTCCTCCATCCCGCTTGGGTCCACCGCCGCAACCTGCCCACCATCCGCCCCGTACACGGGCGCAACATACGCACCGCCCTCCAGGGGGTCCCGCTTCCTGGACCTTTCGGGGCAGCGGTAAAGCGCCAGCTGCGCCTCCGCCCTCCGGCCCGACTCACCCGAGAAGCCCTCGCCCCCCTGCACTTCCTCTCCGGCCTGTGCCTCCTGGACTATCTTCCGGTTAAACCGGGCCAGACGGGCAGTTTCGAGGACGAGGGGGACGGCGTATTCGGTAGAGGATCTCACGCCACTGAATTCCCGCCGCCGGCTCCATCCCCTCTACCGAATACGCGTTGTACCGGTAGAGCCGGGTGCGTGCTGGTTCGTTCGCGAAGAACTCGAACCAGCGCGCGATGCGGCTCTCAGCGGGCCCCCTGCACGCTGTCGGGGGTGGTGTGGCGGTTATGCAGGGTTGCTTCTCCGATAGGGGCGCGGCGTGTCTGGCTCTCGTTTTATTAGGCCGCTGCCCGTGGTTTCATGGGAGGAGGGGCCTGTCTTGGGGGCTATCCCCTTTCTGCGTTGGGGAGAGCTTAGGGGGGCTGGGGCCCTGGGGAATAGGGAGGTGCTCGGCTTTTCAGGGTTGGTCACCAGGCAAAACTGGAAATTGGGGTAAACCTGTGGCCAGGGAAAAGGGCCCATGAGGTGGCCTTCAGGGTTAAAGACAATGCGTTCTTCAAGAACTGCAAGATTCTCGCTCTATGGCTTTCGAATTCTTCTGGGAGGAATTCGGAGGCTCGGCCACCGTCGGTCCAGTGGTCTAGTGGCATGATTCTCCCTTAGGGTGGGAGAGGTCCCGGGTTCAATTCCCGGCTGGACCCTTTTCCTCCTCGTGCCTACAGAGGCGCACCGAAGGTGTGGTGTGCGGTCTTCACTTGTTTTTTCTCATGTGACAGTGAACATAAAACATCCTCGCTCTGTCAAGCGCGGTTGGTCTAGGTGGTTATGACGTCGCTTTAACACGGCGAAGGTCTCGGGTTCGAGTCCCGAACTGCGTACTTTTCCGATGCCTATTCATCCCCTGATAGGAGTTGTGTATGAACCAGCGTTGTGGCATTCCTAGCTCAGTCGGTAGAGCGCACGGCTCTTAACCGTGTGGTCGTGGGTTCGATCCCCACGGAGTGCGCTTTTCGGCCCTTCAGCCAAGGCGTGTTGCTCAGCCTGCAGCTTTATCTTGATTTTGTGGCCGGGCGTGGTTTTCGGGTTTTTTTTTTTGGGGGATGGGGCGGGTTTTTGCTTTTTTGGGCTCATGGTCATTTGGGTTGCGCTAGGCCCAAGGGGAGTGCCCTTGGCGGCAGGTGTATGGGGGATTGTTCTCTTTACCGTTTATGCTTTCACGCGCCATCGCTCACACTGTCGTCGTCGTCGTCGGAAATATCGCCAGCGCTGGCGGCGGACATCTCGGAGCCTTCCTCTTCTTCCTCCGGAGCAGCCTGCTCCGAGGCAGACTCGCTCGAGGCGATCGATGGTGTCGATACCGACTCGCTGCTGCTGCGCGCTGCCACTTGCACCGTCTTCTTGGCTGCCAACGCCACACCCTGATGCTGGCGTAGCAGCGGTTCCAAGACGGTCTCCAGCAGTGCCTCCAACGCCTCCGAGTAGTAAGCCATGAGACGTGTGTAGGTTGTCTCACTCAGCCAGCCGTTGCGGTGCGCACGCACGGTCATCTCCATCGGAGCATCGACCGGCTCTACGCAGCGCATCAGCTCCGCCACGACCGGGTCGTCCATGGCGTCCACCGGCTGAAATGCGATGTACAGATGTCCTTGGCGGATAGTCTGGCACTGCAGCTCCAGCATGGTGAAGCAGCGCGCGTGCTCCGCTGTTGCCTTGTACGCGGCCCTTCGCACCCGGTCACGCTCCAGCAACAGCCGCAGCACACTCTCAATGTAGGGGGAGCGCGAAGCGTCGCGCAGACGCACCCCAACGCTGGAACGGCGCAGCAATCTCACTGCGACGCGCACGTACGGCGCAGCTTTGGAATTCGAGTATGGTTCGTAGCCGAGGCGAAGACGCAGGCGGTTGAAGGGGCCGGTGCGGATAATATACGTGAAGCACTGAATTACCTGTTTGTTGCGGTACGGACGTGGGCACAGGCCGGACTGCAGCATCGCTTTTTGTAGGTCTCGAACGTTCCACGCGGGTCTTTCCGCGAGTAGCTGCACCACCATACGCACCTCACGCGGGTCTGTGTCGCAACCGCCATCGAGGGAGCTGCCCATCACACGCAGGAAGTGCTCATGCTCAGCGGTACGCGAGGGAAGGATAAAGGAATCTTCAGCGTTGACGCTGATTGTTGGCAGCACCGCGAACTCGTACTGGGTGGCCGAAGGGGCTCCGTCATCACCACTGACCGCCGGGGCGACAGCAGTGTTGCTCTCTCTACCAGGCTCATACCGCGCCTCAAACAGCGCCTTCGTGCCCAGGAAGTGCTCAGGCGGAAAGACGTCCGCGCCACACAGCGACGGTGCCTCCCGAAGTTGTTTCTCTGTGAAGAGTCCGAACGTAAAGTCTGCAGGGCGTGCAATTTCCAACTCCCGCGACACCACCCCCAGCACGTGCGCACTTACGGTACTCGCCTCCGCATCTTCTTCCGTACCAGCTGCACCCTCCGGTAACCCTTCCGGCATCTCCTCTTCCCGAAGGATCTCATTGGTGAGAGGATCGCGGTAGCGGCGGAACCATCGTCGCTGCCGCACTTCGATGAGAAGGTCGTTACGATAGTAGCCGTGTAGGAGCAACTGCGGCTCTGTGGAGGGGAAGACCTCGCGGCGGAGACGCTTCTGGGCACGCCGATGCTCCTCCTCTTCCGCTGTGTCCTCGACGCCCTTTGGGGGCTCCCCTACATCATCGTCATCCTCTGCTCCGGTGCTGCGCCATCCACTGAAGATCGGTACTGGGCAATAGTGCCGACGATGGGCCATGAGCGTACTGAGCGAAGTCTTCAGACCGCGGTGATCCAGAGACTTCGCATTTCCCTGCGTGGACGCTTTCATCGCCGGAGATGAGCTTCGCTCTTTCGCACCACTACCGGTGCTGTCGCTACACTTCGAGTCACAGCTCCGTGCACTCCAGGCGTCCTCGTCGTCTTCTACGTTGTCGACGGTGGGTTCGCCTGTACCGCCACGCTGCGCAAGAGTTTGTGTCCGTTCCTTTGCGGAGACGCCTTCCTCCTCCCTCGCCCTAACCCCTTCGCCCACAGAGTCCACATTTTCGCGGACAGTGCTTTGCTGCGGGGTCGGGCGGTACAGACAAGGCGCCACAAACGACGGAGGAAGGAAGGCCTCCACAGCTTGCCTGTCGGACTCGTACATCATCGCGGAGGACTGTCGTGGCCCGCCAGAGCCGACACCACTACCAAATACATCATCCTTCTCCCCTTCCTCAGCTCCATGGATAGTCGCTGGGGAGGCTGTGGTGATCGTGGGTCGCACGAGAAAGGGTAATTCAACTGAAACAAAGCTGCGGAACGCTGGCATTGCGGCCCGATTTTCGCTGGGTGTCGGGGGAGAGGCGGTGGCGACATCGGATGGCGTCGGAGCGGCGGACGAGGGCACCTGCTTTTCCATGTTCTTTACTGCACTTGCTTTTTGTTTTAGCCCTACCCTCCCTTCGTCGTCGTTGGCGATGAAAATAAAAAATATTCGGGTTCGTTTTGTCTTGCGGTGTTTAGGTCGTGGTGGAGTTTTCCTTGAATCGGGATAGCGCTGCTGTGAGGTACGACGACTTAGAGGCTGAGCGGACGGCCTGTGCGACAGTGGTGGGAGGCCGTTATGGGGGGTGGGAGGTGAACACGAGGAGCGGGCAAGGAGAAGCAGAGAAGCGAGAATAAGACGGCAGTACTGGCCTGCACAAGCTGAGGTGCACGACCATGCATGGCGGCAGGGATCTCATGAAGAGCGAGTGGGGATGGGTGGATGAGACGCGAAGGACGCCGATCGACTCCCTCTCGGAGGATTGAAGCGCCCACGCTGCTTCAACGTTCTCTTTGTGTCGTCCGACCCCCTACCCCCTTATCCAAAGAGTGAGAGAGGTGGGACCATCGAGCAGTTATCTTTCAGGTAGAAGAAATGGTGAGGGGCACAGGGAGCATCAGGGAATAGGAAATAGCATACATCGACCATGATAGGAAGAAACGAAACAATCTAAACAAAAAAACTTCGAACACATCGGAGTGGTGGCGCTTAGTGTGTGTGTGTGTGGCCGTGTATGAGCGCTTCGACTCCACTCTTCCATGGGACTTGACACAAACAGCACCACAGCAGCCAACAACATCGTCAAAACTCGCTTCTCAGATCCGTCAGGTGGGGGTCCACTGCATCCGGCGACACAGCGTGTGCATCATTTAGAATGAATCATCTCGGTGGACCGAAGAACAATGAGAAAATGAGAGGAGAGCAAAACACTACTTGAGGCCAGGAGGACTGAAAGGGAAAGAGCAGAGGTGGGACGGTGCCTCTTACGTTTATAATACATCATGACACAAGAGAAGCGTGTTCATCACGCACATACACACACCAGCTCTCGTCACTCTACTTGACGACGGTAAAGGTCAAAAGCCAAGATCAAAAAAGATAAAGATCGCTACCCCCTTTTTTGCCACCTTCTCCTCCCTTCCAAAAAGGTCCGAAAGGAAAAGACGCAAATCCACACAACCGTCACCACCCACTACACGTTCGCCTTCTTGCCTCTGCCACAATCACAGGGATGTTGGATGTCCTTAGCCTTTCACCGCATCGCTACAGACGACCCCTGCGTTTTCGCATGTAGCGCCGGAACGAATCTTGGATGAGCAAGGCCGCTTCGTGTCGCTGATGTTCAGTGTGGAGTTCTTCGTGTACCCGGCGAAGCCGCTCTGCCACGCGCTGCGCCTCCACTCGCCGCCAGAAGCACTGAATGACAATAGCGGCGTGATCGAGTACGTCTTGCACGAGGATATGCTCCTGACGTTCCGCCTCGATGGCGGCACGCCAAATCGGCCAGCTGCGCCGCACCAACCAGCCGCGTATGTGGCTTTGCAGCCGCGTTGCAGCTTTCTGCCGTCTGAGGCGTTCCTTGATGCGATGCGCATTGCGGTAGTGTCTCCAGTAGTCCTGCACAAGTCGAACCGCCTGCTCCCGCTGATGCAGCTCCGCCGCTGTGGCTACTAGCTGGCGGGACTTGTAGCACCGGTAGGCACGCTGGATGGACGCAGCTGCGACACGTCGGCGCTCCATTTCCCGCAGGTGGGCCTTGCGCATCTCTCGCTGCTGGTACGTCGTATTAATCCAGAAAAGTTCCTGCACAACCTCGGCGGGGTCGGCCTTCTCCAGATATTCTTGGTGACTGGCCAGCACCCGCTCTAGCTGATCCTGCTTCAACGCCGCCAACGTCCAGCGCGCTTTGGCACGCCGGTAGGCGCACTGGATCCTCGTGGCTGCCCGTTGCTGCCGCGCCTCGAGCTCGGCCGCCCTCCGCGCTTCTTCTCGCACCTCAGCGAGGAGGCCCCGCACGTACACACGCTCGTAATGACCACGGTAGGCAGCTTGGATTTTGGTGGCCGCCGAGTGGCGGCTCATAAAACGATGCCGCTCGATTGCCGTGAGCTGCGAAAGGAGTTGGTCACGCAGGGAGTCGCGGGCGCGTGTTTGCGCCTGCCGCGCTCGCCCAAAGGCATTTACCACCGAGGCGTACTTCTCCCACTGCATCGCATAGTAGAGCTGCAGCGCCTCCTCCTCGCGGCGCACCAGGCGGCGCCGGGCAAACTGCCGCTGTGCCAACTTCATGCGCCACCATCGCTGGATCTGCGTGGTAGCAGCGAGGCGCTGATGCGTCAATAGGCGCAGATGTTTGGTGAACCGGATGGCCATCATCTTGCGCCAGAAGCTCTGCATCGTCACCGCCGCCACCGTGTCGCGGGAGCGTTCTTTTATGCGTTGACTTATTTCCTCGTGAAACTGCTGCCGTGCGCGCCGCGACCGCCACATCCGCTGGATACGCATCGCCATATGGGAGTGCACCAGCCATTCCTGTCGATCCAGCTGCACCGTTTTCCTTGTGATGTGCCCGCGCCAGATGGCCTGAATGGTGGTGACGGCTTCCTGTCGACGCAGGTCACGCATCTTCTTCACGTGTATGCTGCGGTAGTAGTCGCTCATTTCCTTGGTTCTTCGGCGATAGAGAAATCCCCTCAGGGCCCGCTGAATGCGGCGAGCTGCGGCATCCTCCACGCGTAGCTGACGTGCACGACGCAGCTCTGACAACTGCACCCGGGCCCGGTAAACCCGGTAGGCCCGTGTGATCACACTTGCAGCGGCCAGTTGTCGTCGCATCCGCTCCACACAGTCCTTTGCTGCGGCACACCGCCACGCACGCTGCACCGTACACGCCGCTGCGGTACGTTGGGCTTCCTCGCGCTCGCGCACGGCGACCCAATACACCGCACGGCGCTCCAGTGCCATCTCTCGTCGAGCTTCAAAACCCCTCCCGACTCGTTGCCAAACACGGACCGCAAGATCCTGCCGCTGGAAAGCCCGCCGCACACTCGCGACAAGACGGTCGCTCAGACAGGCAGAACAACACCCTTGCATCACTAGAATAGCACGGGCCTGTAGCCGCTCCAACTGTTGTTGGCGAAGGAGTCCGGCGTGGTAGGCGGCGAAGGCGCGTGCCTTGGCGGCTTGCCAGCACGCACGCAGCCAGCGTTGAACACGCACCGCAGCTCGGATGCGCTGCTGCTCCGCGCGGTAAACCAGGAATGCACGACGCTGCTTCCGCATGCGATACCACCTCTGGATACGTATGGCCTGCCTCACCAGCCGGTTGTGCTCTGCTTGAAGGCGCTCAAGACGGATGATGGCGACGTGACGGCGCCACAGACACTGCAGCTTCGTGGCAGCGCGATGTCGCCGCTCCCTCCGCATCGTAAGCAGAGCCTGCAGCGCCCTCTGCTGTCCATAGTAGGCGGAGCAGATTGCACGACATGCGCTCTGGATAAGCACCAGCCATTTCTGCATTCCGGCTGAGCGTACCTCCTGCTCGCGGCGGTATACGCGGTAGTAGGCGTACCACGCTCGAGTAAGATAGCCTCGCACCACGGCCTGAATGCGAATCGCAGCGCGGACACGTTGCTGACGTGCCTGCTGCGCATCCAACTCCGCCCGCTTCGTGCGGTACTCTAAGTACGTGTGCTGGATGCGGCGAGCAGCCACTCTCCTTCTAAACTCATTCTGCTCGTCTTCTCTCCTGTGTGCCTCGGCGCGAATGGCGAGGAGGGCTGCGCGTCGTTTACAGAAGGCTCTATAGCCACGCTGGATGGTGCGTGCCGCGTAGTAAAGGCGTGCCCTTTTTGCGCGGTACTCACGGCGGATTTGAAGTCGGCGAAGAAACTGCCGCACGCGCGCCTGCAGTATCCGACACGCGTTCTCCTGCTGCGCCAGCTCCAACGCTCGCAACCGGGCACGCTCCTCGGCTTCAAGGGCGTGCTGAATACGCGCGATGACGAGGAAGCGACGCACGACCCGCTGAACGCGCATGGCAGCCTGTATCAATGTAGATACCCACGTCCGCGCTATAATACCTCGCCACATACGTTGGATGTGCACGGCTGCCCGGCGGCGGCGCTCGACCTCGGCCTTTTCCTTGTCGCTGATGAGCTGCTGAAAAAATCTCTCGGCAACGGCGGCATCCGCCACGGCCGCTTCGAGCTGTTGTCGTTTCACAATACTTTTCTGCCTCTTCTGCTGTTGGCTCTTCGCGTTCTGCAGGTTACGCTGGCGACCTCCGATGGCAGCCTGCAGTCGGCCACTCGCACCTTGCAACGGGGTGGGGCTGTTATTGGAGACACCCGCCATGTGGACACTCAAGGAAACTCTAGGGCTGACACGCTGCCCACTCGGAGCTGTGACCTTCACCCTTTCGCTGAGGAGGCAGTTCGGGCTGTCGGTGGTGGAGTGCAGGGGGGCGGTACCGCAGAAAGTGCGTCGGCCCAGCGGGTTGGCCACGAAGTTCGGCATAGAGGGCGCTGAGCCACTGCCCGCCGATGTGGAGGAGGCTGGAAGGCTGCCTCGCATTGGTGGAAGGGTGTGTGGTGGAGGTGCCAGCGATCCTGGCCGTAAAGCCATGGCCGCTGGAGCCGTGGCGGCGAAGTTAATAGCCTCAGGCAGGGCTGCGGGTACGCTCCCGCTAACGCTGGCATTGGGAAGGGGAGCAAGCATTGGCGGTGGTGCACGAGGCGCTGTAGCTGCAAAAGGAGAATACCATGCTTCTTGCGGCACAGCAGAAAGCGAGCCTGGCGATGACAGCGTCGGGCGGGGTGATCCATGAATGCTGGAGCAGCGATACCCCGGCAGCGTGGCCGACAACGGCGCTACAGTCCTGGTGCTCCCGTCTGCGAACGCCTTTGACAATGCCAGCCCGATCTGCGGTGGTGGGGCCATGGATGACGCTGGGCCCCCGTGGGGGGAAGGATGTGTGTGGAGGATATCGCTCGTGACCATCGCCCCTACCGGACGTGGCGAGTGGGCTGCCAGTGTGATACCGCCAGTGGTACCCCACAGTGAGGGATGCATAGGTGGTGGCGGGGCTGGCCGCAGCGGGGCTGTTGCGGACGTGATCGGCATAGTGTCGTCGTTCCGGGCGAGCTCGTGCGGCGCATCCTTCTCTGCCTTTGCCGCTGGTATGGATCCTTGCCGCCGTAATGCCTGCATCACCTGCTCGATGGTACGGCAGGTAGCAGGTACGAGATGGTAGCGGTGAGAGACCTGGATTGCTTCTTGTAAGGCCCACCGTGGGCTCTCGGAAGCGGATTCAAGGCCTCCACGGCGCTCTAGGGAAACGCCAAGGCTATAGTAGGCCACTACCAGCATAGTGGCTGTTCGCGTCTGCTCATCTTTGGCCTCGCAGTGCTGTTGCTGTTGTATAAGAACATCCTCCGCCCCTTCTTCCACGGCAGCGGCTGCAGCGGTGGTGGCGGATCGTGTGCTGGCGCACTCCAGCAACGCCTGCTGCAGCAGCGGGATAACACGCTCGCACACCTGCACCGCCTCTGCGTGCTGGCCCAGCTCGTTGAGAACCGTATTCAAGTTCAGATACGTGGAGGCGACAGCAGTTTTGCTACCGACACTTCCGCAACACGTGTCGTGGCTGCTCCCTCGACGCCGACTGCCTCGCGACCCACCTTCGGCGGATGTGCCGGCCTTCCCCACAAGCTGGCCCGCCTCCTCCAGTTGTCCTTCCGTCTGGAGCGCCATGCGCAAAAAAAAGGCCGCCGCGCGGAGACGCCCGCGGCGCTGCTCGAGACAACCGAGGTGGTTGAGCGTTGCGGCCCGAAGGGAGAGGCGAAGATGCTGGTCGTGCACCGTCGGTTGGAAGCACGCTCGAAGGGCAGCAGCGGTGGCGGCGGTGGTGCGAGCGCCTGTGGGGTTGTCTTGTGTGGGCTCTAGAGCATCGTATTCTGCCGTGCTCCCAACCCTCGGAAGGCCTGCAGTGACCGAGGAGGGGGCACCGGTCTGCGCTGGGGTACGTAAGATCCGTCTCCACCACCAGTTATCGGCCGCGACGGCGTTGTCGCGGATGCCACCGCCTTCCCTCAGCACCTCTCCAGCAAGTTGCAGCGGCGTCGGTGCCCCCACGTCGTCACCATCGGTGAGGAACATCGCCCGGTTCAAGAAAAAAGCTGCTCCGTCGAAGTGAGCGTGCCGAAGTGCTTCCACGGCGTAGCTGTTGCACCGCAGCACGACATCCCGCACCTGGTGTGACAACTTGACTGGCACCTCCACTTCCCCGTCGTCGGTGAGAGCCACCACGTCATCGCTGTCTTTGCCCGCCGCTTCCCGGCCCGCTGAGCCATGTGGCAGCTTCGTTCCCGCGGCTCTTTTCGCACGGCGCAGCCGCCGCTCCTGGAGAGCGCGCTGTCGCTCTGCTAAAGCTTGGTCGACCACCGCCGCATTCGCGTGGCGGAGCAGCAATGCCGATTCTGCACTCTTTACACATTCGGCATAGTTGCCCTGCTCCTCGAATCCCCTTGACATACGCAGAAGGAAGCAGATGGAGGAGAGTAGGGCAGCACCATCGCTGTCACTCTGGCCGTTGCTGCCTCCACGACCACTTATACGAGATACTCCATAGTCGCTTACCTGGTGAACGACATGGACGTGGGCTTTCCATTGCGCACCGCCTTGCCGGTCCGACACCACATCGGTGCGCTGCATGGCACGTCCTCAAAAGAGCTATGGGCTTGATGGTAGGAAGGTGTCGCTGCTGAGGGAGGAGGAAAAGAACAGCTCAAAGACAAAAAGCGTAGGAGGAGAGGGGTAGGGAGAGATGGCGGCCAGATGGGCAGCAGAAAAAGTGAAATAGGGGCACGGTCACAACCGCTACACACAGAGACTCCCTCACAACCGTACAAAGATACTTTCACTGGTGTTCACGGGGACAAAGGATTCTTCTTCCGCCCCCCCCCTTCTGTTCCGCTTTTCTATTTCCACGCAGTATATTCGCAAGATGCGTCTGTATAGATGTGTATACGGCGCGTGTGTATTGGTAGGCCGTGACGGCTACCACGTCCGAGATGTGTGAGACCTCAAAAAAAAAAAATGGGTGCTGCGGGCACACACACACACACACACACACACCAAACACCCCCAGATACCCCCTCCTTTATACACGTCCACACGAAAAGTGCTTCGACGGGCTCTACTTATAATTACTTTTCTTCCCCACTGTACGTATTTCCTCGGGTGTGTGTATGAGAGAGAGAGAGAGAGAGAGAGGGACCGAGATGGGAGCCATGGAGAAGGACCCGGCAGATCGTGAGGAAGAAGGGAGATAAGGGGAAGCCAAACGACCCTCCTTTCTGTTTCAATATATATATATATATATATATATATACAAAAGGGAGATGCAGGTCGATGTCTTTTGTGGCCCTCTTATCGTATTCTCACGTACTACAACGTGGACGTTGTGTCGTAGGCTCGTGGGTAACGAACGAGAGGGGAGGGGAAGAGCACAGGGAAGTTCTCTAGTCTGTTCTTTCTCTCCTCTCTCTCTCTCTCTTCTTTTTTTCTTTCGCCCCTTTCTATCCGTCCTTACACACCAATACAGCTCCGCACGCGTGGTACGCATTCTCTCGGTTATTCTGTACGTACAGACGCGGGGGCGTGTATGGGTCCTACAGGGAGAAGAGAGGGGGGTGACGGGGAAGAAATGCGACTTTGTGCAGAGGTAGGAGGATGAGAGGTAGGAGCGCTCCAGATGGAGCTTCCCAAGGCAGAAAGAGCGAAGAGAGGGTAAAAGGTGAGGCGAGGAGAGGGGAGGGGGACATCTCAGCAGCCCCTTCTCGCCGGTGGCCTGTGCTTCCCCTCCTCTGAACGGCCTCCCTCCTCCTGCTAGCTATAGCGCCTTTCCTTTCCTCCTTTTCACTTATTATTATTTCGCTTCAGGAGCGCCATTTCGTCTTCACTGCTATCGTCGTCGTCTTCCTCTGTTTCTCCACCTTTGACGATGTTGCGCGACGCCGCCGCGGCTGCCGGGGGCTGTTTGCGCAGCAGTGCCATCTCGTCTTCGTCGTCGTCGTCGTCGGTGGTGCTCTCCTCGTTGCCGAAGGGCTGCCGACCGGCACCCGGCACAGAGTCCGTCTCTACCGCAAGCTTCATTCCTGAAGTGCCGCCATGTCGAGACGCCACTACTTTGCTATCGGTCACGACCACATCAGCGACGCCACCAGTGGCCATTTCGCCATTACCGGCCCGCAGCTCCACCTCCTCTTTCTCGTCCCCCACAGCGGAGCTCACGTCGTAGAGCAGCCAGTTCTTACCGTGCCCCACCACCATGATGGAGGTGGAAGAGGAGAAAGCGGGAGAGCATGGCGGGAGCTGCGGCCGACAGTGCGCGTGAAGAGGCATCCCGGCGTCGAAGGTGCGCACGCACAGCCCCGTGTCAGCGTCCCAAATTCGCAGCTTGTGGTCCAGCGAGGTCGTGATGATGCCAAGCGGCAGTAACTGGTGGGCGGCACTCCGCACAGTCGCGTTCCACCCTGCCGTGCTCGAGTCGACGGGGTTTGTGTAGAAGCTGATCGATGTCACGGCATCATCATGACCAAATAGCTGGAAAGGGGCTGCACCACTACAGGAGGTGTCATGCGGGCCTAAGCCAGCTTTACTTAGCTTACGCGCGTCGTAGAGATGCACTACCCCGTCAGCACCTCCCGAAGCGAGGCGCACGCCACACGGGGACCACGCTACACACGGGGCCGCCCGCAGGTGGCCCCCAACGCGCCCTCCGGTGTGGAAGGCGAGTTGACCGCTACGCGTGTCCCACGAAACGACTCGACCACCTGCGTCACTCGTTGTAAGCAGCGAGCCATCGGGATGAAAGGAGAGGCCCAGAGTCGCTCCAGCCGTCTCGTAACCGTCCTGCGTGTACAGGTGGGTAAGAGGAGCGGCGGCTGTAGTGGTGGAAGAGCTGCTTTGGTGCAGCTTAGCGGATGGGAATGACGGGCCCTCGAGCGAAAGGCGTGCGTCCCACAGAGAGACGGTGCTGTTGGCGTGCGAGGCGGCCAGAAGGGCTCCCGTAGGGTCCACTGCGACTTGTTGCAGCCCTCCCTGGCCTCCCACAACGCCGCTGTTTCCGCCGGCGCTGCTAGCGACACATGATGCTGCAGTGAGGGGCTGCAACCGATCTGCGGTATTCGCGCGCGGTACTGCCTCGTCTACGGAGCACCGTTCATTTGCAGGTGACACACGCCAAACAAGTACCTCGTCTTGGTACATACTAGCCGTGAAGACAAACGATGAGGGCGCTGGCGAAACAGCGGTAGCGGAGGTGCCCGCTTCCTCCCCGGGGTTTTGCTGAGGATGCACAGCGATGGACTTGATGCGACCCCAGCCACGCGAGCGAGCGTACGTGGACCGGCTGCTGAGCGGGTGGCAGCGCTCCCCATCCCATAGCGTCAGCAGCCCATCCACGGCCCCGGTCAACACCAGTGCTGGGTCGCGGTCCTGCACGTCTGCGTTGCGCTGCGTCCCTGGTGATGACACGGCAGGGTTTGGAAGGGCGGCACAGGAGTAGAAGGGCAGGCATAAGGCGCCGATGACACCGCTGCCACCGTTCTCATTGCCACCCCCGCCTTGCACCTTGATGTTGCGAACTGCCTTCGCAAGGCGCATGCGCATTAGGCTGGCCGCCATACACGCTTCGTGATCATGCAAAAGTACGTCGTGCCTTATAGAGAACAGTCTCTTCAGCTTGCCGACGCGCTCCCTGGCTAGCTGCGTAGTTTTGGGGAGGAGATGCCGCACTCGGAGCTGCACGAGCTCCTCCGAAGCGCTCGATTGCGTCTCCTTGAAGCGCGGTGATGGCGCCACACGGACGTAAGCACTTTGGAAGGCAGACATGTGGCGCTTATGGAGAGAGACAGCAATCACTCTTTCTCTCTCTCTCTCTATATAGGTGCCTGTTTTGCGTCTGTGGCAGAGGGTAGCACCTTTCCAAAAGAAAAAAAGAGGAGGGCGGATTCAAAAGGAAAGGGAGGGGATAGGGAGTGGTGTTACAGGGTTGGACGGGGAAGCTGAAACATCACTTCATTTTTTTTCAAAAGGACATCCTGAAAGGGGTGCGCCCCCACGCACCTGCCACATAGCCACAGCAACACTTCACGGACGTCCAGAAGAGTTCTATGCGCCCCCCTTCACTCTCTCTTCTGTCGCATGTTCAGCAGGTAGCTGAAGCATGACAACGGTCGACATGGCATGCGATGGCGATACTTTCAAGCACCCATCCAAATGTCACCGTCGCAGTTTTCCTTTACATCGTTAGAGAAGTCAGCAGGTGCATATTGGTGAGAGTGTAGTACACGGGGCCCAGCAAGTTAACTCGAATACGATGATTGCATGTGGGTGAGGGAAATATATATGTATATAGATAAATGCTGTGCCCGCCATCCTCTGGTATAGCGACTGGCAGCGATACGGGTTGGAGGTGGGTGGAGGGGAGAAGCGGGAGTCGAGCGGATCTGTACATGCAGTCCACTCACGAGGTAGCGTGCTGCGTCGCAAGATCCTCTGCTGCCAGCGCACCTACAATCACCATTAAAAGCACCCACACCTGTAGCAGTCCGATGTAGCTCATCAGCAAGACTCGCCAGGTCCACGAGGCGTGCAGCAGAGCATGACCCACTGAGATAGCGGCCCTGTCAACGCTCCGCAGTACGGCAACCGCGGCACGGCCGATCACGCCGTACCGACGCACCAGATGGACCATTGCAGGGTGTCGTCGTCGCAGCGGATCCGCGTTCCCTGAAATGAAGCCGACTCCGCTTGAGCTGGCGTGTGGCAGAGCGTCTCTTCCGTCCCCTGTGAACCCACTGCCCCCACGATGACTACCCACGAGACCAGCCGTAGATGCCGGCGGGAAGTCCCCGCTCCAACTCCCGTTGCCATCTACACAACTCGCGTAAAGAAAGGAGGGTCGGAGGCCCGCCGCCACCTCCACCTCCGCATCCCTCATTTGCCTCGCCAGTTCGTCGTATCGTGCGGTGACGTCAGCCACTTCGCGCGTCGCCGCGTCGAGGGCGGCCTTCTGGCTGCTCGTCGTCAACGTCAGCATGTGATGACGCCATCGGAGGTCTTTCAGCTCTTCCCTCAACGGCCCCAACTCACCGTCGGAGCCCACGCTCTCCTTGCTCGTTGTTCCCAATGTCCCCACCGAAACTGAGCGGACAGCGGATCCATCCGTTAGCGTACGGGTAGCAGCGCTACCTTGAAGCGCACGCAGCGCGTTCCGCGTCTCGGTGTGCGCCGCTGCTTCCCCTTCCAATGACTCCCGCGCTGCCGTCAATTCGAGACGCAGCTCAGCGGCTTGCGCCAAGGATTCTCGATGGGCTTCGCGCACACGCTGCAGTTCAGCAGCTGCCGAGGCAGCCTCTTGTTGGTACCGGGCGCGGTCTGCAGCCAGGGAGCTCTGATCTACTTGCAGCAGTTCCAACTGCTGACGCATCAGCCGCATTTCCTCCCGCTCTCCCTCCTCCCCGTTGGGTGCGGAGGCTTGTCGCTCTCCTGGGGTGCCGCTTAGCCGCTGGATTTCCTGCTGCGCCTCTTTAAGTAATCGGTGAGAGGTTTCTTTGTAGACGGCTAACGCTTCTTCAGCGACTCGCCACGCTGCATTGCAGGTCCGTGCCTCTTGCTCTGCTTTCCAGAGGGCGTCGCGGGCCGTAGAGCACAGTGCCCGTTGCTTGACTGCTTCCTCTTGCCAGCGTGCCCTGTCTGCCTCGAGGGCTTTGCACTGAGCTTCCCACCGCGCTGCTGTGCTGGTGGTACTGTCCAACGCGTCCAGCTCATGCGTGTAACCGGGTACGGGGCACAAGGCGTCGACTTCTTTCTTCGACGAACTTTTTCCTTCCTGCGTACCGCGGCGTCGCGACTGGACGTCGCGTCTTCCCCTCAGCTCGATGATGTCTCTCCCTTCGTCAGAAGTGGGCCTCAAAGAAGGTGTCTTAGAAGGCGGTTGCACGGTTGGACTATGCGACGTCTGGGGCACTGGAACGGCGGAGGATGAGGAGAAGGAAGGCGTGGTGGAAGGAGCTGTGGTTGGTGCCATCGCCACGGAGGATCTACCACTGCGCGTTAGTCTGCCAACACGTGCATATTCAGTGCCGTCGAGGACGCTGCCTACGCTCATAGGAAGCAAAGTGGGGAAGGGAGGGATCGGAAAGCTAGGACGACTCGCATGGTCTGCGTGTTGTGGTGGTGACTGTCTCGCATCCTGCCGCAACGGTGATCGTATTGTTGGTGTTTCGAGGCTTTTATAGCGCGCAGCCTCTTCTTCCCTTGTGGCGGCATTGGCAAGCGCCTCCGACTTCTTGTCGATGGCCTCCAGAAATGCCCCTACGCGCGTAAACATCGCCCCTCCCTTTGTTTGTTCCCCCCCTCCCCTCGTCTGCAGCGCTGGCGTTTAGTTCTGCTTCGCTTGTATTCTTCTCTCTTACATGTATCGGTGTGTATGTGCCAAGATAGATAGATAGATAGAGAAAGAGACAGAGATGGCGATGCGTGGGGGAAGCACCTTGTCACTTCTCGACGTCCCTTGACATTCTTCTCTCTTTCAAGAGACGAGGACTTCGTAGACCGGGGACCGGGGAAGGAGGAAGAATAGGGGGGGGCGTGATCCTCATCTACTTTGCCGAAAGGACGGTGCATGAGGATACTGAAACAGCAAAAAAAGAGGAGGGGTATGCATGGGAAGTGGGTATGGGAGCAAAGTCTTACTCCATGATAAAGCGCCCATATGATTGCCACACAAGGAAAAAGGCAGAGCCGCAGACACGAGCAGCGGATCCAACGCTTCCTCCCCTCCATTTCTTCTTTCTCATTGCCTCGCTATGTGCCATGCATGCACAAACGCACAAACCTCACGGAGAAAAACCAGAGGCTTCACGATCACTGGGAGATCTGCCACCTCCTTCTTTATACACCTCGCGGTGGTTCAGAGGGGTGTGTATCCTTCCTTCAGGTAACGTTCACGCAAGGTGTCCTCGTCTTCGGAAGCCTCAGAGGCGCTATCGATAGAGGCCAACAGATTGCGTCGCAAATTTTCGTCGAAACCACCGTTTCCCTCTTCAGAGACGCCAAGCTCCTCCGTGGCGGTGGCTGCTCCTCTGGCACGCCGCCGTGCGCGAAGTTCCGCCGCATCGACCATGTCATACTGCCCTTCCTCTTCGTCCTTCTCTCTCTCACCGAGGCATGGCATCGCATGGGATGCATCTTGCTGGGCCTGCTTCTTGCTCATCGATGCCGCCTCCTCGACAATGTCAGACCGCCGATCGGTCAGCATCGCTGCGACAAGGTGGCGAGCCGCGGTGAGGCGCTCCACCAAGTCTTTCGGTGCTTCGACTGTGGGGGCTGACGATGATTCGGATGCCGCTACTTCCTTCTTCGTCGGGGCAGCAGCACCAGACGTGGTTGCCGAAGGCGGCACTGTCCTCCCCGCCTCGCGTCCAGCTCCCGGTAACGCGTTGGGCACCCCTTCGCTGCTTAAGACCTCCTCGAGAAGTCGCGCATGCGTCAGAATATGCTCGTAAGCCTTTTGAATCGCCTCTACGCAGGTGCCGAGCTGCTCGAGATGGATATAGGCTTCACAACATCGATCGCCATGACCTCTTGTTGGTGGTGCCTCTCCTTCGTGTGATGTGTCGCGCTGATGTTCCTCCTGCTCCACCCGATATTCGCGGCCACCGCTAGAGCTCAGCCGTACTTCAACACCATCGAAGCAGCCAAGTCGCTCGCTTACGGCCATCCGCACCGCTTCTTTGATAATTTCCTGCTCTACCAAAGCATCCTCCAACCCGGCCAGCATGTTTAGGTGTAGCGGGACATCGAGGGTGCCCTTCACTTCCACATGAACAAGCGTGTCTGGGCGTGTGGTAGCGTCAGAAGCGCGCCGCCCACTGCTGCTGGGGTACTCAGAACTCATGACTCTCCTTTAGATATGTGTACGCGGTAGATGATGATGAACCAGCAAGGGCAAGCCGAGAAGGGTGGGTGGAGTACGACCAGGACGCGAGAAGACGCACAGAAAACGCGGCCTCCCGTGGCGTCTGAATCAATGCGAACAGCAGGGTGTGGGGAGCCCTACGCATGGATGGCAGTAGCAAAGCACTTCTCGTCTGCTTTCGGGTAGACACACACGCAGGTCCACCAGCGCAGCTGGATGGCCCCACGCTAAGCGAGGGCTGTGGGTGCCGTTGAACGGAAAGAGTGGGGGATTAAAGCGACGACCTTCTCCGTTTGCAAGGGTGTGTGGGATGGGTGACCGATGAGATGTGCGTTCCTCTTCTTTCGGGCAACAGGTGGGCGATAGGGGCAGAAAGAGCAGAGAAAGAGCGAACGTTGACGGCTGGGCAGCAGCGAGGGGGGATGGCCACCCTTGTGGGCCAGTGGAATAGCGGGGACGGGAGGAGGAACGTAAGGGATGGTCAAGATCTCCTCCTCGCGCCGCAGCAGTATCATCTGCAGTGCACGTGGTAGGTGCGTATATATACACACACATCAATAGCTGTTTCCCTTTCCAGGCGTGTCCCTCACTGCTTCCCCCACCAGGAGCGATACGGTAAGGGACGCAAGGAAGCAACATCAAGGAAGAGAGAAACAAAACCGTGAAAAGAGCATCGGGACGAAGGGCTACACGGGAGGGAGGGGGGGGGGACGACAGCGCTTTTATACGAGAATGACCACCCTTTTTCCTTCTCCTTTGCTTTTGCCTCCCGCGTTTGGTGTGCCGCGGTCATTCAACAATAACAAAACTCAAAACAGCCACAACTTCTATGCCGTTACCCGGTGACGGTCTCCACAGATGTGTAGGCTCGTATGTGCTGCGGCATCTGTTCGGTCCCATTCCCTTTTTTCTCTCGCGGATTTTCTCCCCTCCCCCCCGATCCCAGAGGATGAGGTGCCGTTACAGCGCGTCCATGACACGCCTTCCGCGATAACAGAAGAGTTCACCGTGTTGCTGTTCATGCTTCGCGACATCCCGTCGCAGTTGTGCCGTGAGGCGCTGTAGTTCACCGTGGAGGTATTCGATTTCGCTTTCTCTTGAGGGGTCGGAGGAAGGCGATGATGGCAGAGCTGAAACAGTGACCGGATGCGGACCGTTTGTGGTGTCCGCTAAAACCTCGCGCTCGACGATATCGACAGCGCCGTCTCCGCTGACACCGCTTGCGCTACCTTTGGATGCGTTGAAAGCGCCTCTCGATAGCGCTGACGTGGAATCCATCATACGGAGCTGTCGTTGAACGTACTCCCGGCGGGTAAAGGCTTCCAGGAGGGGAAGCTGGGCCTCCAGGCGCTGCTGTTCTCGCGCTACCACATCTTGCTGTGCGGCTGGTGTTGCAGTGAGGGACTCCACGTATTCCTGGAATGCGGTTTGGTCATCGGAAGGGACCTCCAGCACGTCCCAGAGCTGCCGAAGGCGCTGAAGAGAGCACAGCGGTGGGAGAAGCTGCGTTTCCACTTGAAGGGCAGGGGTTCTGCTACTATGTGTCGTTGCGATGACACCGTTGTCGAGTGGGACCTCGTTCAAGCGTAGCTGCGAAGAGCTTGGATAAAGTGGCACTTCATGGTGCGACGGCGTCACCACAGCCCCGGTGGTCAAGGGAAGAATGGGAGACCGAGACGGTTGCGCCACCTCCTGAGGACCTCCTCGTCGCTGCGGACTGAACTGATGTGCGTGCGTCTGCCGACGTTGCAGCATCGCCGTCACAAAACGATGCTCCTCCTCCTCTAATGCATTACGGGCGAGCTCCTCTCGTTCCTCCTGAATATCGTCGCGAATGTTATCGATGATGCGACGATAATGATCCTCTAGAGCACGGTAGGCCGCTACCTGCTGTTGTTCGGCGGTGAGCTGGAGGCGTGTCGTCTGGGTAAGAGCGTCGTTGGCGCGTTCTTCGGCAGCGCGTCTTCCGCTGCGCTCCTCCTCGATCAGCAACTTCCACGCCTTCAACTGGTCATCGAAGGACGCACGCTGCGTCGCCAGGGCTGCCTCGTATTCCTCGTGCAGTTGGGTTGCTTGGGTAGTTAGTGCTTGTTCTACGTTGAGTTGCTGCTGGACCATCTCCTTCCGCCGCTGATCTTGCTGTGCCGCAAGCTCCGCCTTATGTTCTGCGATGCGTGCTGAGACTTGTCTTTGCAGGTCTTTCGCAAGTTCCGCATATTTTTGTTCTGATCGAGCTTGGATTTGATCTGCCTCGGCCTGAACACGATCCAAGAGCGAAACCTCCAAAGCTGCGCGAGATCGATTGCCCGCTTCCACGGCGTCGCGCAGGCGCACGATACTCGCTTCGTACTCTCCACGGAGCTGCATTTCTTGCTCTTGCTGCAGGCGCATCACCTGGAGCTGCATTTCCACTTCTTTGTCTCGCAGCTGCGCAGCTTGGGCGTCACACAGTTCTCGGAGAGCGGCAATGGTCTGCTGAGATGCAGCTTCCATCGCACGAAGTCGTTCCACAGCAGCGCTATCGTTGGATGCACGCGCCTCATCGGCCTGCTTCTGAACCTGTGCGCAACGCTTCTCCGCTGCTTCGCGAGCTTCAACCAGCGCAGCAGCGTGACGAGATCGCAGGGCGTCCAGTTGCTCTTCGTGGAGCTTCACCAGATCCCGCACATGCGCCTGGTGAGCTTCATCGCGCGCATCCAGTGCTCTTTCCCGTGCGACTGCGTTCTCAGCGAGCAGCTTCGAAGACTCCGCTTGTACAGAGGCGATGGCTTCCTCGTGACGCGCACGTTGCTCTGCAAGGAGGCTTGACCATCTCTCGTTCTGCTGCGCGAGCTGCGCGGTATAGAGCTCTCTCACTTCTCCCTCAACGCGCGATCGCAGTTCCTCAGAGGTGCGAAGGCATTCGGTGAGGCGGATGGTGGAGGCCTCAAAGACGGCGGCGTCCTGTTCGGTGCGCTGGCGGAACTTCGCCTCCCATTTTGCCTGTTCCTCAGCTTCCAACTGTTGAACTCTAGCGACGGCCGCAGCGCTGTAGGTCTCCAGGGACGCTGTGCGTGCGGCAGCCCACGCGCTAATTTGTGCCTCTTTTACGCCTGCTTCGCGGGAACACTGAGCTTGCATGGCCTCTTCCAGGGCTGTGATGTGACGTGCATAGTGTTGGTGGACGAGGCCAACTTCGTTGCGATGGGCGTGGAGAATACTCCCAAGTTCGTGTTCTCGAGCTTCTTGCCACATTGTGAAGCGCCCACGCAGCTCCGCTTCTATCAACCGTAGCCAGCTTTGCTGCATCTGCTCCAGCCGTTTCTCCACCTGCGTCTCCACTGCTGCTTGTGCCTGCATGCGCGAGGTATGAGCCTCCTCTGCGCGTTGCTGCGCCAGCTGAGCCAATGACTGTCGTAGGGTCCCCTCCCGGCATTCCAACTCAGAGAGCTGCTGAGCATGCTGCGACGCCAGCTGCACCAGGAGCGCGTCCAACATTTTTTTTTGTGCTTCGTCGCACCGTTGCTGCCACGTTCGTTGAGCATCCTCCAATTGATGCTCCCGCTCTGATATTATTGTCTCAGCGACACGCACACGGCGTTCTGCTTCCTCACTCAGTTGCGTCAAGGCAGAGGCGTGTTGCCGCTCAAGACGATTCACTGCGTGCTGTGCCGCCTCCTTTTCACGCTGCACGGATTCCCTGAGCTCTTCTTGATGCGCCTCACGCGCAGCAAAGAGCATCTTCTCCGCCACCGTCTCACGCTCTCGCACTTCATCGAGGAGGCGTTGTCGGAGCATGCGATGCTGTTGCTCCAGGGCACCGCAGTCAGCTTGGTGCTGCCGTCGAGCGCTTTCTAAGCGCTCAGACCACACCGTTACCACCTCATCCGTGGCTTGCTGTATGCGTTGTTGCTGCCTTGCTCGTACTTCCTGCAACTCTTCTTCAACTTCTTTCAGGTGTTGGAGAACAGCTGTGGACGCCATCGTACCGTTTCCCTGATCCTCGCGTGCCTCCGCCAAATTGATTTTCTCCTTGTATTGCTGGAGCACCTCATCATAAACCGTTTCGAGACCACGTAGTTGCATTGCATATCGCTGTTCCTCACCCCGGCGTACCTCCTGCAGCTTCACCTCGTGCTCCAACGCTTCTCGGCGAAGCTCCTCCTTTAGCTGCAGCGTCTCCGTGATGAGCGCATTCTTCTCCTTCTCGAGGTTTTGTGCTACCTCCGCAAGGCTGCAAACGGCTTCGTCGATGGAGGCGTCGCGATGCGCCTGGAGTTCCGCGAGGCGGGCCTGAAGTTGAGCCATTTCATCGCCGTGCTGACGCTTGAGAGCCACGTCCGCGGCGGTGTATCGGTCACGCAGCCTCTTCAGGGCGGTTTCATGCGTTTTGCTCAGGTCTGCGAGGGCTGCACAATGAGATTCGCGCTCCTTCTCAAACAGCCCGTGCCACCTTGCCTCGACCTGCTCCTCTACGACACGTACCTGCTGCGCCACTACCTCGGCGACGTCAACGGCCCCATGCTCTGCCCGCCGAGTCGCCTCCTGCCGCTCCGCATTAACTCGGTTCACTTCGGCGTGCAAGGCCCGCATCAACACAGCGTATTCATGCTGAAGCTGTTGCACATACGCGGTGGCCTCCCCGGTCGCTGCAACATAGTCATTAGCGAGATTCTGGTAGGCGGAAAGATATTCCCGGGCCACCTCCGCTTGTCTGCGGGCGCCCTCCTGCAACAGCGTCTGCCGCAGTTCTGTGATGTCGCGCATGGCGATGTGGAGCGTTTCTCGCTGGCGTCGTTCACCCTCACGGGCCACCGCCTCACCGGCCGCTACCATGCGAGCGTGTTCCTCCTTTAAGAAGGCACGCCACTGCGATTCGCGATGGGCTACACGCTCATCCATAAGCCGCTGCCGCTCCTGCATGTCTTGTTCGAGAATATGGCGGTATTCTTCTTTGAAGGACTCCACTTGCTCCTCTACAGCAGCCGCGATGGCGGTCTGTTGGGCAGTTTCGGTATCCACTGTCGATTGAACGATCTTGGCAAGATGTTGCTGTAGACGTGCCACGAGTTGGTGCTGCTCCTCTACCAGGGCGGTCTGCAGCCGCGTTAAGAAGTTTGACTCGCAGGCAGCACGCGTTTCTTCTAGATTTCGCGCACTGCGCTTCCATTCTTCCGCAACGCGTTGAAGGACGTGCTCTAGGTGTTCCTTGTGGACGGTGTCTCGTGAGCTGACTAAAGATTCGTACTCGGTGAGCAGCTGCGCTACCTTCTCCGTGATATCTTCTTCTGTTTGCCGCTGATGCGCCTCGGCACGCAGCTGACGAGCACGCTGCTGCAGGTGAGCGCGCCTTTCGAACTCGTAGCGCGCCTTTAATTCTTCCAACTGTTTTCGGCTGCGAGCAAGCTCGTCGTCAGCGGGAGTCGCGGCCGTTGAAGCTGCGGAAGGCTCCCGAGAGGTGCTCCTCCCGTTCGATGTGTTAGGGGGCGAGAGGGGGACGACGTACGTGACGCTGTCCTGCTGGTGCGCGGTCGACCCCGGTTGCGGGGGCTGTGGAGATGGCGCCCTCGTCGTCACACTTTCGGAATCCGAAGAGGAGGAGCGCATGGGAGGGGGTTGCAAAAGAGGATCTTCTAGCAGTGGCACCCTATCCGCCACTTGTGCTCGCGCGCCGGCGGTCTTGACCAGTTGCCGGCTATGCGGCGGAGCTGCCGAGGTGGGCACCCGGTCGCAGGCAGCCTTGATGGAGTCCAGCACGTTAAGAGAGGCTAACTGCATGTGCGGGCCGAGATCACCACCATCATCGACATGAGAAGGACTGCGCCCATGATAGAAGGTGCGCAGCTTCTCTGGATCCGCAACGGTAGACAAGTATGTCCGCAATGGCGGCCTCCGCTCTAGCGGCATGCCGGCCGCATCCACAAGGAAGTGCTTCTCTCCTTTTCCTTTCTACCCTCTTTCTTACCCTCTTCCCTTGTCTGGAGAAGGTGACTTCTGAGTTGCTTAGAGGAGATTTCTTTGGGTGTACTGATGCAGGAGGAGCTTCTAGATGAGAGAGAGGGGGTGGGTGGGTGGGTGGGGGACAGAGGCTGGGGATGTTGAAAGATGCCAATGCCTATGAGAGGTGGTGATGTCTATGCTTGGGTAGATGTGTGTGGGTGTAGCGGCTTTGAATTACCGATGGTCGAGAAAGTGGACGGAGGTAATGGAATGGCACGAAACCATTAGCCGTATATCGGGGGGGGGGGGGAGGGGGGAGGCTTGTATGCTGGTTGGTGATGGTTGATGGACGTGGACTCGATGGGTTAGAAAGCGATGATGAGCAACGGGAAGAATGTGCGCACCTGCGTTTTCTGCTCCGCTGTTTACTCCTAATTTCCTGTGCGCTTTATCTTCGCTTTACCTCTCCCTCTTTTTTCCTTCCCACACCCCTGTCTAAATCATTGTCTCTCCGCCTTGTCGACGTGGCGTAAGACATAAGTTGAGAAGATCATCTGAAAAGCTTGGACTCGTTTCTTTTTGTTTTGATCAAACGATGTATAGAGAGGATGCAGATAGCAACAGAATCTACACTGTCGGATCATGAAATGATGACAGTCCCGACAAGCTGCCCAGAATGACACTAATGGGCGCTGGGCTACGTGGAATATCATTGCTCAGCAGCGATGGGATGCATCGGTTGACTTTGACGACAAGCCTCACTAGGCAGTCCAGTTGCAAGAACGTGTGGACGTCTGAGCTGAGCAACAAAACCAAGGTTCTGCTACGAGGAGCTCAATGTAGTGTTGGTGAAGTCTCATCTAGCAGTTCCCGCGGGAACAGAAAGCGCTATTTGAGCATACGCCGTCAGTGAAAATCTTTGCAGCAGCATTGCTTTCCTGACGAAGTCTCGCTGTGCATCCCGAAGTAGTCAACTTAGGGTAACAGTTGAGAGAAGTAGCCAATGCTCACGTCTCTGAGTTGAGTGAAATTGGTAAAACAAGTCTCGTCTAGCAGTTTCCGAGGAAACACACGATGCTATTTGAGCATACGCCGTCAGTGAAAATCTTTGCAGCAGCATTGCTTTCCTGACGAAGTCTCGCTGTGCATCCCGAAGTAGTCAACTTAGGGTAACAGTTGAGAGAAGTAGCCAATATTCACAGATCATATGTGAGTGAAATCGGCACAAGCCTCAGTTAGCTTGTCGACCTCGACCCTGCAAAGCTATTTGAGCAAACGCATCATGTTGATGCCGTTATCGCCAGTGGGTCAGATGACTTCATGAACGTTTTGACGAGGAGCCCGGAGTTCGAACTCTACTCTTTGACTGGCAGTGGGAGGCACTGCTCTACAAGTCGATTATGGTGTTACGACCTAGTAGTTTCCCGTTTCCCTTTTCCCTTTCCTTCGGGCTGGTCATCGAGCGGAGAGGTCCGCTCTTTGCCGGGGCCACGCGCGCTCTCCACGAGCATCGTCCTATACGGACACGTGGCGGAATATTATCTACAAGTATATTTTGTTTCTACGACCTTGTAGATATTATTCCCCTTTTCCTTCGGGTTCATCACGGTGCGGGGTCTTGCGGCCGTTTACCCGTTCACGCGTGCTGTGGATAAGCACTGTTCTCTACGGACACGCGGCCGAGCCCTGTGGAGCTCGGAATGGAGATCGGGGTGTGCGAATCGCTGGGCTCCGCCTTCCTCGGACAGTGCCCCGAAGGCTAATTTGCGAAAGTCCCCTGTGGACAAAAGTTCCCTCGACTACGCATCCTGCCGAGGACCGGGAGTGGTACAGGACCGATGGCTACGCACTGCAGGACGGCAAGAGTATCCAATTCAGAACGGCAGAAGGTAGGCAGGATACTGCTGAAATCTTCTCATGCGTCGATGGCGTCGACGCCTGTGGTTCGTTTGTAAGTGCTTCGCGTGGCGGATCACGAAGGGTCCCTCCGGGCCCGCTGCAGCAAGTGATCGAGATGGCTAGACGCGTGCTATGGGGGTGCCGGTTTCCAGCCACAAGAAATAGACGCAACAAACCAAGGTAGTGTGGAGTCCCTCACGCGCGACTGGACGCCGATAGTGTGGCTGCCCGGAACAAAGGCTACGCAAGCGGCAGCGGCTGTAGTCGCGTTCTTCCTTGCATCTTCATGGATGGAGCCGCTTTCTCACTGCTCTTCACCAACGCTACTTTCTCTCCTCGCTCTCGCACCTCTCTCCTGATGCATTCCACAGCGACACCCTCTCACACAGGACGGTGGCATTTGATTACCGAGGAGGTGGGTGGTTGCGCGTCGTTGCTAGAGGGACCAGTCACGTCTGCACACATCAACACGCCAAAACAAGGAACACACAAAAGAGCGGCAAAAATGGGGTGGTGGAAGGCTGGAGGGACGCCGTTAGCGCGGATAAAAAAGATATTCGAAAGTACAGTCACAGAGAGCTTCGAGCGCTAGAAAGGGGGTGGGTGGGGATCCACCGCCGCCCACTTTTCGTCGTCAAAGGCTTTGCGAGGAGTTGGTGAAGGTGACACGGAGTAGCTCATCGACGTAGTGTCGTACGTACACACTATATATCGATCGATATATATATATATATATATATATATATAGTGTGTGCAATAGAACTTGGGAATGTGTCGAGATAATTTGGGAACATCATCCCCCCCCTCTCTCTCTCCCCATACACACACGGCTGCTTCGCTTTCTCTATTTGTACCGCGAGAGACGGGAGGGTTAGAGGGGATGGGCAGTGAAGGAAGAACGACAGAGATGACCCGACCAGCTTGCGGATCACCCCTGACATCATAGTTCCTGGCCCACGCTTGTGAGAATCAGAATTTCTCTGAGGAGGAAGAGAGAGGCGGGGGAACCCTTTCCCTCCCTCCTCTGTCTTCCTACTTATGTATGGTTTTTTTTTCCGAAGGCAGCAGAGGAAGATAAGCGCACCGATGCTCCAACTACGCGGTTGGGCCTTTATGATAAAGGGCGAAGTGCAAAAAAAAAGAAACCTGCTGGCCAAAACGAAATATATAAAAAAATTGCCCAGTGACACACACACATATACATATATATATATATAAAGATGTGAAGACGAATCATCTCTCTCTCTCTCTCTCTTTGTTAGGATAGAATAGAAGAAGTACCGAAACACAAAACAGGCAAGGAGAAGATGAAGGGATGATGCTTACTTGAAGAAAAGAGCATTTCGACGGAGCGAAGGAAAAAAATAATAATAGTGTTGACGTGAAGGGAAAAGCGATAATAATAAAAAACGTTTAAAATAAATTACGGCTTACGAGGAGCGCCATTGGGAGGAGGAAGTGGAAACAACACCAAACCGCCATTACCTACCTACCTACCTACCTACCTCTCTCTCTCTCTCTATATATATATATATACATAGAGATATACTTGTTTTTTAGAGGGAGAGAGAGGAGAGAAAGCGAGGCGTACACACGCAACCATTTACTAAGATGCACCTGAGACAGTCCGTGTTCTGTGGTGATGGAAAAAATACTCCCGCCATGTATGCACATGTCCTTCATTTTCAGAAACAGACTAAACGCCCTCGCGCAACAAAGCATCGTATATATATATATATAGATGTGCACCCATAATCTTCCACACGGGAAGAGCACACAAGCAGGTGATGGTGGCCATAGGACGATGGCTTCTTCTTTTATCATATACTCTCCCTCCCTCGTCCTTGCTTCGCTCCGCTCGCCATCATGCGGGCCTGGGATCTGGTATGCCTACATTTTCTTATTATGCTGATGATCAATTTGCTGCCTCTGCACAGGTACCCCTCCCCCCTCCTCTTCCCCCACCTCTCTCTCTCCTTCCGCCTCTCACACTCGTGCTGCTTCTTCCAGGTACGAAGAGAAGAGAGGAGGAGGAGGAGGAGGAGGAGGAGGGACGAGGGAGGCTGGAGGGGATGTGGCCTTTAATAATTTCTTTTTTGTCAAGAAGAGAACAGCATAAAAGGAAAGAAGAAAGGGAATACGTTGAATGGGAGGAGGGAGAAGACAGCAGAAGAAACTCTAACAGGAAGGAATGGGTGGTCCACACAGTCCCAAAACGAGGGAGGGAGGGGGAGGGACCGCAATGATGGGCGGGTGACGGTTGCGGTTGTGGTGCAGGCGTCCTGAAAGCCTTCGATTGCACGTCCGCGACGAGACACCGAGAGAGGAAAGCGGGGTGGTGGTAGCTACTCATCCCTTCACAGCTACCCATCCCCCCAACAACAAACCTCTTTTCCGCTTTCTCTTCGTGGCGTATGACTATGCTAGTGAGGATGGCGTGTGGGCCGTACCGCATCGGGCATCTGTTCTTCCATTGTCTCGACGTTGGCTGCTTCCGTGGTGGTTCGACCTTGGTCTTCGGCAATGTGCGCCTCCGACACCACCTTCTTTCGAATGACTTTACCGTCGATGTCGATGTCGTCGGAGATGCGGGCGGCAGGCAACATCATCGTAAGCGGGATGATGAGGAGAGGCAGGGCGAAATGGCCTACGAGGATGAGGTACGGCACCTTGGAGAAATCGCAAGTCCCAGTGGTTTCATCAGCGACGACCTTCCATCCGAGCTCCATCACGAGGGAGCCAACGGAGGCGGAGAGGGCGGAACCGAAGTTGCCGAGGCTGGACATAACGGCCATCACCATACACTCCGTTCCACGTGGCAGCAGGCGTGAGAGCAGCAACACCACCGGCATATAGGAGAGGTAGTAGCACGTCTGGTAGACGATCTGGTCGCCGAGGATGTACATCGCGTGATCTGGGATCCCCACGGCGACGTTCCAGCGCTTCACCATGATGAGATCGAATATGGAGGCAACGATCTGAATGCACGTCGCGAACACCATTGTGACCCGGTAGCTCATGCGTGAGAAGACGTACGTGAAGAGAGCCAATCCGAGCAGACCGCCGACGTTGCCAATGATGCTGCCCACCGTAGTGTAAAACGTATAGGAGAAGTGCGGACCCTCAGGTAGGCACTTCTCCGTGGCGAGATAGAAACTATCGAGGGCGCCGGGAAGTTGCAGATACAACAGTTGCTGGAGAAAGATGTACACATTGGTCTTCGCAATCGTTAGGGGCAGGGAGTAGAAGGCAAGGAAGATGCAGACGGCAGAGACGGCGATGGAGCAGAAGAGAAGGTCGTAGGAGTCGCCCATCACCGTCACCACTGTCATGGCCACCACCCCCGCCGTCATAACCACGCAGTACACCACGATACGCCAGTGGTCCGTCAAGACTCGGTGGTTCACCTCCACGATATCGCATGAAGTGTAGATGATACTGGGCTCTTCTCGGCGCACCAGATCTACACGACGCACCGGTGGCGCGTGAGACCGGTCGGTTAGCGTCGCCTCGAGGTCATCTTCGATGGCCCTCGCCGAGGCTTGGGCGTCGTCAACGTGGCCACTGTCTTGGTCTTCCATTTCTTCCTCTTCCGCCTCTGCCTTGACGATCAGCTTGCCCTCGCCGCACGGTTCGTTGGCGCTCCGATTCGTCGCATGCTCTTCATCCCAGCGGCGCGCCTCGATCAGGGCCTGCTGATAGTTGTTCTCGCAATCCTCAAGACGCGCCTCGGTGTTCGTCTTCTCCTGCATCCAGTTCATTGCAAAGAAGACGCACGGCACCAACTGAGCCACCGAGGCGATGTAAATACCCACCTGCTGAAGTTTGTTGTCCGAGAGAGGGCCCTGCATACCGGCAGAGATGATGCCACCCACCATAATACAACCGTACACCACACCGACCAGCGGCGGTCCCGCCTTGGGGGCTTTACGCAGGAGGCGACTGTACTGACCGGCGGCCAAGATAATGACGTTCGCGATGCTCCACAACGTAAGGAACATAAACGCAGCACCGATGTCGGCAGACGACGTCTTCGCCGGCAGCAATGCGAAGCCCAACGCGAACGCGAATCCCAGGAGACACGATATCACGAGGTACCACCGTTTCGTATACTTAAATATGGCGAAGCTGTCCGTGAAGACGGCGGTGAACGCCATGAGTGACCAACCGAGGCCTGTGATACTGGCGAGGCGTTGGTAGCGTTCCGCCGAAATCCCAAAGCGGTCGCGGAACATAGCGTAACGCGAGTAGCTGAGGAGGTTGTTCGCGAGGCCGCGCTGCATGAAGTTGCAGATGGCCAGGGTGCTAGGCACTTTCGGCCCAAGAAACTTAACGCTGGGTCCATAAAAGGGAATTCTCAATACGAAAGGGGCGTGTTGGTCAATCCACATTGACTCAGGGTGGACGTAGTGATCGTCTACAACGCCTCCTTGGGCAGCAGTTCCACCCACGTTGGCTCCCACTTTTCCAGGGGTGCGGTCCACTTTAGGACTATCAGCGACTATGCCGACTTCTGCTGCATCGTTGTAGTCTTCATGGGACGGGTGTCTCGACGACATGACCCGTTTTCTTTTTGTTTGACTACCGTGCGTTGCTGCGTGGCTTCTTTTTTCCTCTTTCCACTGCCTCACTTTACATCCGCCTACAAGCTTTATGTTGAATATACGCTGGAGTATATGTATATATATATATAGATAGATGTGTGTGTATCTTCACCTTGAGAGAGGGGAGAGCTTGCAGGAGAGCTCACACAACAGAGCCGCAGTGCACCGTCGACACCTCCTCGCTAGCGACTCCTCTCCTGGGTGAAACTTCCCTCAGTTCACGAAAGATGTCGATGCAGACCCTCCCTTGACACGGTGGGGAGGGAAGGAGCAGGTGAGAGAATATACGCGTTTGTTCGTTCGTTCCCTCTGCGCTGTTTCCTTCTCCGACCCTTCCTCTGCTTAAAAAAACAAAAAGAGCAGTTCGAAGGTTACGAGGGCGTTAGGCTATGTGAGAGCAAGAGAAAGGGGGGAGGGGGAGGAGGTGTACAACGTGGTGTTGGCTCGTGGTCTCTGTGTAGGGACAAGATATGGACGGACAGGAAAAGGAAACGAGTATCGGAGAAGGTGAGCGGCTAGACCAGAGCAGTAGTCTGTTGGCCATGCAGAGGGGTGAGGAAAGGCAGTCGACAGTGTGTCTTTTCTATGAATGTTCGGGTAGAGGGCGCTTGGGTAGGGAGGAGATGAGGTTCAAGGAGACGAGCGGTAGATGGACTGGAAGAGGTACGAATGTAAGTACCACGGTGAGGAGAACAAGCGGAGAGGGAGACGTGCGTGGATGTACGAAGGACACATACAGGTGCAGAGGTGGAAGCAGGCGCTCCCCCCCTCCTCTCCATTCTATCCCCCCCCCCGTGCATGTGGTCCTCTCAAAGAAGAAAAGAAGGGCCTTCTTATTTCTTCAAGACTTCCCTTTCGACGGGTTTTCCTCTCTTTCTTTACTTTCCCCATCTCACTATATATATACATATATATATATATATGCTTGCGGTGGTGTGGGTGTTCTCAGTGGCCCTCTTACGTCGCTGCCGGGGGCGAGCGGAAGATGTAGAAAGTGGCCGTTGCACCCCTTTTTTTGGTTATGCCTTCACGCATTCGAGATACAAGTTCGATCCTTCGCCTCTTCCGTTCGATCCTTCGCCTCTTCCCACTTCTCTTCCCCAGCTGTTCCAACACACGGGGGTCTCTCTACCTCTTTCCTTCGCTCCCTCCGAGTGCATGGGTAAGCGGCGATCCGTTAGCACGGCCCCCTGCCGCCTTCCCACACATAAATAAGAAGAAGATCATCACAACCGATAACTATACTATGCGCTTCTGGCACCTTGGTACCAACACTAAGATGAGATTTGGGGGGGGGGAAGGGAAGGGGAGGGGAGGAAGGGGAAGAAGGAGGAGGTTGGAGGAGAAATGGAGAGAGAGAGCAACGAAACTGAGGAGTGTGCTACATAAAAAACAGCCACAAAAGTATGATAGAAGAGAAAAAGAACGCATACGCGCCTGGTGTACACCAGAGAGAGAGAGAGAGACGGAGGGAAATATATAAAAGCGAGCGGTATAACTCGTGTGTATGCGCTTGTGGCCCCACAACGGGGAGGGGTGCGAGCAGGGAAAGAGAAAAGGGGCAGGGGCGAGGCGGAAGGCTCGGGTTTTCTTTTTTTTTTCATTCACCGTAATCGCATGGAAGTCGGCGAAAATTGATAAAAACAAACATCAGCAACAAGAAGAGACCGGGCGAAGAATTTCCGCCCCACCTCACCCGCCGCCAAACCTCCCATGAGAGTAGGAAGCGACACGACAGCGAAGAAAGGAGCAGACTCACGATGGAGCTGGGAAAGTATAACGTAACACAACGGAGAGCAGGAAAAGTGTGGGGAAGGGAGGAGACAGGAAGAAGAAAGCGCATCAACGACCCACGAGCGAACGAACGCCACAAGAACAGTAAGAAGAAAAGCAAGCAAGAAAGAAAGAGGAGGGATAGAGAGAGAGAGAGAGAGGACCGAAGCGTCAAACGTTTGGGCAGATATCATACTCTCTCACACACACACACACATACCTACGCTTCTCCACTCTTTTTTTTTGTGTATCGCCGTCCTCCTCCCTCTTCTTCTGGTGCCTCTTTCCTTGTTTTGCTACCCCATCATTATCACCACCACCACCCCCCAAAACAACAACATCGACGAATGCTCACAGGAGCTCAACCTCCGCAAAGTTTTTCTCCCTCCCATACACGGGAGCGGATGTATTGGCTGGTGTGCGTGTATGTGTGTGTCGAGAGAGAGAGAGAGGGCGCTGCTGGTGATGGGGGTTGGGGGTAAGGCAGAGCATCACCTGTCCGATAAAAAAGGGCATACAAGGAGCTCGATCTGAATGCACCGTTGTGGGGCCCCCCTCCGTCCGATTCATTATCATTAGCCACCCCTTCTCTGACTCTTTTACTCTGAAGAGACACGGACGTAAACACAGAAATCGAAAGTACCGAAGAAGCAACTCAAAGAAGAAAAATCGGCAAGAGAAAGAGAGAGAGACAAGGAAGATACCTGAGATGAATTTATGAGGAGAAGTAGAAGAAAGAGCAGGCACACATCCAGTGGTGCACACGCGGGGGTATGGTGGTGGTGGTGGTGGTGTACGGACGACGATGAGTGGGTAGGATGGGGTGGCGGCGAGATCGACGCGGGAAAAGAAAAAAAGAAAAACAACACACATAAAGCACACCGACACACCCGAACCAACACGAAGGAAGAAGCGAACACGTCAAACACGGAGAAAAAACACCCCCCCCAAAAAGTTCCAGCTTCTTTTTTTCCAAGCTGAAAAAAAAAATGGAGCTGACAAAAAACAAGCGAAGGAGGAAAGGTGAAACAAGAAAAAAGTGAAGAGGACGGCGCGCATGATGATGCATTTGTAAAGGGAGACTTAGAGCCCCATAGGAGCGAGAGCAAAAACACCAACTCCGATGCTCATCCCTCACTGTCCCGCATCCTTTTGGGGGAGAAATCGAAGAAGAAGAAGAGACGTGAAAAAAAAGAGGGAGTGAACATCAGGGGAAGCGAACGAAAGGAGAAAGGGGGGTGGGGAAGGGGGATCGGAGGAGGAGGAGAGGGGGGGGGTGCGTGGAGAGGCCGTTAGCCGGTCGCTTTTTTATTTCTGCCCCAAAGACCCCAAAGGATCCAATCCAGTTCTATGTATATATATATATATATACATATACATATGTTCGCAGTTTTTTCTTGGTGGGGGTTCTCTCTCACCATTTCTGTTTTCCTCTTTTCGTCGCTTCTCCTTTCTCGCGCCATCATCCACTTCTTTGCGAGAGCTCAAAGATGAAGCCTCCCTCCCCCCTCCCCAAGAGAGAAAAAAGCGGTAGGAAGCGGAACACAGAGGGCATCACCAGCGCCACACATAAAAAAACCACGGCACCAACAAGAAACTCAAATCCGAGAGCAAGAGAATGCAAGGATGCGTGCGTAGGCCACCGAAAAAAAGAATCTTTTTGTGGGATGAACCCTCAACCCCAAAAGGCCTGGGGCGGCATTTGTTTTCCTTCTCCTTTATACATCCATCTGTATATACGTACGCTGACAGAGACGTCAACACCATTAGCTATTCACATAGGCGCACCCTCTCACTGTTCTTCCCCCCCCTACCATTACGTGCATCAACGAGAACATGTACCTCCACATGTGCGCACTTGTTTTCCGCGTTACCCTCTAGTGGAGGGCACGAAAGGCTGCAGCAGCAGCAGCCGCCGCATTGGAAGCATTTGTTAACGGAGACGAGTCGTCTTTCCACGAGGAGGAGGCTGTTCGGTGACTTGCGTTGTTGTTGCTGCCGCTGCCACCCCCACGCTGCAGATGCGAATCTCGCAGGCTTGTTAAGAAAAGATTCGACGGGGTTACGTTCGCGCCACGATCCACAATCGCCGTGACGGTGCGAACCAGCCGGGCGAAATCCTCCAGCCGGCATTCGAACATCCGCTGCTCATCGGGGGTGGTGGGAAGGCCAGCGGTGCGGAGGGCACGTTGTAGTTCACCTGGAGAGACGTCCACTATACCTAAGCGCCCGTACATCCCTTCGAGAATGCAGCGGGACAGCTGCACAGTGCAGGTGGGCAAAGTCCCGTAGCCAACGATTGCCGTAGCGGCACTGCCACTACCCACGCCGGCCGCCTCAGAGGCGGCGAGGGAGTCGACGGAGGAGACGCAATGGAGACCACGGGGATGCGGACCACCGACCGCACCATCTGAGGCGTGTGCCACACCACCGCTCTCCAGCACCTCTGTCGTAACCGAGGACATCGAGGATTCGTCCACCACCATGCCGTAGAAGGCGATGCGGATCGACACGTTGGAGTAGTAGCCTTGTATCTTGTAGGCCATACGAGCGACGAGGGTGTCGAAGAACACCGTCGGCGCCTCCTCCTCTTCTTCCAGCCTCTCCTCCCCCTCCTCCTCCGCACCTGTGGGGTGGGAGGCCAACGGACTCTGCCAGAGAGTCGGGAGATGGGGAAGGTCGAACGGGGACGGGGCACTGCGGTCGTGATCCAGCGTGCATTGACCGCTGGCAGCGCCGGTACGGACGTCGCTGTGCGTCTCACTGGGGCCGCCATCGCCTACAGCGCGGCCCGAACTGCGGCGGCTGTCCGCTAACCGTGCCGTCTTCGTCTCCTTCGCTCCCGTGTTACCGTCTCTCGCAACCATGGCTCGGGTGGCTGAAGCGTCTTCCGCATCACAACTCGGAGATTGACGTCCTCCGTGCGTGGCAAGACTCACCGGGGGGAGAGCGGCCGTCACACCGTCCGCAGCAGACCCCACCGTGCAGGCACCGTGGCCATCGCCGCCCGCATGGATGGCTCTGAGAAGTGTGTCCGCCGTACATGCACCGCTGAAGGAGGACACCGAATTGAGGCTGCCGCCGTTCACGCCGCCTCGCAGCGCGGGACCAGCCATCGCTGCGATGGAGGGCACTAAGTCGCGACCACGCTGACCAGCCCAGCCCGTGCCAGCGCTGCCATTACAATGGCTGACGCCGGGACGTGGTGGGAGAGAAGACACTTGTTGGCGCGGCAGCATCACCGCTGTAGGGGGCTGCTGTCCTGCTAAGTATTGAGCGCATGGTTGTAATTCATCAAAGAGGGTCAGCAGCACACCAGCCTCCGGACATGGGATGCTGCTACACTCCAAAATGTTCGCGAGGTCGTCTAGCGTGATACTCTGACGGTCGGCACCGCCGCCGATGCACTCCTCTTTGGCACGGCGGAACTCAGCAATGAACTCGTGGATGTCCACGGAGTTGGTGCTGAGGACGGAGCTGATGTCACTCGGCGTCACCTCACCTCGCTCCAGTCCCGGTATGCTGCCGCCCATCGAAGGGGCAGGGGGCGGTACGGCGACGCCAGAGCGGAATCCTGTGGGGCCGCTTCCGCCGTGCAGCAGTAGCGCCATACCGCTCCCCAGCTGATGAGTACAACCACCAACGCTATAGCCAACCGTCGCCGCAGAGAGAAAGCCACTGCTGGTGAGACTGTTCGTGCCTAGCGCGGAGCGTGTCGTGAGATGAGGAGAACCACGCTTGCTCACCGCGCTACCCGAGAGGTTGAGGTGCGAGCTGATGGACGGCGCGGTAACGCCGCCCACGGTCTGGGATGGGGCAGAGCTTATCGCCGCTGCCGAAGAGACACCGCCGCTACGCGGCGGCATTGTCGGTGCGGAGGGTAGCGCCCGTGTCAAGCGCGTGCTCGTGCTACCATCCATGCGCGATGCCGTAGGGTCCAGCGGTGTCGATGGGCCATTATACATCCTTGTATACCCGTTGCTCTCCGGTGGAGGAGTGACCACAGGGCTTCGGTTTTTCGTGGCGACTGCCTCGCTTATACGTTCAGTTTGCTGGCCTGCCTCCTCCAAAAGCGGTGCGGAGGCTCTGCTGCACAGGCCCTCCCCACTCCGTTTCCCTACTTTGCTGTCTTGTATGGCCTCGATAGGGAAGGTCGGAGGATGTGGCGTGGCAAGCAGCTCCTCTGTTGGCGCGTGCAGGCCTTCTCCGTCGTTCGTCCCGTCTCCACTCGACTGCGACACCACCACAACCGCGTCGCGAGGAAGGGAAAGCGGCAGGGGCTCTTGGTTGACACAGACGCGGGTAGAGGACGGTGGAGAGAGAGGCGCGGCCGGCCCACTCTCTGGCGTCGGCGTTGGTGGAACTGGAGTACCCACACCCGTGCTTCCTGCCGTGTGCTCCACCAGATACTTGAGAGGATCGTCCGGCATGGCAGTGATCACGTTATGATAAAGGTTGTTTACCAAAATGCGTACACGTGGATTTTCGCGCAAGAAAGCTTCACCGCCACCACCACCGCTAGCGGAGATACGGCCTTCCCCCTCCTGCATAGAAGCGGCGATGCTGCTACAGCTACTGGCACCGACAGCGGCGATGTTTGAGGTGGAGGAAGGCCGTCGCGCCGGCGCTGGTGCTGGGGTCAACGGAGGTGACGGTGTCGGGATGCGCGCCGATGCCCCAGGAACGGATCCGTTGCTGCCATGCGCGTGACTGTCTGCCTCGAGATGGAACCGGCGTGCTGGCGAACTTTTTTGGTGGAGCGCCTCATCCAACTGCCGCACTGGCGTCATCGCTGTCGTCGCCGACGAGGGTAGTTTCATCGAGGGAACGACCGGCGGCAGGTGGACAGCTAGAGAGGGCATCGAAGGCACCAAATCGTGATGCTGAGGGCTGAGGATGCAAGGGCTATTCTCACTCAGGCTGCTGCGGCTGCGGCGCCCGCTCTGCAGTGTCGGTGTGCCAGGAGGCGGTAGTGATGAATTTAGTGCACTGCTCCCTACTGTAGTCCTTTGTGGAGACGTCGTGTGCTGCTGCTGCTGCTGCTGCCGGGCAGCGGGGAGGGGACTGCGCCTTGGCAGCGGAGGCGTTGACACCGACGGTGATACCACTGGGAAGGGTGACTCTCGTGATGTGGAGCCTTCCGAGGTGGACCGGTCTGGTCTTCTCACTGGACAGGAGGCGGCGCCATCTTGGGTAACGGATGAGCGAGGCAGCGCAGCAACCAGCGCCTGAGGTGTCAGAGGAGTTGGGGCGTTGGATTGGCGCCGCCCCTGAGATGGGGACGTTGCCATCATCGAGGAGCTTCCGGAGCGCACACGAGTCTGCATGATGTTCACCAATTATTCGCGCGTCCCCACCGGGCGTCGAGTCAAATGGAAGGGGACGAAACCACACCAGCTACCCGACCACGGGCCCCCACAAGGCGACAGATCGAGTGATAAAATAGGCGTTGTGATAACGAGAGAGAGAGGATGAGTACGCCTCTGTGCGTAGATGCGTGGGCGGAGAAAAACCGTCCAGCCGTTTGTTGTGGTATCCCTTCTCTTCCTTCCACCCCCTTCTTTTTACGTGTGTGTGTGTGGGAGAGGGAGGAGGGGAGGGGGTGGGGGGCGAGCAACTCGTGTTCTCTCTCTCCTCTTCTCGATACACATAAAAATTATACGTAAGTAAAACAAGCTCCCTCCGCTTCTCTCTGCCGCTATAGAACGAGGGAGAAAAATATCCAATAAGGAGAACGCGTTCGGGTCTTACGGTGGATTCCCTCGTCTTTCTCGGCGATGAACTCCGTTACCTTTTTTTCTTTCGGTTGTATATTCGTTGCGATCCACTAGAGAAAATGGGGGAGGGGGAAGAAGGCAAGATAAAAGAAAAGGCGCAGGACTGTGAGGGCCGTGTGCCACCCGACACACTTCACACCGCCGCTACCACCACCTTCTCTTTTCTTCTGCTTCTGCTCTGTCCCTTCCGAAATACTCTCACACACGTACACACACAGACACACACACACACACACACGCACACACCTACACCGAACTGCAAAGCCACACACCACAAGCCGATATCCCGATACCGAATTCAGTAGGATGGAGGTAAAAGGAAAAAAAAGAAGAAGAAAGAAAAATATGAAGGAACACAATCGCAAAAACACAAACAGACAATCTTCTCCCCTGTTGCCGCGTTTTTGTTCAACACATGAAGCGATGGATATATAAATAAATAAATAAATATATATATATATATAGAGAGAGAGAATAGATAGAGGAAGCAGAGTAAGGAACGAGAGTGATGATCAAAAGATGCGTGCGGGAGACGGTGTAGGAAAGATGTGATTCAATGTGAGCCATCCGCCATCTAAAAAGAGCGAAGGCGATGTCACGTGCATGTGGTCGAGGGAAGGGCGTGCATCGCGCACCGGCTACGACGATCAGGAGAGGAAGAGACAAGGATCCTTCTCATCGCAAATCCATCGATAGAGACTGATGTCAGCCACTACCTTTATTCTCCCTATGCGATACAGCCCAGGACGTCCCTCCACCTCCCTCCTTCGACGTCCGACCGTCGCGACTCCGGGCACTCTCGCCGTTCCCCCGTACGATCGAGGCCCCTCCGATTGATCGATGCATGAAGCAGCACCAACATTGGCTGATATTTAAGTGCATATATTTCATATTTTAGAAAGTGTGACTTCCGGTTAAGCGAAGGTTATCGGGGAAGAAACACTTGTAAGGGAGAAACCGGCCGTTGGGGTTTCCTTAGTCCCCCCCCCCCTCTCCCCCTCTCCCCCTCCCCCCGCCTCGTCCTCTTCCCTCTCCACTCCCGCTCTTTTTTGTTTGTGTCTCCCTCCCCTGCCTTTTGTCAGAGGGAAGAAAGAAAAGAGAGCGGGAGTGGAGAGGGAAGAGGACGAGACGGAAGGAGTGGTAACAGAACAACAACAACACATAATCACACAAGGGAGAGCGGTAAAGGATCCACCGAGCCTTCCTCCACCCCTCCATCTTTTGCTTCCTTTCCAACAGCAGGGGAAGAAGAAAGAAACCCCCACGGCCTTCGCTCGGGTATGTCCTTATATATATATATATATATATATCCCTTCCCTTCTGCTGCTTGTCGCTTCCGTTTTGAGCGCGCGCGCGGATGCGCCGCTGTCTGCGAGGCCTCTTCTCACTTCAAAAGGTGCACCTCCATGAAGCGAATGCGTTCTGTACGGTTGGACACTAACGCGAACTCGTGAATGTACTTCCACACCGTCGGGAACTCTTTCTTCACGGATACGATAAATGCCTTGGCATTTTCGCAGACCGCCCCGGCCGTCATGCCGCCGTGGCCGACACGGAAAAAGAGCTGTCCCTGCTGCTGTGACTCGACGAGTCCAGCCGTGGACCCCTGCGAGAGACGGAAGGAGAGCGTCTCCTGCTCATTCAAGCCCTCCAGCGGCGTTATGCCTTTGCGCGGACAGCGCACCGCCGCGGCGCCTGGCAGGGAGGCGCCTGCCACCGACCCACTCGATCGCACGGCGTCCTTGATGACCTGAGGTAACTTGGCTTCGATTCGAGCGTCCACGACGAAGTGGCTGAAGGTGGCTGCGACGCGGGCAGCACGTTGAGCCGCTTCCGCATCACTCCGCTTGCAGATCGCTTCGGCCGTCACGACGGCATCGTAGTAGCCGTGCCGCTTGTTGATCTTCCCACAAGCGTGCGAAATTTCTTTCGGCACGATCAGGCAGCTCGTCCTTCCATTCGAGGCGTACACACGGTGGGGAAGGTGGAAGCGGTGTCCCCGTACCAGCTGCGGACACTGGGCCGTTATCACCGTGGGGAGGTAGAACTCTACGTAGATGCCCTCTTGGTCTGCCGCATCGGCGTCCCCATTGCTACGGCCCACCTTCCTCGCACTACTGCCACCGCTCTGTTCGGTACAGATGCGTTGTATTTTATGAAGCACCGCCTTCGTCACGATCAGTCTCTTGTCTTGCGGCATCACCTCTTTCTCACTTTGGTAGAGCAAGGTCTTTCAAATGAAAAACAGATATGGATATATATATATATATATATATAGATATATATATATATATGAGTGGTGCTTCACAAGTTGCTCCGGCGAAAGGGGAGGGGGGGAGAACTCAGCAAACGCCCACCACCACCAAAAAAAACGCGGAACGAATGCGGCACACGAAAAAAAAAGAAGACGTGAGGGGCTGCTGGCGGGGTGCAGGCAACAAATAGAGAAGAGGACAGTGGGAATGTGTGTTGGAGTCGGACTGTGTATGCTGGGCTATACCCCTGATCATCCATGTACGGATTCACCCTTCTCTCTCTTTCACAGACTCTGCCCCCCCCCCCTCTTTTTCTCTTCGAGCAGCCTTTTCTGCTTCCCTTCTCTCGTTCCACTTCCGCCTTCTCCTTCCACGAAGGTACGTTCTCCTCGTTCCCTCCGCTCCCAATGCAGGAGGCCAATCGTAGCGGTTGGTGGTGGTGGTGGTGGGAGAGGGGACAGGATGGGGCGTGTGATGGGAGAGAAGGAGCACGGGGATGCCCAGGAGGGCGTTGGAGATGTAAAGCGCTTTGGGTATTGGCGGTACGAGAAGAGAAAGGGGAGATGCCTGCCGGAGGAGAGAACCAAAAATGCTGAGCTCGGGTTACTCATCAGATGCAAAACGAGACAACAGCATGTCCAACCGCAAAGAAGAGAGACACATGTGCGACGCTGGCGGTCCTCCCCAAAGATAGGGAACGCTGGAGGAGGGGGTAGCGCTCCTTCGCCTCGGCAGCCTTAACCACGTGAGCTAACCGATTCGAATCGAAAGTTCTCAACTCTCTCACGACGCGGGCTAAAGAAAGGGGAGGAGAGGGAGATAACACATTTATGAAGGGAAACCAAGAAGAGGGCAGCAATGCCCTCCGCATTCATGGATGCACATTACAGAGACACCAACTTCCTGGGCCGCTGCGGTAGGGTAGGAAAGACGCGCCTACAAGGAAAGAGACTTGCCCTCTCCCTCCCAATTGCTTTACGTCCAGCACAAACCGGAGGTGAACACGATAAAAAAGAGAGGTCTTGTGGTGATGGGAGGGAAGGGAAGGTGACGTGCAAGACGGCGTCCCCAGTCCTCTGTTCAAGAAAGTGCGGCAACCTGGTCATGCCCGTGCGAACCCCCTTCGTCCCTCTTTTCTTCCGCTTCTCCCATGAGTCCTCCAGCCCACCGCTCCGTCCTTGAGCGTTTCAGCTCTGCCTCCACCTCGTCCAGGTTACGGCGCGGTTCCGCGCCACTGTCTTCATTACCGTAGGCGGTTTCGCGATGGCTGCTGTGGAGTAGGCGCACCGTCTTCATGGGACTGCTGTGGCTCAGCGGCGACGGCTCCGACTTCCGTCTCAGCGTGGTGTCGAGTCCGTCGTAGAATTCACGCGCCTCCGCTGATACTCGGGCGGCGACGACGTCCGTGTCCAGCGCTGTCAAACTCAAATCCTCAGCGCGGCGCACACGCGACACCGCTACATATGCTTGCCCGGCCTCAAATAAAGTTTTATCGAAAGCCATACGAACCATGGGCAGCGTCATACCCTGCACCCGATGGACCGTGAGGGCCCATGCAAGCTGTAGCGGCACTTGGCGGCGCGAGAGGCTAAGGCGGCCGTCTCGCCCGTACACCTCCATCGTGATGGCAGGGACGACTACCTCAAGGCCGCTAGCAAAGCGCACTTGCGGCAGTGCCGAGCCGTGCAACTGCGTCACAAAACCAGTCACCACCCCCACATCACCGTTTGCAAGGCTGGACTCGTGGGGTAGCGACGCGAGGAGTACCACTTGGGCACCTTCCTTCAACGTCAAGACAGAAGGTAACGACACTTCGCTGTCGATGTCGGCGCCAGGGAGCGCCGCGTAGTCCTCTGAGGTGTAGCGGTGAAACTGCGGCGACTCCAGCAGCTGCAATCGTTGCGCATTAAACTGATCGACGTCGCGGCGACGAGCCAGCAGCGTGGTGGCCTCTACGCCGAATCGCTCCTCCAGCTGCCGCCCCAGACACGATTTCAGAACGTCACGCACCAGCGGCGTGCACTCACCCCGTCGCACGGAGGCGCAGCACTCGGCGAAGCGCGGGTCGTCCGCGTGACGATGATCGACTTTGAAGACGACTGTCTCGAAGTTACTAGCACGCCACGCCGCGGTGGTGAAGACAGGCTTCACCTCTTCCCCTTCGCTGCCTCGCTCCCCCGACCGCGATACCGGCGGCAGCTGCAAAAAATCACCGACCACCACCAGCTGGATGCCTCCAAAGGGCAGCGCGGCGTTGCTGTTCGACTGCCGAAATCCTTCAGCGTCACCACCCGTGCGGGGGGCTCGCAGAGCGCGGGCGACACGATCGAGGAGCGCGAAGGTATAGCCTGACAGCATGCTGATTTCATCAATGATGAGTATCTCGCACTCTTGCCACGCACGCACCACATCGGGTTTGCGCTGCACCCGCTGCAGCAGCACCTCTACGTCACCCTCTCCACGACCGATACCGGCGAAGGCGTGCACGGTAGTGCCACCGAGGAGGCGAGCGGCGATGCCAGTGGCAGCCGTTACCGCAACGCGCGGACGGAGATCCCGTGGATCGCCCTGCATCAACCGCCCTTCCGTTCCAGGGGCGGTGCGGCGGCGCGGCCCAATTCGCGGCAGTTCATGATGCAGGACGTGAAGCAACCACTCTGTTTTGCCTGTCCCAGCTGCACCCGAGATGAAAGTATTTCGGCCTGCCCGCACAAGCTGCCACGCTCGTCGCATGTCGCTGTTCCACGAGGGAGCGACGGTGGGTGCTGGTGGGACAGAGACAGAGGCTTCCTTGTCGTTCGAAGCGACGCCGCTGCCTCGGTGCACGGGGGAGTGGGGCGAAGCCGGCGCTGCGGCATTCGCAGCCGCATCAGGGTGCACCTGACGTGCTGTAGGAGTAGTAGATGCCACTACCGGATGCGATGGAAAACGAGGGGAGCGTGGCTCGGCGGAAGAATCTTGACTTGTCGCAAGGAGCTGCCTTCCGGTCACAGACGCTGGACTATCCGAGAGCATGCTGTCGTCATCACTTGCTTCCTCCCTTTCGGTGCCACCCACCGTCAAAGGTGAAGCACGCACGTTGCCCCATTCCACTTCTGCACGAGAATCTGCGCCGCTGTTCATGTCCGCACGTCGCACTCCCGCAGAGGCCTTGCCCAACACGTTCCGCTCCACATCCACCCACCGCCTTTTTTCCTGCAAGAGGCCGGCCATCATCCGTAGCTCGTCAAGGTCCTCCGTGGTGTCGATGAACACACTGCACCTTCGTTTGGCGTGTCCCACCATCACGGTGAGTCGCCCTTGCGCTACATGCGTTGACACGACCCGCTCTAATCGGGCGAGGAGAAAAAAGGTGGCCTCGTGTCGTTTGTGGCGACTGGAGCGCACGACCAGACACGGTCCCAACCCCGTCTGTCGCGACAGAAAGCATTCGGTGCCACCCCATTGACCAATGCGTTCTCCGTCTTCGGCGAAGACAACGATCTTCCCCCGGACTGCGCTCATGGTGGACTTGGGCTTTGGCGCCCGAGCGACTACAGCAGCCATCTTGCCAGTTAGCTTGCCGCGATGCACCGCTCCCAGCCACTCCTCCCTCTTTTCTATGCTTCTCTCGGAGAATAGCACTGACACTGAAAGAGAACTTCAATTGCTGCATATATATATATATATGTGTGTGTGTGTGTATACGGGCGAGTCTTCCGAAAACAACAGCGCTGGGAGAGAAGGGAAGTTGCACTGTGAGTACCAGAAAAGAAAGAGAAGAGTGTGCGGTCTGTCTCGGCCTCTGTCACTCCTTTTTGCACACCCCTCGCCTCTCGAGTAGCACCTTGTATGTTGGGAGGCAGTTGCAGGCGCCTCCAATTCTATTTACCACTCTATGTGAATATCTATGCGTACACGTGTGTGTATGTGTGCTATGGAGTGGATGCAGCTCCCTCCCCTTGCCTCTGTCAGCTTTCAGGAGGAGGGAAGGAAGAGAATTTGTCTCCGGAGGTGAAAAAAGTGGTCGTAGCCATGAAAGCGAAAGGGTCAGGATGATGGCAGCATCTTTATCTTTATTGTTTCCGAACCAGGGGGGGGGGATTAAGAGGCTGAACAAGAGCAGGAAGGTGTCGAGCAAGAAAGCCTAGCGCGTACCTCTCGTACTCTTCCTCCTCCACGAATCCCTGCTTGCCTAGCCGCCCATGACTGCTCTGACCTACGAGGAGCAGCAGTTGCGGGGGTAGCGGCGCGTACATCATTTCTCCCTCCCCTCTCCTTTCTTCCTCATAGCAAAAAGCGCAGCGCAGAAGATGGAAGCGTTCATGTAGAGATGCGGTACAGGAACCACACACCTCTAGTTTCTGTGCATCTTCCTTCGTCTTTGTCGGCCATAGAACGGTTGACAGGGAGGTGCAGGCTTTTCTTTGTGTGTGTGTGCTGTCCCGTGGAAGTGGCACAACGTAGGGGAGAGAAGGGATACCCTTCCCGAGAAACACAGGCAAACAATAAAAAGAAAAAAGAAATGTACATACTAAGATAAATCCAAAAAAGAGAAAAAGAGAGAGAGTTGATATGAAGAACACAAAGAAAAGGATTCGAAAGAAAAAAGATTTATGCTTCCGCCCCCCTTTCCTTCTCCTTGTTGCCTCACGGCCTCCTCCTCCTTTTTTTTTCTCTCGTATTGTTGCGGTACAAATGGTGCTACCTCCTTCGAACGATGAGGTATTCTCCCCTTTCCCTCTTCCAACTCTTTCCGAAGAAGTTCCGCCGTTTTCTCCGCGCCGCCCCTCCTTTCTTCTTTTGGCATGAGCGAGCTCATGAAGTCTCTGCTTCTCTTCTCTCCCCTTACCTGAAGAAACCGAAAGGGATGAAGCGAATGCCACTTCCTTTTCTACAGTATCTGCTGTCGCCCGCACGCACAATATATATATATATATATATATGTGTGTGTGAAGGGTTGAAGCGAGAAACAGTGAGAAGGGAGAATCGGAGACGAGCGAGGGGAGGGGGAGAGAGACACAAGATAATTCACAACGCAGAGGAGGGAAGAGCAGTAGACTTATCGACACATCTGAATACATACGTATATATATATATATATATATATATATATATCTACTGCGAGAGAGAGAGACGAGGAGAGAGGGAGAAGCGGCATGAAAGAGAAAAAAAGATGCGAGAGATGATGTGGGTGGCTATTCACTTCGGGGTTTGGAAGGAGGGGCAGGAAGTAGAACAGATTCGACACAGAAAAGAGAACATAGAACAAAGAAAAAAAAGAAGGATGCACTAAATCCCTCTTTCATGCTTTATTCCCTTCGATATATATATATATATATAGATGACGTGGTGCGGTCAGTGCAAAGGCGCAACAACGGTGCAGTGACAAAAAGAAGAAACGGAGCATGCTAAGACTGTTTGATGTGCGAGAAGGAGCAATGAAAAAAAAAAGGACGAAGGAAGCAAAAATAATAAATAAATAAATAAATGATAATAAAGTAAGAACGAAACAACGATGAAATGCGTTTTCTTATCCACCTCTCTTCCCCACATGTGACAGATGTGCCTTACACACACACTCACACACTTAAAAGACTCAGTCGAACATGAAGGCGGAGGAGGAAAAAAGGGAAGGGAAGGGGTGGGGGTGGAGAACGTAAGGGAGACTAAAAGGATAGACGTTAGATCGCTAGCGAAGAGCGGCAAGGACAAGCCCGGACTAAATAAATAAATAAATAAATATATATATATGGAAGTGCTGCTCGAAAAGCATTCGTCTTCCTGCTGCTCCGCTGTGGGTGCTATCACTTTTGCTCAGGTCTAAGCACAGCGCTATGGGAAGGGATACAGTAGGATATAAACCCATGGGCAGCTTCACTCACGCAGTCGCAGACGGAAGAAGAAGACGAGGGAAGGGGAAGAGGAGGAGGCAAACTGCGGCAGCGTCCTTCCGCCTTGCCCTCCTCTTTCTACACCATCCACAACGAAGCTGAGAGGGCTGAAAGGAAAGAAGTGAGAAAGGCCTTGTTTGTTCACCAAAAAAAAGAGAGTCGTGCATCGTGGTAGTGATGGTGGTCTGCGAGGAGGAAGGGGGAGGGGAAAATGGGATGGAGAGAAGAGGAGAGAGGGGAGGAGGTACACAGACTTTAGGCAACACGCGCACTGCATCTTTTTTTAAAAATGGCTGCGCACGTCGAACCTTTTGGGATTGCAGCACCTTTCCCCCCTTCTCTCTCTCTCACGTTCCCTCAAAACGTCCAGACGTCACAAGTTGATTGCGATGAGTTGTTTCACCGCCCTCTTTTTCTTTTCCCTTAATGGCCACCCGCCATCGCCCGAGTCGGGAGAGAAAATTCATTTCCATTTTCTCTCTCTCTCTCTGTCACACACACACACACACACCCGACGTAAGCTGTTCACGCGACAGAGTTGAAAGGACCGAAGCACTCGTAGTGCATCCGCTCCGCCGGCACGTTGTGAGACGTGAGCTGCTTCGCAACATTAGCCATGAACCCATCCGGACCAACGAAGTAGAATTGCGCGGATGGGTTGGCGAAGATCTCTGCCACCTTGCCAAGATCAATGTGTCCTTCGTAGTCGAAGTCGACCCCCTTCTTGTCCGCAGTCGCCACTTTGGAAAGCCAGTTAGTAATCTTCAGTTGTGGAAGGGCAGTGGCCTGTATAGCGCGAACGGTTTGGTGGAACGCGCGGATGTGGCTATCGTGCGATGCGTGCAGCCAGTGGACGGGGTTGGCAGAATTTTGCTGGGCAAGGGTTCGCAGCATGGAAAGCATCGGTGTCTGGCCAATGCCACCCGAGATCAGCACGATCGGTGTCGTACCGTCGTTTGGGATGTCCAAGAAGAAGTCGCCGTAAGGTGGGGCGAGCTGCAGTTCATCACCGATGTTTACCACATCCTGCATGTAGCGTGAGACCTGGCCTTGGTCGTGGCGACGCAAGGCGATCTCGTAGAACTTTTCGTTGGGTTCAGAGACGATGGAGTACTGACGGATCTCCTGATACGGCATCGAAGGGTGACGGGCGAAGACGGTGAGGTAACGACCCGGTGTGTGGGCGACGATGGCCTTTCCATCTGACGGCTCTAGCCTGAAGCGGGTGACAATATCGCTGACTTTTTCCTTCTCTGTCACCTTGAAGCCACGAGTCGGACGCCAGCCGCCAGTGCGACCCTCCACCTCCGCGTAGATCTGCTCCTCGCGCGCAATAAAGATCTGGGCGAGCTGCTCATACGCCTTACCCCATTCGGCTAAGACCTCCTGGCCGGGGTTTAGCTCCACCTCGATGGTCTTGAGGAGATGGTACCCCACGATCTGGTACTGCGCGGGTTGAATGTTGAAAGAGGCGTGCTTCTGCGCAATCCTCTCCACGGCGGGGCCCAACGCGGAGAGGTCGCGCAGGTGCGTGGCGTAGGCCACCACCGCGTTGAAAAGCGCCTTCGGCTGTGCAAGATCACGCTGATGGGCCATATTAAACACATCCTTCAACTCGGGGTTGTTGGTGAACATGCGTTTGTAGAAGGAGGCGGTCAGCTGGGCACCCGCCGCGGCCACCACCGGTGCCGTCTTCTCCACCACGGCAATGGTCTTCTCCGCCAAAGGCATTCGCGCTCTTTGCTTATTTTGTTTGTCGGTGCGTACGGTGCTGCTAAAGATGGGAACTCGAAACGCGAAAAAGGGAAGAGGAAGTCCACGCACGAAGAAGTGAGAAGTCTCGATAATCTGCAACGGGGGTGGGGGACGAGGAAGCGTTCGAGAATGGATGTGCAGCGTGGCACCAGATGCAGTACGCAAATATATATATGGTCAGCCACAGTGGTGTAGATGGAGTCCGCCAGCACCATGTAGGTGTATGTATCCATATATATATATATATATATATGTATTTGTATGGAGAGAGAGGAGGGGGAGCGATAGAGGCAGGACAAGCAAAATATTTGGGATGGTGATTGGTGGCCAGCACAGGGGTGGGATGCGATGGGAAGAGGGCACGAGAAGGTATCTCTCTCTCTTTCCTCTTTATGTAGTTGAGCACATGGATGTATACATATATGTGTGTGTGTATGCTTAGCTAGATGGATACTCTTTGCAAGGCGGAGGAAATGGGGGAAAACCCCAACAACAATAAAAAAGAGCCCTCTGCCCCCCTCCCTTGGAGAGGGGGGGGAGGGAGGGGGCCCCGCATTACACACCAGCGAGGGAAGAGAGCGGCTCAAACCGTCATACTGCCACGCGGCGGAGGTGCAGTACGTCATGGGATGGTAAGGGGTCGGCTAAAGGGAGTTCCCGCTTTCCTTTTCCTCTTCTCGGCGACCATCGATGCACCTGAAGATGCCTGCTCCTTTCACCGCACCCCTCTCCCCCTTGACTGCTTCGTTCGTTCGAGTCACATCTGCTACAGCTGACGGCTCCGACGCCACGTGCACGTCGTGGAAGCCGATGTTCTGACGTACATACTGGCGCGCGCCCGCCTCGATGGCGGCTGCGTCAATCTCATCTGCGGTGAGACCGATCATGAGAAGACGGCGTAGCTCCACTTCGAGATTGTCCTGTGCGGCTCGGAGGGCCATGCCGGTGTATCGTAAGCTGGAGGACACTCTTAGCGCGGTGCGGTCCGTCTCAGCGAGACTTGCTAGCACTCCTTCATAGAGTGCTGCGTTGGTTTCCTCTGCCTTTGCGAGTTGCAGCCGCGTATCAAGCAACTCCCGTCGAAGTGAAACCAACTGATGTTGGACAGCCCCCTCAGCAGCCGCGTAGGACCTCTTTGTGGGCGATGCCGATGGAGATTGTGAAGAAGTAGGGGCACCAACTTGAGCCACTGGGGTAGCGGAGCTGCAGACCGCCGATGGAGGCTGGTCTGTGGGGGCACCAGGACCCGCCCCTAGTGATGCACTCGTCACTGCTGCCGATAGGGGTGCTGCACCAACAGGAGTCTGACGAGGAGCGTCATGCTGCGCCGCCATCTTCTTCCGCTTCGTCTTGGGCTTCAGCATCCGTGAGGTGCAGCGCATCCCGAGAAGGCAGCGCTGCTGGAGTAGCACGTTTGTCCATGGGACAGATGGACACAAAAGGCGACCTCCTCTACCCCATCCTCGCTGAGTAAACTGCGCCACGCCCGCCATGCCTTCCAGACGGATAAGGCTGGTGCAAAAGGGGGGAGGAGGGGTAACAACGGCAGCCGGTCCGGCAAAACGCAAAGGGGAGGAGGGAGGGATGGCGGATCGACTTTACGGGTGCGGTTGTCGCGAAGAACCCCCTGCCACAAACTCACCCTCAAGGAAAGCAAGAGTGTGGAGAATAAAAATTGTCAACACCGGATAGCGACCGAACGTGTGTGTGCTGAGGAGTATCCTTCGATGGATCCACCCCAGATTACTCGGAAACAAGGACAGCAACGAAGTAAAAGAATCGAGATATACCAAGCGATGAAAACATAGTGGTGAAGGACAGTTCGAAGGATACGGCAACGACAAGAAAAAATGTAACAGCCGCGATAATATATATCTATATATATATATGTGTGTGTATATATATAGTGATATATCACACCGTTCCCCCCTCTCTTCCTCCTCCTCTATACCCTCTTGCGGCACTGAATAGGGAGGGCCTTCTCATATATATTTTCTACGCTCTTTTCTTGTATTGAACAGTTACTCTCTCTCTCTCTCTATACATACATACATACATATATAGGTTTATGTTAACATGTATGTGTGAGGGGTTTAGTAGGAGCGCCACGCCTTTTCCACCTTCCACACCAAAGTCCTACACCTCAGTTTTCGCTCTCTCTCTCTATAGATCTATAGGTATGCGCATAAGTATGTCTGTCTATGCACATGCCATAAAAAATTAAACAAATAAATATGTGCGCATGTAGAGGGGAAGGGGACTCACAAAACTCCTCATCGCATGCCTCATAAGCCCCCTCCCCTCGCCCACACAGTGCTACGGTGGAAGGAAGCAAAAAAAAAAGCAGAGAGAGGCGCACACACGCTGCGAAGCTGAAGTTCTCCCTCTTCACTCACCACCTAAGAGGTCGAAGAATGACCATATCGCTCCTCACTCCTCATAACGTCGTCTTCCCTCGCTGCATTGCCTTGATTTTTTCCCTTTCTTTGTTGGTTTGCTCGGTCAGTCCGAACGTCCCCCCCCTCTCTTTCCATGTTGTTTCGAGGTCTTTGTCTGAGGTACCGAAAGCGCCGATGCTTCACTCTCTTTTCGTGCGATTCACTGTGCCTTGACTCGCCTCTATCACACACTCAGCTATCCATAATGTATGTAGATAGAAGGGGGGAGGGGGGGGGAGGGCCCTTTGCACGGTGTGGGTTGGTGGGTGAGGAGGGAGGAGCTCGGAAATGGAAAGGGGAAACATAAAAAAGGATCCCGCCTTCCCCCAACTTCTTTCTTTCTTTTCGCTTCTCCTTCCTGCGTTCTCTCTCTCTTCGTCTCTCCCTGTGCCACAAGAAGAAATGAGGACGAGAGAGTGCGAGTGCGAGAGGAAAAATGAAAAGATTGAGTTGGGGTTCACGCCGGTGCCTTTTAGGAGAGCGAATTCTCGTCTCCCTTCCCTCGCCCCCCCCCCCACTTCCTCCCTCAAGGGGTTGCTTCACCGGCTGTTGCGCTATGACAACTCCGTTCGCTGCATTTTCCTCTGCGACAGCGGCGGCTCGAGTGGCGCGGTAGCGGGCATCTCTCGTTTCCATGTTTTGGCCTTCGACGCCCCCCGCTCGCTGGACGGAGTTCCCTCGCCCATCGTCGACACCGCCGCCGGGGTGGGGGACTGCGGCGCTTCCTGCTGCGTCAAGCCAGCAGACTTTTCCGGTGTCTGAGGATCTTTGGCGAGGGAGGGACCCACAACGCCGAGGCACACCTGCTCCACCTCGCGGATAGCGCTCTGCTGGGTACGCATCTCATGCAGGGAGGGAAGCTCCTTCCGCAAGTAGCATCTTCGGCAGGTGGCAATGTAGGCGTCGGCCCCACCAATTAATTCTTGCTGCTCGACATCCACGAGACGCCGCGTGAACGAGGCGGACTGCTCGTGGCACATCATACACACCGCCGTGAGCTTATCCACCGACTCGCAGAAGGGCAGCAGCTCCCCGACTTGCCCGAACGGCTTGCGGCGGTAGTCACCATCCAGTGCCGAAACCATAACCATCTTGCCAGCGTCCGCGGCGGTGTTGCAGAACGTCACCAGGTCAGAGAAAAATTGTCCCTCGTCGATAGCGAGCACGTCGAACTGTTGCCACTGGTCACGTACCTCCGAAAGTTGCGTCACCGCTGCGTCCGCGCGTAAGGTGCGCTGGTCGTGTGACGCAACATTGAGCTTGTCATAGCGTGTGTCGTTCGCGTACTTGATCACGAAGCAGCTGTGACGGGCGTGTATGTTTCGCTTCACGCGCCGCATAAGCTCCGTTGTTTTGCCAGCGAACATCGGGCCCACGATGAGCTCGATGCGCCCACGGAACATCATGTTGATACTCGGAGCCTGGTATGTAAGAGACACCTGTTTATATGTATAGATGAACGCGTCCGCTGCGGCTCTATTTGTGTGCGTCTATCCGTATAGAGAAGTAGAAGGGAAGGAAAGAGAGGGAATCACAAAAAAAGAGAGAAAAGGAAAAGAAGGGAACGTACCCCGGTGCTGATGTGCTCGAAGCCGTGTAGGAGGAAGGAATGGAGTAAGAAGAGCGGGTACGCTCTTGTACCGCAATGGAAAAATCTACGTGAGATTCGCCTACAATCGAGGAGTAAAATAAAGAAAGGCGAGGGCGAAGGCGGAAGACGTGCGGCTGCAGCGGGGCTCTACTCTCTCAGAGAAAGGAGAAACAAGTAGACGACAACCCACAAGAGACGAAAAGTGAGGGAAAGGCACGAAATTCCATAAGGCTGTGACGCTATGTCGGACACCACAACGAGGAGCGTCGTGACAGAAGGAGAAAATAGAAAACGGAGAGTGTGTGGGAAAGGGAGGGCGAGAGAGGACGTAGCGGTATATATATATATATATATATAGAGAGAGAGAGAGAGAGAGACAGAGAGAGAGGGTAGGGGAGGCGTGTGAAGGGAGAGGGTGATGAGCGAAGGGAGCGGGTCGACAAGTATCTGCCGGCGCACATACGTTAGAGCGAGGGGCGGGGGGCGGAGGAGAGAAGAGTATCACCTTCCGTTTTGGTGGTGGTGCGCCGTGGCATCTTCGACAACCTCGCAGGCGGACCCCAGTGCATTCTGTCTTTCTCGCACCTCACCTCTCCCTCCCTCACTTTTGTTGTTGCTGTTACGATAGCTCCGCCTTTTCTCCTCGCAGCGATATATCAGCGACACACAAACGCACACGCATACATGCGCACGCCAATGGGAAGCGTATCATCATATACAGAGAAAGAGAGAGCGAACGAGAGAGAAATCGACAGAGAGAAGAAGGAAGTAACAAGAACAAAATGAACAAAATGAGAAACATGACCTGAAAAAATGAGTGAAGGCTATCCTCCCCATACAACCACCACCACCACCACTATCATCATGACCGTCGCCAGCGAAACTTTAACAAACAGAGACACAAATCAGACCAGCACGCATGCGTGTTTATACAGAGTCTTAGTATTAACATCAAACAAAGAAGAGGCTCTCGAGCCGAGGGAGGAACCGGAGAGTGAGTGAGTGAGTGAGAGAGTGGGTAAAGAAAGAGGAAAGCGAAGTGGGGACCTGCAAAAGGAATATATATATATATATATATATATGGAAATGCCGGAAGCTGCATGGGTGGCGTGACGCAACAGAAAGAAGAGCGGAATGGGGGAGGGGCGAGGTCCACACGCGGCTGCTAGGTCAGAGCGCTCGGTGCGCGTGCAGTATAGGGAGAGACCGAAAAGAAGGCCTGCCCATCCGGGAAAGAGAAGTGAAGAGATCCTGACAGACGCGTAAAACGAGGAGGAAGGATGAGCAGAGGGTCTCTACCCACTCGCAGCAGCGGAGGGTTCATGCGCTCAAAAAGGGCAGCTCACCTCCCTCCCCTCGAGTACATCGGTCATCATTCCACTCAGTCCATGGAGGGTCACTTGCGATACGTCACGGATGCGGGCAATCGCCGGTAGGCACTTGCCGTGCGCGGTGGCCCCGCCCCTACAACGCCCCCGCTTACCCCACTGCCGACCAGCGCACTCGCATGACCGCGATGAACTACAGTCGCTCTGGCTGCAGGGGCTGCAGCAGAGGTACGGCGAGCGCCGAGGGTGGCGTTGGTGGGGGCGCGGGTGGCTCGTACTACCTCGCTCGACGATGCACCGACAGGCTGCTCTTTACCCCAACCCGAGTTTCCTTCCCTTCCCTCTTCTTCCTCCTTTTTCTCGGTTCCACTGCTCCGTTGGGAGATCGGTGCAGCGGTGGACAGATGGCCCTTGCTTGAGGTGCCGGCGGCAGCGGTGGTGCCCGCTGCCGGCGGTGGCGTCCTCGGGCGTTCCGTGTCTTCCTCCGTCCCTGCTGCTCCCACGGCGGCGTTGGCGGTGGCACTGCGCATGTACGTGCGAGAGCTCGCCTGCCGGCTGAAATCCAGCCGCGGTGCCGCATCCACCAGAACGACTCTTCCACCGGAGGCGCCCGGCTTCGATGCGACCCCTTGTGGAGAAGCCGAAACCGTTGCATTGATAGGAGCATCCCTGGTGTCCTCACCGGCGGCACGCCCTCCCATCACTGCCGGAGAGGATGCCGTGCGGAGCAGAGGCGACGGGCTAGGCGGAAGCTTCAAGATGCGGGGCGTGGCTGTGTCTTTCGACCGCCGCAACGGCGGTGACGCCAGTTCGCTTGCCTCACCGCTGCGAGGTTGCTTGCTCGTATTACCGACGATGGAAAACGAAGTCACTTTCTTCATTTCCTTTACGCATACCGATAGCGTCTTCGCCAGCTGCGCCGTGAGCCTCTGGTGCTCCACAGCGGCACAAGAAAGGGCTGCACCGATGCTGTCATCACCTCTAGCAGCCGCTGCCGCGTTGTCTCCACCGTTAGCCCGCACCTCCGATTCAATTCCCCCACGTGGCATCACCTCACACAACTGAAAGATGCATTGCTGCAAAGTAGCATTGCCCTTCGTGAGAGCCGCCAGAGACGCCCGCGTTAGCTCTTCCTCTGACGCCGCTGCTGGCTTCGTTTCAGGAACTGCAGGTGTCCCCGGATGCTCCGAGTTCCACTTCTTTTCTCGCTCCTCCATGCCGATCAGCTGCTTCACTAGAAGGTCACAGTCATGTTTCCTGGCGCGTACCTCCTGCTGGGCCACCTCCAGCTCCCGCTGCGTGGCTGCCTGGATGTTCGAGAGATCGTTCATGTCCGCGTCCATCTCCTTCACTTGCAGCGTCAACGCATCGCGTTCCTGCTGGGCGTGTCGAAGTGCCTTTTGTAGGGCCTCGGTTTCGGTGGAGCTGCTGTGCAGGGGTGACGCGGCTGGGAATTCCTTCGCATCTCCGGATCGCACTGGAGTCGTTGCTGGTCGATGCTCCACTTTGCCCAAAGGAGGTGCCGCTGCCGCAAGTGCCGCCTTGGCCCCTAGCGCCGCCTCCAGTCGGCCAAGCTCCTCTGTCAACATTTTCTCCCGGTCCTTCGCAGTTGATTGCACCATGCGCAGCTCATGCTCCGCGGTGGTGAGTCGAGCAGACATTTGCTCCTTGGCCATGCGCATCTCGGTACAACGCCCGGTCAGCTCACTTAACGTTTGCTGAAGTTGTTCTCGTTCCAACTGCGCTTCCGTTAGGGATCGTTTAAGACGGCGACCGTCTTCCTCGCCGCGCCGCGCTTCGGCCTCTGCGGAAGTTAGCCGTGAGACCAGTAGCTCCACATCTTCTAATAACCTTTCCTCTCCACCGCCACAGTCGGGGAGAGCGCTACTGACGCGTCTGCGTATCTCACGTAGCTGTTCGGTAGCCTTGGCAGTGATGCTGTGCGTCGTGCGTTGGGTCGCATTCGTCTCCTCTCGCATGGCAGACACGACAGCGGTGGCACGCTGCTCTGCCTCGCGAACAGTTCTCTTTGCATCTTCCGCTATGGCATTCTCGCGCCGCGCCACATCGCTGCACATTCGAAGGTACTCCAATAGAAGGCTGCAAGGGCTTGCTTTGAGTTTGCTACTCACCTCTGCCTTTACGGCCTCTGCCCGTTGCTTCGTGGCGTAAAAGGCGAGCTCTACCGTGGCCTGCAACGTGGAGCCCTGGGAAGCCGCGCCCATGTTTAAGACAAGCGCCTTGGCTTGCACTGGCACCGCGTCTGCCGCACGACCGGCGTGGCCGAGAAGTAATGCCTGAAGCAGGCGCATCTGTGCGGCTTCATTGAGGAGACGACGAGCCGTGTTCGTCAGGAGCGTGGTGGGCAGCGCCACATCGATGCTGAAAAAGCTCAGTAAAAGCTCAGGCATCTCTTCAAGCTGGCGTTGCCGCATCGTAACCGCCATTTCTTCTCGCACTTGGACGGTGGTGGCGTGAGCGGCGGCCAACTGCTCTCGCAACTGAGCTGCTTCTTCCTGAGACTGTGCCGCCGTCCTGGAAGCAGCCTCTCTTGCATGTTCCTGCACGTGCAGTTGGGTGGCCTTCAGCGCGAGCGCCTTCTGGGAGCTCTCCACTTCCTTCTGAGCCGCTTGCAGTGCCTCGTAAAGCTCTGTCACAGTCGTTTCCGTTTCGTGTAGGGCAGCATCCACGTCTGCATGAAGCATCTCTCGTTCGCCGTCTCGCCGATCTAATGAGTCCTCCAACGAGCGCATAGTGCGACGCAGATGTGCTATCTCTCGCTCCCGTTCCGCGAGATCCCGTTGCAGCTCCGTCATGCGCAGCGCCACGCAATCCAGCGGCTCTTGTTCAGCTCGTTCCACTTTCACCGCGCTGAGGAACACTGCCAGCTCGGAGAAATCGTGGTTGAGGAGAAGAAATTCGATCTCTTCCTCAGTGGTCTCCGCCAAATGGCGAACATCGAATTCAACGACAACACCCTCAGTAAATAGATGCAGTTGTGTGCGGATCTCTACGTTTGTCAGGTGATCACGCGATACGCGCAGCACCGTCGCGATCGAACCGGTGACCGTCTCTTTGAACTGTTCCGCGGCATGGGTGTATCCCTCCACGACGGGTTTGCCATTAAGGATGCAACGATGATGTGAGAGGGCCCACGTGTTGTCACCACCACCACCACCACCGCGGTGCGTGAGGAGAGTGGCGGCATTGCAAAAGCTAGAGCCTTCCGAAGGATTAGGTTCTGCTGTGGCGGACGGAGGCCGTCGCAGCGGAGTTGCCTCCCTATTTTTCTCACACTCCTTCCACATCTGCGGGGATCTGGCTCCTGCTGTCTCCGTGGAAGCAAGCAAGCACCGCATACTCTTTAGTTCCTCGTCACGGGCCTTTAGGGTGTGCAGCATCATCGCGTGTTGTTCCTGCAGTTCTCCCAGCTTGGCCACCGTATTGGTGGCTTCCTTGGCAGCAGCATTCAGCTGACGCTCCAGTTCTCGACTGCGGCGCTGTGCTTCGCGCAGCGCCTTCGCTGAGCCGGGAAGGCAGATATCTTCGTTTCTCTCCGTTGTGTCATCTTCGGAGGGGGCGAACGCTCGCTGGCGCGTCTGCGCGTGTGCCCCTTGCGCTTTCAATGCTGACACCTTTTCTTCGAGAGCTCGAATCATTTGCTTGTGCTTCTCTTCATTTTTATGCAATGCCGTCTGTGAAAGCAGCAGTTTCTGAACAGCATCTCGAACAGCGTCCCGAGATACTACCTGGGCCGCTGCCGCCCCTGCTGTTTTGGTGCCATTGGTGGAGAGGGCCACTTTGACATCGCCACGCGTACGCAGCCCCCGCCCGTGGGTGGTGAGGTCCATCAACTCTTTCAGGAACGCATGCATCGCCGCCATCTCGGCCTGCATCGATTCGACCACGGTATCGGCAAACTTGCTTTCATGCGTCAGAGATCGCAGTGCCGCAATCTCGGAAAGGTGCGCCTTGTAGAACTTCAGCAGGCTTTCATTGTCTTCCTCTAAGCATTGATAATACTGCTCCAACTCCCTTTCGTAGGTACTAGCCGCGGTGGGGCTGGCGGAGATGGGGATGGGGGTCTTGGGGGGCGTGTGGGGGGAGCTGGACAACGACGCTGCGGTAGAGGCGGTAGTTCCAGTGGGGTTGTTCACTCCGCGTGCACGGTGGATGGGCAGCCCCCGCGTCACCGCTGTCACTGTCTTAGTAGCCGCCGCCGTTACTGAGGACTTTGTCCACGTGATGGACCTACCTGCTGTGGCCACCCACGAGGAAGGGGGTGGGGAGGAGGAGGCGGCAAGTGGCAACGGTGCCGACTCGTACCGCTTCAGTTTTCGCGCCTCCATGATTTCTCACCTCGCGTGGGGGTGGGGCGAGGGTGGGAAGATCGACTCCTCTACGGCCTTCCAACGGGCGAGTGTGGGTGCGAGCGAGCGAGAGCGCGCGCGACTGAGTTTCTTTCCGCGAAGTACACAATAAAGAAGGCTCTTAAGAGGGGAGCGCCAACCGTCGGCCAACACTCGCCCACGTGGAAACTTGCGAAATGGAGGGTGATCGAACAAAAAAAATTAACTAAAAGAGAGAAAGCAGGCGGAGAGCAGAATGCATCGACCTGGCACTGCTTCCGCCACGAGGAGGGGCGTGTGGGGAAAGGGAAAAAGAGAGATAACTGCTTGTAGCTTACCATCTAAAAAAAATCTAAGGAAAGCTGATGATAAATCAATATATATATATATATGTAGATCGATAATGTACAGAGAGTGAGAGGTGAGTCAATGAACACAAAAGTTACTAGCGCCACCTCCTTTACCGCCTCAAAACCAAACGCAGACAACACCAGTTGCCGCAACAAAGACAAAGAGATGGACAGCCGCAAAGAGCCACTAGCCGAAAGAAGGTGAAGAAAGAGAAGTACACAGATAGAAGAGGAGAGTAGATCGAGTGCCCCCTCATGCCCCCGCCACCCCCCTCACAAACAAAAAAAATGGTATGGCGTGAGGAGATAAAATATATCCCACTTTCTTTTTGCCCCAATCTACGTAGGCCTGTGTGTGTGTGTGGGACAGTGGCAGTGGCAGTTGAGAGCGGCACTTTCCACGTTACCGAAAAAACTCGAAAAGAAAAGGTACAAAAGAGAAGAGGGAAAGAAAGATCTAGAGTGGATAAAAACAAAAGGTGCGAAGCAGTCTACAACTTACCACTGAGGTTAATATATATATATATAAATGTGCGTGTGTGTGTGTGTGTCCGATTCCCTAATGCCAAAAATGACAAGCACAGCAGGCTGCGTACGAGCAATGCAGTGAAAGGAGAGGAAATAATGATGGGACTAAACCGGGGAGCCGCCCTCAAGATCGACACCCTAAAAGAAGAGTGGAGTTCCGTTCGTCTTCTCTTTTTTTTTGGGGGGGGGAGGCGGAGGAGCAGTTGTCCGTATTGTGAGGCCCCAGCGGGCGAGTGTGAGGTGGAGCACGGTGCACGCCCCCTGCGATGCGCACGCATGAAACGAGAGCGAGAGAGAGAGAGAGAGTGGAAGAGGGTGGAAGGGGAAGGCGGCAAACTGGTTCATCCAGAGATCTGTTCCAGTGAACGAGAGAGAGCGAGAGCGATTGCAAAGTCACCACAAAGGTCTTCAGATGGTGGGAGAAGGTTGCTGACGAAGCCAGGAAGGGGTTTGGGGAGCCGGCAGAAGAGAGCGAATCCGTCAAGCGGATATGCCCAGCACGCACTCCATCCATGGCACCATCCTCGTCCCTTGTCTGCTGAAGCGGCGGCGTTGGTCTCCGCCGTTTCTCCACGCCCCCAAGAAATAAACAGCGGCATCGCGCACGGCCGTCCGACCCGATAGGGAGAGGCGGGTGGTGGCGTCGGTACTAGGGAGAGAGGGATGAAGGGGAGGAGAAATACCGAGTGGGTTGGGGAGATGAAAAAGGAGAATATCGTGTCGTCGAGAAGGGGGGGGTAAGGAAAACTATAACGGTCCTGCAGGACATTCCAGTGTTGGCTTTTGCGCATTTCCAGTTCCGATGGACGCAGATAACGTGACAGCGTAACGTTCATTGCGGAGAAAGGTGTAAAAGGGCATGATGATTAAAAAAAATTCACGAGAAAACACACAACTCATAGAAAGAAAGATGGATAGGTGAAGCTGGTGTGGCTGCTGTTGTCAGAGACGACATCATGACCAAAGAGAAGCGTTTAGGGGGGGGGTGTAGGCCTCTCTCCACCCTCAGAGGGAGGAGGGGGGAGAGGGATAGAGACAGTGAGAGGAAGGGGGGGGGAGGAGTAAGGGCGAAGGAAATCTATAGTAATAGCACAGACAAAGAAAGAAAAGGGCGGAGGAGAGGGAGGCGATGGTATGGGATAACTGCCATTTTCCCACCAAAAAAGAAAGGAGGAGAGCACTAGGCAAGAAAGGAAAGGTTGAGCAGCACATCTGAATGACGGGAAGGAAAGAGAAGGCTGCGGAATATCATTAGGCTGACGAGGATAATGCGTTCTCTCCCCATTTTTTCTCTCATATGTGTATCCCCTCCTCATGAAGTCGTAGCGTGAGGAGGGCAGCAACGTAGTCTGGGACTCCATCCACAACCATTTCCTCCAGTCCCTTTTCCTTCCCTCACAGCAGCGTGACAGCTGTCCTGCTCTGATCAGAGAGGCACCACCCGTGCCCCAGGAGCCGACTTTGCTGTGCTCTTATGCTGTTTCTGCATAGTCGGCCTCGTAGCAGGGGCGGCGACGTTTCCTTTGCGACGGGCCAAGCCGGCCCCTCCTAACTTCGACTTTCTTTGCGTTGTCAGCCGAGACTTCAAAGGGGGTTTGCCGCCTTCTTCATGTGCCTTGGAAGCGGCATTGACATCGGTTGCTGCCGCCACGGTTGTCCGCGTCCAGTCCGTTCTGTGGGCCTCCGCCGCTACCGTGGACCCACTGAGGTCTTTCATCGCCGAACCCTTTGTTGAGGACGTCTGCTGCTCCTCCGCCGCCGTGTTGTCACCGCGAATGGATGCCTCGATCGCGTCCAGCGGTACATCCGTGTCATCCGGCACGGCGGGGCTCCGGTCATCTCTACTGCCGCCCAGGCTCCCCGTCCCGTGATGACTCCCCTCAGCCGATTCCACGAGAAACTCCACAATGTGGCGACGCGTCTGCGCCACACTCGCGCGTAGTTCCTCATCATGGCTGGTTGCTTCGGTGTGGGTGGAGCTTACAGCACTGCGGTTGTTGGCGTTGGGCGAGGTGGCGGTACTCCGGCGTGACTTGGAACTACGTCGCTTGCTCGAGGACGCCGAAGGTGGCAGGCTGGCGCGTAAGGGGTGCGGACCGTCGAGGGGCTCGGCCGAATCCCCCACAAGCGGCGCACCGCCATCGGGACAGGTATACTTCCAGCACTGCCAGGAGCCATCGGGGGCGGTGGCCCACACGTTATACACTACCGAGCGCGTCACGGGAAGTATGGACATGCCGTAGTAAGGATGCCCAGAGCCGCTAAAGGAGCTCGGCGGCTGCGCGGCTTGGTGCAGCACTTCCTTTGTGAAGCGGTCGGTGATGACCAGCATACCATCCTTGCTGCCAGACCACACCGTCTCCCCAACTCTCCGAAGCGTCACTACTGGCGTGCAGTGTGTGGTTAGCACTGCTGTGATCGCCATGGAGGAGAGGTTCCAAACACGAAGGACGGTGTCTTCATTGCCAACCCACAGCTCCGCCGTGTCTTCCAGCACGAGTAAGCTCAGAATACCGCGGCCCTGCCCTTCCATTGTGGCTATACAACCGCCGTCCCGCTCTCCATACGGGCTATCCTTCGCTGCTGATGTCGCCCACACCTTCAGCGTTCCGTCGTCACTGCCGGACACAAGGAGGCGGTGCCCCGTTTCCCTATCCGTGTATGCGTTGATACAGCGCACCGTGTTGTGATGGCCGTGGTAGAGACGACAGAAGCGCATATCGGCAGCCTCCCACTGATAAATCTTCCAATCTGCACCACCGGTGTACACGTAGCGGTCCACGGCGTAAAGGGCGTGCACGGCGGCAGTGTGCTGCTTCGACTCGTGCAGCACCGCCAGGGTGACGGGGTCGAAGACGCGAATAAGTCCATCCGAGAATGCCACCCACATGCATCCGTTGACGCTCGCCATGACAAGCGCAGCAGCAGTGCGGTTCACATCGATGATGCAGCGCACCTCCAACCCGCTCGGCGCGAGGCTGATGATGATACGACCATCCGGTTCACCGGTCCACACGGTGCCGTCTGGCGCGACGGCGGAGCAACAACAGCCGCAGCCGAGGCTCGATTGACTCTCGAACCGACCTACTACACTGATGGTGTCGCAGCTTAAAGCCGTCAAGTTCTGCTGTGATAGACAGCGCAAGCTTTGGGGGGCCTTCTCACTCTTCTTTGCGTCAGGAATCGAACTCGTAGCGGAGTTCGTCCTCGCCGTGCTATGGCGAGCGTCGTGATGTTTGGTGAGACTGGACGTGGCCTGAGCAGAGCGTCGAGTTGGCGGCCGCAGCCGCGTGGTTCGCGCAGCTGGCATTTCTCTCTGTGTATATTTTCGGAGAGGAAAGAGGGAAAAAGAGGAGGGGGAGGGAAGCGGTGTGAATTAGAAAACTCTCGATGGGACGGCGATGCACGGTTGCGATGCAGGCCAACTTTTGGGGAAAGGAAGGAGGCTACACGAAGACAACCACCACCACAACAGTTGCTGTGAGCGGGAGACATGCGGGAGGACAGTGACGAAGGGGTAGCAGGCACGGTGGAGAACAACGGGGCGGCATGGCGATTGTTTGTGGGAAAGTTATGCGGTGGTGGTGGTGATATGCTCTCCTGAGGAGCTATTCATTTTCTTCTGCTTAGTCGGGGTAGGGAGTAGGACCAGAGGGAGAAGAGGATGTGTCGAGATGCGCTTCTGGAGGGATGGGGGTTGGGAAAGGATAGGTTGAGGGGCGCATGAGTTTCTTCCCATCCGACCTCGTACTCCCCCCACCTTTTTCTTTTTCCCACCTTCCTTCAGTTGCGTCGGCCGATAAATTTTTTTTGACGCTCTCTCTTCTTCCATCCCATCGCTCCTCCATTCCTCTTCACTACCCTCTTCCCCTCTCGTCACCCGCTGGAAGAAGGTCGACCTCTCCCGTAAAGGCCCACCAACCGGCGCCACAGTCGTGGCCCCCTTCCTCCGCAAAAAGCAACAACAGCAGCCAGGCCGCTTCGGTAGGTTCAACTCACCAAGGATCATGAGGAGAACCGCAGAGAGATTCGAACGTTTGCTTCATAAAATATGCGCAAGAAGGCTACACACATACACACACACACACAGACTGACAAAGTACTCACCTAAGCATAAATACACACGTCTCAGTATGTGAGCCGAAGAAGGGCAGCTGCACGTTTCTCCCTCCACTCTCCCTGCCAGGGTATGCGCTGGCGAGAGGAAGGCACACAATCGAGAGAGAAGGAGAAACAAAAGGAGGGAAAGGAGAGACTATGCAATGCCGCCGTCGCCTTCCCCCTTCCCCTTCCGGTTGCCATCCCTCATCACGCTGTCTTCCAGGTCTCTACGGGAGCACTTCCCACAGCACACACACACACACACACACACTCTCTTACTTAAGCATACGCATGCATACAACGATATCGCGAAGCTTACACAGGTTCAAAAGTCTCCTTTCAGATAATATATAGATTGATCCTAATAGAAAATAAATGCCTCCGAGGCCTTAACATCCAACGCATCGAGGGGAGGGGAGGGGAGGGGAGGGGGGGGGGGCTTGACGTATTAGTAGAGGATGAATAGGTGAGGAAGAGGAGTGGGGAGGAGGGGCGAGGAAAATAAGGTACTGCTCGCGGGACATACATAGACACACATATATATATATCTACTGGAGGGTTACATGTTTCAGGGAGAGCTACGCATGGGCGACTTGGAAGGGGAGATGCTGCTCACGATGTGCTCGCTGCTACTACTCCGATAGACGCCAGATCGCACGCTTGGCGAGGGCCGACTACCTTCCTGGTAGCCCTGAATTTGGGTCTGGAGCCGCCGTGTTTCATCGCGTTGTGACGCCAATAGGCCAGTGGTGCGGTCCAGAGCGCTCTGCAACTGCGTGATGACGGTTTCTGCGTCGGCGAGTTGTATGGACAGCTCCAGATTCGATGCAGCGAGACGGTCAACGGAGGTGTTGGAGGAGAGGTCCGCATGGCCCAATGGAGGCGAGAACCCTCCGCCGCTTTCCTTGACCTCCTCCTTCATTTCCTCGGCCTGCAGGGTACCGTGGAGGGTCTCCAAGGTCTCGCCCATCTTCTGCTCCCGCACCCGCGCCTCCTCCAACGCCACGTTCGCTTCCTCAAATCTGCAGCGAAGGCGCAGCAACTCTTCCCGGGCCTGAGCGAGGTCCCACTGCAGCTCCCCTTTGGAACGCTTGAGATGAGAGATCATCGGCTTCAGTTGATGGTGCAGGTAATCGCGGAGGGCCTCGTAGTCGTCTTGCAGTTGCTGCGTGTCGTTTGCGGTCTTCGCCGGCTGTATAGCATCATCTTGCTGAGGCCGGAGCCCCTTGTACGGAGCGGTAGGGGCAACTGCAAGACTGGCCACTCTATCAGCGTGTGGTGTCGGCACCAAGGCGGCGGGCCCTGTCGGTACCGGAGGTGATGGCGAGACAGAAGGACTGCTGTTCGAGAGGCGCTTCTCCCTCTCCCGCTTGCTCGTGGATGCCCTGGCTTGCTCAGCGCTAGCAAGCTGTGCCTGAAGACACTCGTTGTCTAGCTGTAGTTCCCCACATGCGCGCTTCAGACGCGAAATCAGGGGCTTTAGTTGATGATGGAGGTAGTCCTGCAACGCCGCGTGATCATCGCGCAGCTGCTGAAGTTCTGCATCGGTGGCTTCGTCCTTCGTATGCTGTGACGTAGCAGCTTCGGAGACAATGACTGTCGCTGATGAAGCAGTGACTTTCGTCGGTGAAGCCTCCGCTGCTGCTAATTCCCGTTGAAGCTGCAGCATCTGTCTCGCTTGGTCGTCGGCTTTTCTCCTTAATTCACTGTTGTCGAACTGCAGCTCACCACGTTCTCGCTTCAGCTGCGCTATCGACGGCTTCAACTGATCCTGGACGTAATTCTTGAGTGCCACGAAGTCATCTAGGGTGTCCCCATCAGCGAGAAGTGATACCGACTCGGTTGCCCTCACCGGCCCTTCCCCGTAAGACGCGTTTCTGCTTCCCTTCCCAGCCAGCACACTCTCCGATTGGCGTGGCTCCAAAGAGGCCTCCCGCCTCTGGTGCAGCAGCTTGACCTCCTCCAGCTGTTTCTCCTTCTCCGCCAATTCTTTTCTGAGTTCTTCGAACAACGCCATCTGGCGCTGCAAGGTGTCGCGCAGGGTTTCATTTTGTTCTTTCAGACGGCGCCGCTCTACGGTGCTGACGCCGCCGTCCTCACCAGCCGTACTGCTCTGAAGGCTCATGAGACTAGGCTGTAGCGGATCAGGGGAGATGTCGCGTTGACGTTGTTGCTGTTGTTGTAGCTGGGCATCTGCCAGCTGCTGCTGAAGGTGGTGCGCTGTCGCCGTCGCCGCATCTGGCGGTGTTTTCGGCGCTGTGAAGGCATCCGTGTGGAGTTTCATCAACGCAGGGAAGCGGTAGGTTTGCATGCGGCGCTCCAGTTCGGCTGCCGGCACACTTGCCGGATGCACCACCACTACCTCCGCCACGAGGCTACCCATGCTGAGATGGACGACTTCGAGCTGCGTGGGGGCTACACCAAGGCCCGCGCACACGTCTGCAATAAATGTGCTGCGCAGTTCGTGCGGCTTCTCTTCCATCACGTAGGCCCAGTTACCTCCCTTAAAGCTGCGGGTCAACCGTGTGTGCGCCAGCGGTACCCCTCCCACCGTGTGTGTCTCGTTAGCCACCGTCGTGAGTAGCGCACTCCATGGATAAGGTACAGTCCCTGCGCCGATGGTGCCTGGCGGACCTGCGTTACCCTGGCTGCTGCTTCGGTGATCAGTATCGCTACTCGGTGACTTCGCAAGCTGCCCACGGCGCCCCACCGCCGCCGCTGGGGTACCCGCCCCCGACACGCGCTCGTTGCTGGAGAAAAACTGTTCACCCTCCAAGGCCGCCGCCAGTTGGCGACGGGCGTCCAGCAGCTCCTTCCGCAGTCGCTCCACTTCTTCTTCCACGGCGTGGCGCGATGCCGAACTACTAGTCAGCTGCGCCAGTACCGGCGACTCTGCATGCGGGACTCCTATGCGGTCCTCCAGCTCGCGAACACGACTGCGTAGGCGGGCGTTTTCCTGTGCCAGAAGCTGCTGTGTCTCCACCTCGAGTTGTACTTCTAGACGAAATTTTTCATAGTTCAGCTTGGCATCTCGCCGGGTTGACTCTAACTCCTCCTGCAACCGCAACAGCGGCGCGTCAAGGCTATGCCGATGCTGCTCCGACTCGTTGCCCACTGATGCAACCGTCAGCGCTGCGCTGTTGACCACGTCGGCGGCGCTGGTCGATGGCCCTCCTACTGAGCCCTCTTCAGTGGTGCCGCCAACAGTGGTGGTCTGCATCACGGCGGGAGCGGTGCTGCTGGCCTTGAAGGCGTTGGCGGCGATGGGCATCTCATCGAAGAGGATCGGCACCGTCTCGGCGTTCCAACACTGCAGCACTCCATTCGAGGAGGACGTCCACACTTTATAAAGCGTTGTAGGCTGTACCTTCTGCATAGCAAGGATCATGCCTTGGCCTGCACCGCCGTAGGGCATCCGTTCGGCAATGTCCTCGAGCAGCGAATGGGTTGTCACATCCCACAGAAGGATGTGGCCGTGCTTATCGGCTGACCATATCCGAGATTCGACGAGCATCAGATTAGCGATGGGAGCGGTATGCCCACCCTGCAGGACAGCGATGCATTCCAAAGAACGCATGTCCCACACGCGAAGGGTGAGGTCCTCCCCAGCGGACCACAGCTGGTTTGCATGCGGGACAACGGCCAACGCGAGAACCGCCCGGGTGTGGCCGGTAAAGGCGTGAAGAGACGCCGCTGTCGTGGTTGCACTACCATTCGGAGAAATGTAGGGGTCCCAGGCACGCACGGTGCCGTCGTCGCTTCCAGAGAAGAGGACGGCCCCGGTGGGACCGTCGTAGAGGCTGAGCGAACGAACTCCTCCGCGATGGCCGTGCAGCGTGCGACGCAGCTGTGGACTCCCATCTTCAATGGCCCATTGGGAAATCTTCCAGTCGGCGCCACCGGTGAAAACGCTGCCCTCGACATGCGTGATGCAGTGCACGCCCCCGCTGTGGGCCATCACTTCCGTTCGCAGCGCCATACTCCGCGCCTCGTAGACGTGAAGGTAACCATCTTGAAAGCCAGCCCACATGAGGTCTTCGCCTGGGAGGTACAACAGCGAGATGCAGCAGGTGTCGGTCCTGCCGGGCAGCTCACGCAGAGGAGTCCCACGGGGTAGTGCGCGTACACAGATAGCCCCGCTGTACTCTGCAGTCCACATAATGCGGCTGTTCACGGCAGCTATACAGCGTACCGCCGCTGAGATGGAGTACACGGGGTTTACATCCGCTACGTACACCATATTTTCTGTTTGGCCGCCATGCGAGCGTGCACGAGAGCTCAGCCGAGCCCGTCTAGCAGCACCACCATGAGCTGAGGTGGCACGCGAGATGCACAGCTGAGATGTAGCGCTGCGCGTGGGTGTCCCAGAGCGAGGACGGTGGGATGAAGTGGAGGCTGGGCTGGGCTTATAAAGTTGCTGGTGCCCGGGCGACTCCCCGCGCGAGACAGGACGGTAAATCATGAGAGAGGGAGGGAGAGCGAAAGAGGCTACCCCGCCTCGAGGAGAAGTAGACGTTCTAAAAGGGGAGGTGGGGTTGGTTTGGGGAGGAGTTCCTTGCAACGGCTTCACCACCACCACCAGCAGTACCTTCTTTTTTCTTTGCAAGGGTGCAGAGGCCTCGGGTTCCTCCCTGCTTAAATAAAAATGGGAGGGAGCGGGACGTGCGCCGCGTTTGTACACTGCTGTGACCGACACAATATATATATATATGTATATATGTGTGTGTGTTTGTGTGTAAAGAGAGAGAGAGAGAGAGAGAGGAGGATACAGCGGAACGTGCGGAAAAGTAGAACGTGATGACACATCAGGCGGAAAGGGGCGCGGTGGAACAACTTTGTGGGCTACCGAGGTTCCCGATAGGGATGAAATGGAACCGTGCTGGCAAGCCCTCCACCTCCTTCGATGCCGCATCTCTCGCGCGGAGGTTGACACAAAACACCATAATCGTTGTAGCGTCAATACGATGATGTGCCACGAGAAGGTGTCGGTGTGGGTGTGGAGGTGGGGATGGAGCCGAAAAGCAAAAAAAAAGATGCAAGAGGTCGAGGAGTTGCCCCTCCACCCCCCGTTCTTCACCTCTGTCTCTCTTGGAATGAATGCTTGTCGACAGGAGAGGACGAAAGGATCCATTCGAGAGAAAGAGAAAGAGAGATGCGCGCGTGTGTGTGTGTGTGTGTGTAGCCAGAAAGACAGAAGAGGCTTCTCACTCTGATATATGTACATATATATATATATGTGTGCGTATGTGGGAGAGGATGAGAGAGGGGGAATAAAGGGGTGCGTTGCGTACATCTTTGCTAAGCGATGCGATTGAATAGTGGCTTGTGCGTTGCATAGGTGTAGAGGAGCACCACCAAAAACAACAATGGCGGCCTCATGGCACTACACATGCTGACAATACCGAGAGGGGAGAGGTGGAAGCCGAAAAAAGAAGGGGGCGAGAGAGAAGAGGAGCCAAGTTGGTAACGGAGGATTCGGTGAGAAAAAATAGCAGCTTGCATGCGCATTTATCAATGTGCCAGTGAACGTACAGAGCGAACGAAAGTGAAAAGTAGCTCGCCTCTCGCGAACGGGGGGGAGGTCAAGCTAAAGATGCTCTCCCGCGAAAGACACTTGTCACGCCTGGTCGGCGTCACCTTCCTCCCTTTCATGTCAGGCTATCGGTGTCCGTGGATGGAGAAAGGGGGGAGGGGATTGCGGCGACCGGTGCCAACCTGTTCCTCACCTCCTCCTTAGGCTCTCGCATCCCATTTCCTTGCCTTTTTTTCGGCGGGCTACCTTGGCACTGCTCCAAGTTCATTCGATTCGTAAGCGAACCATCTCCTGCCTGCCCGCCTCCCCTCCCCATCTAAACTAGACCTACAGGCCACCAGACTGCACTGTAGTCCACCATGGGCAGAGAGAGAGAGAGAGAGACGACGAAGAAACATCTTGACTTTCGCTCCCCTCTGTTTTGCCCTTTTTTGTTCTTCTCCGGATCTTTTCGTTCCACAAACCCCCGCCTTTTCCCGAAAAGGAAAACGAAGGGCGAGAGAAAAGGAGGGGGGGGGGGCATCTGCGGGCCGTGACAGGATGGGGTGGTGGTGGTGGTGGTGGTGGAGAGAAGAGGGGACATCACCAAAGAAGCGCCAGGCACCCACAACGTTGCCGCCGCCAACAGAAGAGAAGGAAAAAAAGAAAGAAGGAAGAAAAGGTCATGTACATCAAATCTGAAGATGAAGAAGAGGATCGAAAAACAAAGACAGAAAAAAAGGAGGAGGGGGGGAAATGGTGCGTGCGTGCGCGCGCGCATGTGTGAACGAGAAAGAAATAGAGAGGGAGGCAACCACACACGCGCACACACGGGAGGGCCCAACACCGATGTGCAAAACGAAAAGCATCAACTTGTGTGAAACCACACATTCGCAGTTTTTTCAGTTCAGGAAAAAAATTATACAACCAGCTATACATATATATATATGTGTATAGTTGTGTTTGGGGAGGGGGGGTGGGAGAGGGAGAAGAGAAGGTGCCGGTGTGTGTGTGTGCCCGTGTGGTGCGGAGAGAAGCACGCATGTGGGTGGGACGTGCCATCTGGAACCGAACTTCTTCTATATATATATATATAATTCCTCCCTCTTTCGTTTCCCTTCCCTTCCCCTACCAGTGGTAAACAGAAGAGGCACAACATTTCAGCGACAACAGGCAACATACGAAATAAATATACATCTACATCTACTGCCCACCAGCGATGCACGACGGCGCGCATATTGATAGAGGTGGCGAACCGTCCCTCCTTTCTTCCTGCAACACCTTCTCTGCCCCTCTTTCCATAGCCTTCCACACTTCCACCAACCCCCTCCCCCTTCTTCATCCAAAAGGTTTAGCTTCACCAGATCCGTTCGATATACTCCTTGATCCACTCACATAGCGTCGTTCCGAATACCCTCACCCCAAGCATCCGCTTCCTCTTGTACGTCCCTTGGAAGACACCCCTCCACTTCTGTCTCTGATGTCCTACCCATGGTGCACCCTTTTTCCTTCTCCTCCTACTACGCTTGAGTCCCTTCACTTACCCCGAAGAAACGGCATCCGCACCGACGCCACACACCAAACACACAAACAGGGAGATGGAGAGAGCGAAAAGGAGGCGTGGGAGGAGGAGGAGGAGGAGGAGAGGGGCAACAGGCGCGGGCTCGCAGAAGACTCACTTTCTGTGTAGTTTTCTGAAAGGACGGGGAGATGCCAAAGGGTGGACACATGTGCACCGCACATTAAGGAATACACAATCGAAGACAAAGGTGAAGGCGGCAGCGGTAGAACCGCAAAAAGGGAAGAGAGGGGGAGGGAGGAAGCTGGGTGAGGAATCGTCAGCACCAATCTTTTCTGATAGGTGGATGCATATATCAACGACACAGTGCATGATCACTGGAGGAGCCGTGCAAGGAGAGGGAGAAGAGGGGAGGGGGGGGGGAGGAGGGACGTGGTGGCACGCATGGTTCGCGGAATCAAAGATGAGGCTCGACGCATAAACAAAAAAGAAATGAAGGGAGAAGAGGAGAGAAGGAAGCGCGTGTGAAGCCTTTTTGTTTCTTAGAAAGAGAGTAAAAGAACAGGCTCACAGAGGTGCGTATGTGACTTTGTGTGTGTCGGCATGTTCCCTTTGTATACATTCAAGGTTGTACAGGCGACGGATACGCCAAGTTACATGCGAGGTTATTGAACAGAGGTGAAAAGGGGGGAAATAAATAAATAAATAAATATATATATATATATTCTTATGACAAACCGTGTGTACGTGGGTGACAGAGAGCGAGCGAGCAAGAGGAAGAAAGAGAGGCACGAAGAGTCCCACACACCCGCCTCTCATATCGGGGCGGGAGAACAACAAGAGAAACATGCCGAAACACATCTAAAAAAAGGGGGAAACTAATTCTGGGCAGCTCCACCTTCGCGGCTGCGGCTTTTCCTTCGTCCTTTCCCGTCACGTTCCATTCATTTCCTCGATCATCGTTGTGGGAAGAGCTCGAGGAGAGGGGAAAGAGATGACGGAGGACCGCGCGAAAGATGTCACGAGAGAGAAGAAGAGCTGCAAGATTGTAATACCAACCCATTAGTAAGACAAGAGGGAAGGGAGAGGAGGCGGAGGGTCGAGGGGGGGGGGAGTAGGGCTGCACGGCGCGACACCGTTTGATGCCGCTCTTATCATCTCGCTACCTCGCCTTCCCCACTCGCCGTGCCCCTTTCACTTGTCCGGTTAGCGCAGTTGCCTTCCCGTGAGCACCACAAGGAAACCCTCCACATTTTTGTCCTTCTCATTCTGTCCCTCTTCCTCCCTTTCCTCTTTTGTTTTCTCTTCATTGTCTGGGTGCGGTGACCAGCGCTACGCTCCTTTAGCCTAACGCCTCTTAGCGCCTGGTTCCTTTGCCGTTCTTTTTTTTTGGCGTGTCGTTGTTTCCTTTCCGCATCCCCCCCCCTCTCTCTCTCTCTCACTTACGCTACATCGTGCTGGCGAATGTTGGCAATGATGTCTTGCGTGATCTCTTCCTCGGTGCGGTTTGCGTCGATGCGATACATGATGGATCCGTAGTAGTCCAGCAAGCCATCCACCATAGTGTGGTAGTTGTCCAGGCGGGGACCCAGCACTTCGCGCGAGTCATCGTCGCGCTGCTGCAAACGAGACAGCAACTCGGGGTCGTCCTCCGGCGGAGGGTTGAAGCGAAGGTGGTAGATGTTGCCCGTGACGGGGTCGGTACGTCGGCCCTCCACTCGCTCGTACAAAACCTCATCAGGGACGTCCAGTACGATGAAGAGACGCGGGCACAGGTTGGCGGCATCGAGGGCAACGGCCTGCGAGCGGTTTCGCGGGAAGCCGTCCAGCAGCCACCCGTTCATCACGGCGTCCTCCTGAATGACGCGGTTGCGGATGACGCTGATGATCAAGCTATCCGGCACCATCTCGCCCTTGTGCATGCAGGCCTCCGCAATTTTGCCAAAGTACGTTCCCCGCGCCACCTCGTCCCGCAAGAGATCACCGGACGAGACGTGCACCGGCTTCTTCCCGGTGAGGCGGCGGTAGTAGTTGCAGATGTGGCGAGCCTGCGTCCCCTTCCCACCGGCGGGCGGCCCTGCCAACGCGATCTGCGGCGGCAGGGGAGCCTCAGTCATCTCGTGGACGTGACGCCGAGGGTCAGCGGGCTTATCCCGTAGAATGCTGCGCAGCAGGTACTCCATCAGTTGGCCGATGTTGTGATCTTTGATGTACTTGACTGAGTCCTCCGCGAGACCCTCGTTGGACGTCATGTACGGCGCTGCGGATGAGTGAGGTGAGGAAGCGGCGTCCTCCTCGAAAGGGGCGAACGCGGGCTCTTCTGGTGCCGCGAAAGGCGAGGTCGCCGCATCCTTCTCCTGCTCCACCATTTCTGGGGCGGCTGTCTCGGAGATCGTCACGTGAGGCGTCTGCACATTCCGGTGAGCTCCCTCGTTTTGCGGATCGGTGTCGGTGGCCATCTTGTCGTGTCGCTTCTGTTGAGTGGTGGTCGTGAGCGTGTACTTCTCCGTTGATCGTTCTTCTTCTTTTCTCAAAGTACCCTGCTTTCGGGAGGACGAGAAACACAAAACAAAGAGAACGTTAGAGCTCTTTTGCTGCGGAAGGTGTTACGTATGCCGATGGAGATTCTTCAGCGATGGTGGTAGTAACGTTATATATATATAGAGAGAGAGAGAAAGAGGGAGGGAGGGAGATGAAGATCTAAAGACGAGCAAAAGGATCTCAGAGAACGAAGGAGGGGGGAGGGGGAGACTGCAGAAGCTTCACTGCATGGTGCATCTTGAAGCATTCCAAAGGGAACGATATCGTTCACCACTCCGAAGTATTTTGGTGCTGCCTGGCCCATCGTAGAGGTTCGTCCACGGGATAGGCAGATGTGTGTGTGTGGGGAGGGGAGGGAGAGCGGGACCTCGTTCTCGTGAGAGGGCACATCGAGCTTTTCCCACCCCCACCGTTTCCTTCCCGGGTCCTCCTCCTTCAAAGTGTGCTCGATCGTACAACTCGAGGATGAAGCCCGAGCCGCGAATCCACTCCCCTCGACATGTACTTCGGTTGCCTGTTGGCTTGTTCATGGTTGGTGGTATTGAGGCGTGTGGTGGTGGTGGTGGGGAGAGAAGAGACAGAAAAGGGAAGAAGAGAGGGGCCGTGAAGGGGAGGCAGGGGCGAGGAAGAAGGATTGCCCTCTCCTCGACCTCCCGCCTGCCCCCCCCCTCCCCCTGCCGACCTTCCGAATGCCTTGATGGCTTTCCAGAATCCAAAAACGACAACAACCGCAGAAGGTTGATGTAAACACTGGTGCCTTAAGAAAGCGTCTACAGCGAGCCGGCACCTTAGAGATTTGTGCAAAACACGAAAAGGAAGGATTACCCACAGCAGGCAGAAAAAATGAAGGGACAGAACAGGACAGGCAGGGGGAAGGAATTCGGGCGACATCGTGATGAGGCACCGACCTCTTCAAGAGTACACTCCAACTCCTCCTTCCCTCTCTTGCTCTCTCACACCGTACACCTTTCGCCCCTTTCCTTTTCGTCTTTCGAGCCTCTCGAGGAGAGCAACAGAATTTGTTTACATCGGTGGGAAATTCTCGTCGATCCTTCCAAAAAAAAAAAAGAAGAAGAGAACGAGCAGCGGAAGAGCTCGGCATACTTATATATGTGTATGTGTATATTTCTACAAGGAGAAAGAAGGGGCTGGGGGACCTTTTCTCCTCCCCTTTTCCCCTTCCCGCACTCCAGAAAGAGGGTGTGTGCGTGTGATGCAGCTCATACAGCCTTATTTGCAAGAGCGAAGAAGAAAGGAAGGACGACGGCGAGGTCGGACGGCGTCACACCACGGGTCTTTCCTCGTCGATTCTCGTTTTCCATAACGCACGCGCCTCTGCATGTCGCCACGGCTCAAAGCAGAAAGGCCGGCACATCCTCCGGCGAGTCGATGACATCCAAAGCAAAGTTATCGCTCTGATCCTCCACTCCCTCTGCCGTCTCCAACCCCAGTCCATCGAGGAAGTTCGTGATTGTGGTGGTGGGGAGTGAAGAGTAAGGCGGCCGGGTGGACGGTGGCTCCGTGCACTCACGCTGCCACTGCTGTTGTGACGACGCTGACGACCAGCATTGAGCATCGTCTTGGGTACCTTCCGAGAGGGGCTCAGATGATGCGAGGATGGAGCGCGACGCAGGGGAAGCGAACCGGTCTACAACGGATGTAGCCTCGGGGCCGCCCATGGTTTCATCGCCGGGTGCGACGGTGTTACTCCTCTTGTTTCGTATGGAATCAAGAAAAGGGACAGACTCCGCATGAGCGGCTGCGTAAGGTGGAACCTCCATCGCCCCACCGCCGTCGACAGTCTGCAGCGCGTCCGTGGCTGGACTTCCCTGGGGGGCCGCTGTGGAGTAGCGTTCCGTAGGTTCTCTAGTCTCTCCCAGCGCGGTAGTTGCCGTATGATCGGAGAAGCTGAGGAAATTAGGGGCCGCCATCACAGGATCGCCCGTCTGCATGCCCAGAGACTCATCGTTACCGTTCTCAACCGCATCACTGATAAAAAAGGAACTCTCATACATGCTTCCTGCAACGCCAAAGTGGCCGATGGCAGAGGTGCCGGGGAGAGCGACCTCGGTGAAGGTCGTGCTACCCTCCCCAGGGCTCGCCCCCGCTTCGGCAAGCTCCGTGGGTAGCGAAGACGGTGGCGGTATTTGCGAAGGTACCGCTTCAGCCATGGCAGGCCCACCGGATGCGGACGTGGATGGAGGAATAGGCGCACCAACGTCGGAGAGCCCCGGAGGGCTTAGCGGCGGGGCTTGTCGACGTACTTCGCGACGTGCGATCGCCTCGCTGATGCGTGCCTGCAGCGCCCTTTGTAGACCGACAGACATAAGGGTATCTTCAATGCCGATGTACTCAACTTGGACGGTTACATCGTCGAACCAGATCACCGTTACTGGTGGTGTCTGGGTGGCGCTGCCACCACTCGTGCCTCCCCCGACCCCTCCAGTGCCGGTACTCTTGCCTTCGACGGTGGAAGCAGCCTTCCTCGGGCGCAGGCCCGCGCTCCAGTGCACCAGACACTTCCCTCCTTGATAAGTGAAGGGGTTCCCTCGCAGCTCCAGACGACGTAGCGCCGAGAAGCCAACGTCAGCGAAACATTTCGTCAGCTGCTGGACTGCTGCCGTACCGAGGCGGTTATAGCGAAGATCAATGGTTTCAAGGGTATGCCGGCACTGCACGAGCACGGGCAGAAGCGCCGCCAAGCCGCGCGGCCCGAGAAGGTTCGCGCCGAGTGACAAGACTTGAAGCGGTGCTGCTCCTGCCTCGGCTGCATCGGCGAAGCAGCGGATCAGTGAGGAATTCACAGGCACTTTTTCATTGTGACAAGCCTGCTCGTAAGTCGCAGCTAGAGTAACCGGCATGTTCCCTCTTTCTCTTCTTCCGGGGGAAGAGATGGAGTCAAAGAGAAGAGGGAAGAAGGAAGTTGAAGGAAGGTGGCCAAGACAGGCAGAGAGAACAAGATACCGAAGGAAAGGGTGAGGGGTTTCTCTCGCCAAGCCTCCCCTGCTTCTCTTTCTTGAACACGCAGGTCGTTACTGCTGCGTGAACTTGAATGCGCGTGCGGAAAGACCAAGTGTCCGCATCGATGAAGGGGTCAGTGGAGGAAAGGATACCAAAAGTAGGGAAAGGGAGAAACTCAAGTAGAGGTGAGCAGCGGGAAACATACGTTCAGGCGCGCTTACCGGTACACAGGAACGTGCCGAACGCGCTTAAGTCCCCGACAGATGCGCGTTGAGGAACATCGAAGGGCTTCCCCCCCCCCTCCTACCCTGCTCGGAGGAACGAGATGGGGGGGGGGGCTGAGGAGTGAAAACGGGATGAGAGGTGGTACCGCACTTTGCAGCCGATATGTTCATACAGCTCTGTTGGCCTCTATGCGTGACGGCGGGTCCTTCGTGGGGGGGTGGGGGGAAGGGAGCACAGAAAGGCCAACTACCGCGCTTGCTTAAGCGCAAGCCCTCTCCCGTATCCTCCACATCCTTTTCTTCTGCCTTCCCCCAATGCTCATCAGAGAACATGCCGAACCGATGTTCTACACAACGAGGGAAGGCAAAGCTAGCCATCCACTGAGCTCTCTCGTAACGTGAAAGGAGAACATAGGGGGACAACGACGCAACCGCCTCTTCCCCTCCCTCCCCACCAGCCTACAGCTGACCGCTTCGCAGCAGTGCCTCAGCACTATGCTGCTCATGCCGGTCTTCCCAATTTCTGTTATGGTCGATATGTTTGCTGTTCACCTTCTGTTTCCTCTCTGTACATCTTCGGTGCGCCTCCGCCTCCTCCGTCGGGCACCGACGAGTTAAAAAAGAAAAAGGGAAAGAGAGAGAGGAAAGCTTCGCCGAGTTGCGTGACATATGACGTCGTTGTTTATCCCACCTCCCAAAATTACGCTTATCGGCAGAGCAGAAACCCACAAGTTGCGAAAGAGCAGAGAAGGAGGTAGAAGAGCACGCAAGCAAGTTCGTACAGACACATTGAAAGGAAACACCTGCTCAATCATACATTCTGTTAGTGTAAGACACAGAACTACGCTGACAAAAATGAAAAAAAGAGCGTCACACGCCACCTGTCACACAAACCACATCTGTTCCTCTTCAAACTAAAAAAGATCCTCCTCTGCTCGACATCACCGGATCTCTCTCTCTTTTGTTGTATGTGCGTGGGCGGTGGTCCCATGGGCCCCTTCCCCCCCCTCCAAAAAAAATCGTTCCTTCAGTGCGGATGCGCTCACAGGCAATCCGCTCCCCAAAGAAGAAGCGGGGCGGCGCAAGGGGAGGAGGGAAGAGGACAGAGAGGGAAGTTGTCGGGCTAACAGTCAGAGAAGATCCCTTCCCATAACGACACATGCACTCACCACGATACATAGAGATTTTGCTATATAGTGCCGGCATTTCTCTAACGCGCGTCACGTGTGGCTACGGCCTCTTGTCGAGCCAACCGGAGCCGGTTCCGCAGCCAGTCGATGGCTTTTTTCTCCACATTTAGGTCACGCAGCGCCACATACATGTACGTGACAAGACTGGGACGGGCAGACACAAGGTGTGCGTTATTGAAGGAACTCGGGCCCTGCGTAGCGGTGGTGTAGATACTGCCCTTGCCGGGCTCCTCGTCGGCGGCGCGAGATGCACTGCCGCCCACACGGCCTCCTTTGTCGCGTCCTCCTACCGCAGCTCCCGTGGTTCGCTCTTCGTCTTCGGTGCTAGCCCGGTCCTGTGGTTCCAACATGAGTGCGTCGCAGCAGAGAATGCGATGATAATCCCATTCACACCGCTCCAGCTCCGCCACCACACTCAGCACATGCTCGGACGAGTCTCGCTTCGGCATCAGCTTCGTGGCGACCTTCTGGTTGACGTTGGTGTCGCCCAGCGCCAGCGAGGCGGCGAAGAGGCCGACGCCGAGGTCGAGAGGGCCGGTTTTGACGCCAACAATCACCGCAAAGTAGGAGAACCACTTCTCCGCCCCACACAAGTCCGCGTGGTAGTCGACCTGATAGGCGTAAAACACCTCCAGTACTTGACGTAGCAGCTGATGGGCCCGCTCACGCCACCGGTTGTCAATGTAGTAGTACCCCAGCGCGTGCAGGAAGCGGCAGTCGATCGGGCTAGCGGCACCGCGGGAGGCGTGGCAGCCCTCGAAGAGCGCGTCCACCGCCGCCGCCACAATCTCCATATGCGGCGCCTTCCCATCGTATTGCTCGGATAGCGCATGCAGGACGGTGTTGTCGGGGTAGGACCCGTACGTCTTTAGCACCTCAAGAATGTAGGTGCCCTCCTCCGAGCAGTCCGCTAGGAAGGGGTCGCGCGGCGGTACACGGGGCCGACGAGGCCGCTCTGCCTCCGCCTCCCCACCACGGGAGCGCGAGGGCGCTTCCCGCTGACTCTCCAGCTCCTCCAGTAGGATGCCTTCCCCTTCCCCTTCCCCTTCGAGGAGATCTTCCGTGTTGCTGTCCAGTTCAAAGTCGAAGGCGTTGCTCACGGTGGGTGGCTTGAGAAATTCACGGCCCCCGGGCGCAGTCCCGTCGGTGTCCGCTGAAGCCTCTTCGGATACTGGGCCAGGGCGGTACGCCAAGGATGCGCTGAAGGGCAGCACCAGGTGCCGTCGTGGTGTGGTGCCGCGACAATAGTAGCGGAGAAGGGCCGACATGATATAGGTATCTCCCCTCAACGAGGTACCCTCCACCTCGGCGCGATGTAGCACCTTCAGCACCTCCAGCAGTGGCGTCTTCGGGTGTCGCTCCGCCATCTCGACGATCCGCTGAGCGAAGTATGAGCGTTCGTCACGACGGCGCGACGCACCAACGGCGTTGGAGGAGGTGGCAGTGCCGTTGCTCCCCTCCGCCAATGGGGTACGCGGCTGCGACCGCGGCGGTGGCGGCGTTGATGAATGGGAAGGTGTCTCCGTGCTGGCCATGTTCTTGAATACCGTCGTGAAGTGCAGTTTTGCATATTCGAGACGAGATTGCTTGCACATAATACGCAACGTGGACGCTTCCGGCGCGATGCCGTAGTCCAACATCAAATCGTACGCATCCAACACCGCATTAGAGTCCGTAAGGTTGTTGAAGAGCATCGCAAAGGGCCGCGTGGAGAGTGGGACCACCCCGGCGGCTGTGACGCTGTTGAACACCTTCGCGGCGTCCTGACCTTTCATGAAGCGCAAGTAGATGCGTTCCAGCTGCTCTGTGGCAGCGATGGTGAGTGGAATGCCGCGACTTTTCAGGTGCTCGACGAAGCGGACAAGGGCGACGCTGTCAGCTGGCGGATGCTTCAGCAGGGCCGCGCTTACCACGTATTGTGTGGTCGTCTCACTGGGATCCATGACGGTGACATTCAACAGCTGTACGGCGTCCGTTGTCTCCGGCAAAAGGGCTCGCAGGAAATCGGAGCAGCGATCAAACAGCCGCTCGAAGTCGTTCACCATCTCCTCATGATGCTCCAGTTCCTCCGGCATCTGGCGCATCACGGCTAGAAGGGCTTGCCCCCACGCCTCCTCGATACGCTGCTCAATCAGATACAACTGCAAGGCCTCCTCTGACACGGCAGACGGCCTGGGAATCGCGAAGTTGCCGTCAACACCGATGCCACGTCCTTGCGGTGTCGTCAGCCGCCACGTGAGGAAGTCCGGGTCGAGTACATTGAGTTCCTGGGCGAGAAGTTCCAGGGCTGCCATTTCTTCTCGATGTCCCCCTATCATCGCCGCCACTTGCTCGACTACCGGGGCAGCGATGAGCATGTCAAAGTGTTGCATCACGAGCGTGTTTTCACCCTTCCGGAAGGGGCTGTTCAGCTCCCCGGTAAGCTGCAACACTTCTTTGGTGACGGCCGCCATGTGTGGATCCGCCTCTACCGAATCCTGGGCAGAGGACTTGAAGGTACGAGCGAGTGAAGTCAACATTGTCGCTGCTTGAACGGCGGAATGGACTAAAGACACCGAACAAGAATAGGAAAGATCAATCAGTTGCAGTCCTTTCTTCTTCTTGACACAGGCAAACACACACACCTACCACGGAACAACAATAACCACGAAGGGCGGCGCGCAGCCTGCTACGCGGTGAGACGGAGCACACGGGCACCCAAATAAGCAGCGCGCACACAAGCTTCGAACAAATTCGAACACCCGATCGAACGACAGCAGCACAGCCCTGACACAATGACGGCAGAGACGCAACTCAGAGGACAGCAAGTGAGAGGGAGCCACTTTCCTCACTCCCACTCACACCTACACACACACAGCCCAAGAAACACACGCAAAAGAAAATAAAAAGTGGCCACGGAGACACCAGAACCGTCTTCTCTCCCCTCTGAATATATATGGAAAGAGGGACCTACGACAAAAAAATCGAAGCAAATGCGGCGGCAGTTGTATCTCCCCTTCTTATGCGTGTCCGTGTGCGCCCGCACAGGCATACACGAGGTGCAACCAAAGACGAAAGCAAAAAATGTTGAAAGAAAAAGCGGCGGGGGAGAGCGTTGCGTGCGCGGTAATGCGAGCGAGGCGCACACCAGCAAATGACACGAGCCAAACAGAGAGCGCGAGCAAACCAACTAATTTCACTTCCCCCCTCTCTCTCTCTCACACACACACAGAAAAGAACAAGAAGCCTCCTCTCTCTCCCACGTTTGGAGACGCGAGAAAGAGGGAAGGGGGGGGACGGGTAGGCGAGGGCAGCGAAGACCCTTCGTTTGATTTGGGGCCGGTATGCGCCCACGAAGAGGAGAGGAGGGGGGGGAGTAGAGCTGACAAGCAAGAAAGGAACAAAATATTCTTCTTTCTGTTTTCTCTCCGCCCTTTCCCTTCTCCTCGTTCGAGTTGTTCAGAAAGAAAACTAATCGTACGTATCGACGTCTCTCTCTCTCTCTCTCTCTCTCTCTATATATATATATATATAGTACTCTCGACGTGCGTGTATGCGTGCTACTGGTTAGAAAGCCCCACTCTTTAGAAAATATATCAATGCGCCTCAGAGGGGTGAGAGATCGCTAAAAAATCTGAAAGGAAGTGAAAATGTCTAGTGAGTCCCTCCCCACCAACTATTACCACCACGACCACAAGAGAAAAGAAGGAGTGGCAGAAAAGAGAGAGTCGAGGGAGAGAAACGGGAGTATGCCACACCACTAACGATGGTCAGAGGGCTTTCAGCGGCGGCAGCTCCACGAGGGTTTGAGGAAGGGTAAGAGAATCGGATCAGCGAAGGATGCCAATATGTTACCCCTTCTATTAGATGCTTATGCTGCGTCGTGAGACTAACCACTCGTACACACACACACACACACAAAGGGAAGGAGAGAGACAGGGACCTCGAAGCCTCTCAGCTTCCTCTCTGTTCCTCTTCCTCCTCCTCCTCCTCCACAGTTCTGCGAAGCGCTAACCCTGTTTTCCACTCTTGCCCTTCCCCACAACGGTAGAGGAGAAGACCACCTCACGGGGAGAAGGACTCCGACGTCCACACGCTCACAGAGAGGCACGCCCTTCTCAACGACGACCACCACTACCACCGGAAGAAAAATAAAAGACGTGCGTGCTTCAGAAATGCGAATGCAAAAGGGGATGGAGGGAGGGAGGGGAAGACCGAGAAGAGCAAGAAAAAAGAAGGAAGAGACAGGAGTGCAAGAGATACTGAGAGGGAGAGAGCCAGAAAGTAGGTGCCAAGGGCACAAACAACGAGGAAGGAGGGAAGAGGGAGGGAGCGGTGAAGAGGGAGAAGATAAAGTGATAGGGAAACGAATACAGCGGGCGGAGAATCAACCACGATGTGTCTTCTGCCCCTTCTTTTCAATGGCGATGAGTTTTTATGTTGATTTGGCAGATGAGTGAGTGCGTGTAGAGATGCGTGTTTTGGGGGGCGGACGTGCTTCGCAGGTTTTCTTTCCTCTTCTACTTCTTCACGTTGCTCTCGTGCGGTGGGACGAAAGAGAGAGGGGGGGGGGACAGCGCGTGAAGGTGAGCGAAGAGATCGAGATCGAGAAAAAATAATGTGTCGTACGAAAGCGACTTCCTTTGAAGAAGTACGCCGCCGTATCGTTATTATCGAGGAAAAGTCGGGAGGCAAGAGAGAACGAGAGAGAGAGAGAAAGAGAAATAGAGAGAAAGGGAAACACACAAACCACCACCATCACAGCAAAAAGGAGTAGCCAAGTCGAGGTGCGCATAGGGTAGATGGTATGTCCAGAAGGAAGGCTCGACGGAGAATTTGTGTGTTCGCAAATGATGGAGGCAATCCAACCGCGGCAGCGTTACGAGGAGAAGTGTGGTTCAAAAAAAAAAGAGGGTTGCGTACGCAGCGCCCCTTCTCCATTTCTCTTTCCTTCTCCCACACACCCAGAACCGGCTCTTTCCTCAAGAAGCGAAGGGATTATGAAAGAGTAGCCATCATCGCCACGCTGCACACCATAGACGAGGAGCAGGGGACGTGGAGAACTGCAGCAGCGCCACCACCACGAGACAGAGGAGATCGAAAATGATCTCTTCCGCCTGAATTCTACAAACCGGTAGAGGTGTAGTATTTTTTTTTTTGAGGGGGAGAAGGGAAGAGAGAGCCAACGTGTTTTGCCTCTCGCCTCACCTCTCGTCCTCTCGTCCTTTCGTACCATCATCATCCTATTCTCTTGCGTTCTTTGACGGTGGGTGCTTACGTATGTTGCATATGCTGAATTTTTTTTTCACGAAAGAATCGTTGAGATCGCGTCCTCAGTAACAAAAGCATCAGCAACAATAACCTTAAAAAAGAAAGATACAGTACAACTCAGCGGTACGGAAAAAGAGAGAGAGAGAGAGAGGAAGAAGAGAGTCGTCGTAGAATGAGATACAAGGGAAACTCAACAGGAAAACTAAACGACGGAGGACACATAATTCTATCCTTCTCTTTCTTTGTGTTCGATACAGGCGCAATTTGCACAGAAGGAAGGGGGGAGGGAGGGAGGTTCAACGTCCTCGTTTTTCTTCACCCGGCTCTTCCCTCCTTGTTTGCATTTCTTGGACAGTTGGGAAAGAACTTCTCCCCAGACCCTTTTTTTCGAGGGTGCGATACATTGACTCAGGTAGCGCAGCAACACACACACACACACACACACACACGCACAAGCCGTTTGGGAGGGGTGTTGGCTATACAATCACAGCAACACTGACGAGAAAGCAGCGCCGCCCTCTCCCCTACCCGAACTGGGGTAGGAGAACAGAGAGAATGAAAAGACGGCATAGCAGAATGCGCCTTCTTCCCCTCCCCTCCCACCCCCTCACACACACGCGGCCATCCTTTTTTCGCTTCACAGCGACAACAACATCAGCATTGCTCGTATGGAAACCAGGAAGGAGAAACGCTTCCTCTCTTGCATTTATCACGTGAGGACTGAGGGTGGGGCACGACGACAACAGCACCTTTATATACATCGATCTATCGATGTATACATACATACGTACATATATATATATATCTATATGCATAGCACCCAACATGTTGACAGCGGCAATGACAAGGGGGGGGGGAGTCGCCCCATCGCCTCTCCTCTTTCCCTCTTCTAAAAAAATAAAAGAAGAAAAATAAGCGAGAAAGCCGTGAGGTTGAACATCAATGCACAGGAGAATCCCTTCGCTCATATACCACGCAGGAAATTACGTGTTCCACGCGAAGGAGCCCTGTGCTGCCCTCCTTCCCTCTCTCTCTCTCTGCCAACATTTCTTTTTTTTTTGCGATCTGACGTGGAATCACACGCTGCGCGTGTAAACGTTAGACGAGACCCCCCCTCCTCCCTCTGAAGCGACGCTTTTTTTATTTCTTGTCGTCTTTACCCCTCTCCCTTACTCCTACTTCAACTTTCTCGCCTTTCTCCTCCAGTCTCTTCATTCGACGTCGCCGTACGGTCCCTCCCCCATCCTTCCCCTCACTCGTCTGCAGGCGCAGAGACGCTCTCCGCATGCAAGCGAAACAGAAGCGGTAGGATCGTCATCAATCGCGCTGTCCTGCTGCGCCTTCTTCCATCCATCGCTTTGTCTGCTCGATACGTGCAGGTATAGGGCCCCCTCCGTCGATGGCCCTCGCCACTCCCCTCAGCCATCGGAGTCGCCGCTCGACCGCATCGATGCGGAGAAGGGGTTTAGCTCGTTGAGAAGCTCCTGAAATGACGCTTCGTATGGGTCGTCTTTCGCGTCTCCCTCCTCCACACCGTGTGAACACGCACGCGACGCGGCGCGGTGGGCAACGGCTTCGCCAAGCCCCCATGCGACTTCTCCCTGCCGCACCTGAGACAAAGACCCGCATGTGGAACTCAGCTGAGAAGACGCCGCTCCCTCGACCTTGGCCTCGCTGCACTCCACGCCGTCCTCCTCCACCACCACCCCATCCAGCGCAGCACGCGTCTCGTAGGGCATGTACTCCATACAGACGCTGTTGGCACAGAAGAGAGCTCTCGACACCGTGGTGACGAGGCCTGTAGCGGCCTCCACAGCGGTATCAGCCCTTTGCGGGTCCCCCGCAGCTGCTTCTGCGACTTCACCCATCTGCACAACACCAAGACATCCGTGGCAGTGGCCGCAGCGCACGAGAAAACGCAGGCCCGCCTCCTCTGCCGCTGCGGTGCCCTTCTCCGCCGGTCTGACGCGTTGCACCATAGCGGGAGGGATGGGCTGGTGGGTGCGAGGATCACCATGAGCACATAAGCGGCCTTTACTTGTACTGTCAAGCTCCGCTGTTCGCCGACCGCTCGGTGTGGTGATGCCCGTCATATCCGTCGCCGGCATCGTTACAATCACCTCAACGCCTTCCAAGTGAAGATGATCGAAGGCGGCGATGCCGCGTAAGGACGGATCCACGGGCACCACTTGATAGGTCGGTGCCGTAATGGGCGTACCGCATCGCACGCAGCTATAAAACCCGTTGGTGCGCTGCTTTGGCTCCCGGTGCAAGTACTCTTTGGCGATGCCATTCAAGTTGTTGAGTGGAGGTTGTGACACCGCAGCCGGCTCCGCATACGCCTGCGTCCACAGAGCGCTTGTGTAGGGCAGCTCGAGAGACATGCCTTCTAGTAGTGACTGCACTAACGGTGGCAGCGTATCCTCCTTCGCCCAGTTGTGAGGATCTGCATAGTGTGCCACGTCCATGTCGTGGGGGGCGTATGGCAACTGCAGCTGAGGATGCTGAGATCGCATGGACAGCAGAGCTGCAAACGACGCGTGCCGCGACCGTGCGTTGAGCAGGCTCGCAGATGTAGCCGTTGGAGCAGCAGCAGTGGTCGGGTGGCCCCCTCGAACTATCTGGTCATGCCGCGTGATCGACTTTCTCCGTGCGTCATCATCTCGGCTTCCCTCCGTCGGGCGGGTACGTGTTGGTGGGACGTGCGAAGGCCCCTGCGTGTGCGCTGTAGGGAATGACGAGGCGCCCCCTTTCTGAGTGACAGCCGCTCGCGGCAAGCTCGGGGCTCGGAGCCTTGACTCGGCGGGTGAGCTTCGAGGTCCCGCCATCCCCAGCCGTGACGGAACTGTAGAGGCCAATCGGGAGGGCGATACGCCACGGCTGCTGTCCTCGGTGGTGCTTGAGTCCTTCTTCGCGGGGTCACTCAACCGTCGGCGTTGCCGCTCGCCAGAGAACAGGTTAGCTGACGTGATCTGGATCACGCCTCGCGCGCCAGTGCCACCAGTAAGCACAGCGCACTGCATCGGGGTCGTGACTGCTGTGGAGGTTCGTGTGTTGATGGTGGTAGAGGATGAGGAAGCAAACGTATTTCCCGCGGCCGCGGTCGAGAATGCGAGTGAAGAATGGTGGTGCGCATTATAGTCCTTTGACGGCTTCGGAACGGGCGGAAGACGGTGGGAGTTGCCGTACAGCGGCCTTCCTGCTGTGCGTCCCTCCCCACCGATAGACCCCAGCGGCGCCGACGTTGTCCGGTGAGGTTGCGATGAAGCAGCTGCTTCAGCAGCGAGGATGTGGGTCGAGTTGGTGTGCAGTGGCAGTTTTTGTGGAGACTGGCGATTCTCTCGCATTGAGAGAGGGAGAGGAGCCAGCCTGCGTCCTACCGCACTGCTGCGGCGTGGCTGCGACGCGTCTTCGACCTCACGTGGCATTCTTGCAGAGTTCAAAAGCGCTGGATGTCAACTTGTTCAAAGAAAAACAAATGAAAGGGGAGGCGACGCGTGGGGTGGGGTGGAGTAGGGTAGGGGAGAGGGTTGCGGTGCTGCCTGAAGTGCGCGCGGCTTCTGCAGTGCCCAATCCTTGGCGTCTTCACTCAGACTTGCCCACAAAAAGACCTGCTCCTCACCGATCGAGGAATTCGTCGACCACCTTCTTTCCTCTGTTAGGAGTTATCTCTCCTCACCCTGGTCCTCTCTTTTTTCTCCTCGCGAATGCCGTAGGCCCGCTTAGGGTGTCCGAGAGGACGAGGAGAATGGGTGAGGGGAGGTCCAACGCCGGGGCACGGACTCTGTGCTCGTGTTGTTTCTGCGTGCGCCTGCGTAATTGTGATGGTGTGTCTGCAGGGAGGGGAGGAGGGTGAGGGGAAGGGAGGAGAAAGAGAAAGGTGAGAACGACGGATAGAGAGAGAGAGGGAGAGAGGCGAGAAGGAGGGGGGGAAGGGAGGGGGAGAGGAGGATCCGATACCCACCGCACGAAAAAAGAAATTATGCATCAACGGATGTGATAATGAAGAATGGCGACGCATTGCGCACCACAAGAGGCGACGCTGTCACGTTGATGGATCGGGTGAGTCTGGTCGACCTCGTCTCTTTCTTGTTTTACTTCTTCGACAGCTCTCGTGAGCGATCCTCCTTCCTTCACACACAATCTCTCCTTCTCTCGACATGCCCATCTCACCTGCGAACAAGAGAGAGAGAGAGAGCTACCCATCGATGTAGCGAAAGCATGAGACGCACTGTGGAACGAGAAACACCGGGTAAACTAAAAAAAGGGGGGAGGAGAAGGGTGAGGGGGAGGGCGGTAGCAACAAGAACTCAAGAGGGGGGGGGGCGATGGGAACGGAGGTTGGAAAGAGCAGAGAAGAGTCCAGGCGCCGGCCCACCTATATCCGTGCTCGTGAGCGGGAGGGAGGGGAGGGGGGGGGACGAGTGAGGAGAAATGCGGTTACGCTGTGAGCCACCTACCTGTTGTCACCGCTCCCGTTCCCCATGAAGAAGGTGAAGTACAGAAGCAACAGCATGAAAGCAACGGCGCCGAGCACCATCAGTTTGGCCCTCACCGAACTCCACCACATCTGGTTGCGCAGGTCGCGGCTATTGCGCTGGAACCCCTCGGCCTGAGACTGCAACTCATCACTGGCCTGCACAATATCGTCGATGCGCTGTCCACGCTGAATGACCCGCTCCACATTGTCGAGCGCGATATTTTTCACTTCGTCAACGGTGGCTTTGACTTGGTGCACCTTTCGGTCTGACCCATCGGCAGCACCCTCACCGCTGCTCCGCCGCACCATGAGATCGCGCGCTGGGCGAGCGAAGACGTCCACCATCGTTGGAGTTAGTTTCGGCGCCGGCTCCACAAACATCTTGGTGAAGAGGGAGCTGAGCTCGTCCAGGGTGGCGTGACCCTCACGACGACTTACCGCTTTCCCACCGATCACACCGTACCCAAGTGTGTCGCCGGTCATGAGGTGGTACGACAGCGTCACCTCCTGGGTGGGGTCCTGGTCCGCTGTCACGTTCAGGAAGGACGACGTGCGAAAGTGGGGTGCACTGCAGCGGCTTACTAAGTCTGCCCATGCGGTGCCAGGAATCGTAAAGCCATTCGAAGGAATGCCCGGCGCTTTGCACAACATGACACGATCCACAAGGCGTACCACTACCGCCCCATAAAGGGCATGGGAATCACCACCGTCAGACATGGCACGATGGACGGCAGGAAGAAGAGCAAATAGGAGAGAGAAGGGGGGAGGAGGAGGGCGAGGTGTGATGGAATACCGAAAATAATTCTTCTTCTTTTGTATCGAAAGAAAGAGAGGAGGAGAAGGAGGAGAGGGGGATGGAGAGACAGTAGTCGCTGATGCGCGGAAACGGTGCTGCGACGAAAGGAAGGCGAAGCGAGCATTTCGAGGAGAAAGGGAGGTGCAGTACTTCACGGTCCTGAGATGGCTTCCTTGGCGATGGATGCAAGAGATGCCGGCAAATCTTCAAAAAAAAATATCCTCTCTGGTAGCCTTCGGTGTGGCCTATGCAAGCGCGGTTATGGAAAGGGGGAAGAGAAGTGCTCCTTCGGATTGGAAGAGACATAAGAGGACCGTATCAGCACACACATACGCCGCTCAGCCCTCCTTTTCTTTTCCCCTCTTCACCGAACATCTCCCTCACCCTCTCCCCGTTATTCCCTTCGCTCTCTTTCTGCTTTTCCGTTTCGGCGACGTTGATGGAGGACGAGCGCAGAGTGAGTCGGTGGGAGAAAAGTGGAACAAGGAAGGAAGGTGTGTACAGCGAGAGATAAGGGAAGGGGGGAAGACGGAGGCGGGGGAAGAGCCACACATGTGTGTGTGTGTGTATATTTAAGGATGAGCAATGCAACGAGAGGAGCAAAAAAAAGAGCAGCAGCCATTCCCTCACAACAGCAATACGGCGACAGGGAGAGGCAGGCAGAGGGCAGTCCTTCTTCCTTCTCCGTCTCCTTAGCCGGCTCCATTTTTTTTGGGGGGGAGAAGGGGGGGGGGGGCATCCAACCACTTGACCCAGTTCTCCCACCCCACACCTCATCACACACCGGCCGAGCTGACCGACTTCTCCCCCTCCCTTTCCCCCCGAGCGAAGAAGAAGCTGCTGGGACCGCTGAAGCGAGTGAAGGACTACTCGTACACAAACGGCGAGCGGCACAGGGGACAGCTGTAGTGGCCCAATTGAATCCAACGCAGGATACACCCGTGATGGAAGCGGTGGCCGCAATACACTTCGCGAATGACGTTAGCCGACGTCGATGACAACGTATCGACAGTCTCCGGGCGGAGCGGGGGGACAGGAGCGGTCGCAGGAGGATCAGCAGGAGCGGTGCACGAAGAGCTGGCCATCCTCACCGCAGCGGTCGATGGGATACCAGCGGCGGTTGTGGAAGGAAAAAGCGGCTCTAAGCATATGGGGCACTCCGCACCGCCCACTGTGGCCCTCGTCGCCGATGCGTTCACCCCGCCCCCGTCAGCCAAGCGCGCGCCGGAGGCGGATTGCTGCGGTGAAGACGAGGAGGGCTGGGGCGGCTCGGCCACATCGAAAGTAGACACAACATCTTCCGGCGCAAAGGGAGGGCAACTGGCAGCATGCCATTCTCTCGCTGTGTTGTCTGCTGGCGTGGTGCCGTTGAGGACTTCCTCGAGACCGGGCACATTAAAGGGGTCTACGAAGCCCATCACGACGCCGGAGACCATGGGCGGGAAGGCAGCGGAGGTGAAGCTTTCGTGCGGAGCAGCACCCTGGGGTGCGCCCGTCTGGCTTGTAAAAGAGAAACGCATCGCTGTCCCCCACACCGACAGCCTCTCTTCTTTTGTGTGTGTTTGTGTGAGCGTGTTGCGTGCGTGTAGCTAGTGCCGATGGAAGGTTAGAGAATATATATATATATATATATACATCGATCCACCACTACCATGAAACTCAACAACGAGGTATCACACACGTATGTGGTTCGATCGTTATTGGCGGTCGAGGGAGGGTGACGCGTTGACGCCGTAACCTGCCCCCCAAAGTGAGAATTCAAGAGCACAGAAACAGTAGTGGGAGAGAGGGAAAAAAGGTGCAGTTCGAGCGGGAGACAACACGTGTTCGCACGCCCCCTCACACACAAAGCGCAATGAGTGCCTTCGTCGATTAAAACAGAAAGAGGAGGGCGACCGCGTGGTGGTCAGCTGATACGTTGAGCTTTGTGTGTGTGTGTGTTTGCAGCGGTGGGCGGGTGGGAAGGGAGAACATCCTCGAAGAAGGGGTGGGCGAGAAATACTCTCAGGAAAGGGGGAAGGGGGGGGAGGGCAGAGGACCGACTTGAGAGACGTATTCAACCGCTCGTCTATTCCTCCCTTGTTATCCCTTTTCCTCCACACCCAGCAAAGAGAGGGAGAGGGAGAGAGAGAGGCGGTACGGTCCGCGGTGGTTGAAACGTGTTGCAAAGGCCTGTTCCCTTCCCTTCCCTCCCCCCCTCTCTTCCTCCCTTGCGCTCTTGCGATGCAGTCCACCGGAGTTCCCTACCGCCTCACGCGAATCTCTCGCACGCGCAGAACACGAGGTTCTCGCGGCAAGCACCCGCTGCTTCGCCTTCTCCCTCCCTTCTTACTTCCATGCACATCCACATCGATATATGGATAGAATGATGTAGGTGCTGCCCGTTTCTTCTATTTGCGGTTCACGATACCGGAAAGATAAAATGAAAATAAAAGTAGACAACCCACCGTAGGGAGGTATCATTGAAGTAGTTCAAATCTGTCGACCTTCCCAGCTTCGACCACCAACCCCAATTCCATTACGCCCTTACCCCAAGCCGACATGATCCCGTCTGACCACCGCCCACTACCCTTTCCCTCCCCTCTTCTACTCGGCCTTCCAGGGGTGTCCAAAGACACAAGCCGCGATCCTTCTCCCTTTCCTGAAGGTGCAGTTTTCTTCTGGCGTTCCCCACTTTCTCCTCCTCGCTGTGCGAGAGAGGGGGGAGAGGGACGGAGTAGAAGAAACCATTTGAGAGGAGGGAAAGATCGGGAGAGAGAACGAGAGAAGTGGAAGCGACACGGAGGCGCAAAACCTCCATGCCCAAAAGACTTTGGGGGACACCCCCTTGTAAAGGTGCGTATGGGCGGTGAGAGATGGAGGTGAGCGGGTGGAGGCGAAATAGACAAATTTCAATTCGAATTGTGATTGGCGTGCGAACGAACGAAAGAAGAAAAAATATTTTCAGTCTTGCTCAGGGAGGGCAAAAGAAACATTGCGATCTGTTGAACTGCAACAGAAGAAGAAAAAGAAAAGAAGAAGGACCGCACCGATGGGGGTAAGGGGGAAAGGCAAGAGGGAGAGGGAGAGAGAGAAACAAGGAAAGAGAGGATATGGGTATCCCTGCTGCCGCTGTTCTCTTGCCTTTCCATGTCTACTACATCTCCATCCCGCACCCACGACGCACCATCTCTCCTCTACCCCCTTTTCTTTCGTTTTCTTTTCACGGTGGGACAGAGGGGGGGGGGAAGGGAAAAATGAAAGAGGCCAAACAAAGAAGAGGCGCGACTCGCCACAGGGGGGGGGGGGGCGTTCAACTGGGGGAAGTCCTTGCCGTGGTTGGCAGAAAGGCGGCCTCGTTGGCTTGACGGCGCTGCTCCAAGCTACTATCAGCAGAAACCAGTTTGAGATAGAACGCCATCACTTCCTTTGCATCCTTCGGTGACATGCGTGGGTTGGCGTGGAGGGCCTCGTTGAGGCAACGCCGTGCAAATGCACGACGCTGCTGTCGCACTACCACGGATGCCGGGGAGTAGTTTTGAGGACGGGGATGGCGATGATGATGGGCGGTATACAGGACTGGGTACTCTTCCCTCGTGCCGGCCGCATCGGCCGCAGGAGCGCGAGGGGCATCGGTGCGCGGACTGGCAGCACCGCCCCCCTCCGTCTGTTCGGTCCCCGCAGCCTCCGTAACAGCAATTTTGGCAGCTGCCTTGAGGACGGACGGATCGAGTGACGTCATGAAGAAAAGTTGCAGAGCGTATAGGAATTCTCTCCCGACAAAGAGAGAGCGATACAAAGGAGGAAGTACTCCACAATTCTCGAGGGGAAGAAGGGAAAACACAAAGCAATGGCCAAATCAGACTTCGTTTTATGGGAGGAGGAGGGAGTTTTGTCTGCTTCGTCCTTGCCGGAATGCTTTGCGCTTTGTAAGCGTCAAAAGCAGGCCGGCCGATCTTCTTTAACTGAAAAGGGAGAAGAAAAAAAAGAAAGAAGGGGAGAAACAAAAGTAAATCCCCACCCACCCCACACATATATATATATATATATATATTTATGTATAGAGGGAGAGAGAGGCAGAGGGAGAGGGTGAGGGAAGGACCGTAGAGAAGAACCACTCAACGACCATCAGAGGAAGTCCTACAGAAAGTTTGAAGACAAAAATATATCAGCGGAAGCGACCTCAGCTTCGGGAAAGAGGGTGGCTGCTCGGAAGGGAAGGATTATAGAAGAGAGAGAGAGAAAAAAGAGAAAGAGAAAGAGGGAGAGGGAGGGAGGGGGGGGGGCGAAGCCGTGACACTGGCGCTGCCGCAAAGTTGACGTGGAGCACCAGAAGAACGAGAGCCTCGATGGATGTGTGGAGGTGCGTCGGTGTGGACGCCGAATTGTTAGAAAGTTGCGGCACTGCGTATGGAAGTCAGCGTGAATGCAAGAGAGATAGACAGAGAGAGAACCAAAAAAAAAGAGTGAGTGAAGAAGAGAAAAGCAAAATTAGAAAAAGAGGAAGCGGTTTGAGCTTCGCCGGGAGCACTGCCACAGCTTACCAATGACTTAGAAGGGAGGAAGCGGCCTGAATCACACCATACACACTATATATATCGTACGGAGACAAAAAAGAAATCGGGGGAAGGAAGAAGACAGGAAGAGAAGCCACCTCAGCTCTCGATAGGTGTCCTGAAAGCGTGGAGGATACAATTCTACCAACGAAACCCCGAGAAACACACACGAAAAAGGAAACGGGAGGAGGAGAAACTCGGTTCCGCCAAGAGCATAGAAAGAAAGTTGGAGGGAGGGCAAATAGGAGAAGAAGATGGAGAAGACACACACGCAGAATATAAATGTAGATAGAGGGTCCCCTTTTAACAATCGAATGTATTTTTTTGGGGGGGAAGGAGGAGGAGGAAGTTAAGTGTGCTTTCAGAACAATACAGTGGTTTCTCAAGGAGTACTTCTTTTCGCTTCTTTCAGTTCGCGTGGATGCGTGTATCTCCGTATGTGTGGGTATGTGCACTCAAGAGTCTGAAGAAATATGGAGGAGGGAGGGGACCAACAATGGAGTCCCCACCACTACGACGGGCAACAGCAGCGACAATACGAGTTAGCGAATTGAATCAACTGATCATCCCTTCTTCTCGTTCCCTTCGCCACCTCTCCCCCGGGTGTTTTTCCCCACACCGAAACACTAACGCACACGAAAACTGATCACACACACATCAACACTCAGAGCTGCCCAGGAGAAAAGAAGATTGAAAGACGAGGCGGAAGGCGCTGACGGGCGAGAAGAGAGGAGAAGAGGAGCCGTAGCCGTTTCTTCCAAATGAGAGTGCAACCTTCACCCACCCACTCCAAAGGCAATTTCTTTCTCGCGCAGAGAGACGAAGAGAAGCAGAGAGGCGGAGGCCGCAGGCACCACGATCTTCTATTTTCCCTTTGCGTGAGTCCCTCTACGAAGATAGAAAGAGCCAACCAGCTGCACCTGCGGCGGCGGGGGGAAAAGGAACAGGAGAATGGGTGGAGGAGGTGGACCGGGAAGAAGGGAGGAGGAGAAGTGGTGTGGAGGTGGGGACGTCGAAGAAAAGAAATCCGTCGATGAGAAATGCTGTTTCCTCCCTCTTCTACGAATATGCACATATATATTCTCTTTCCGAAGGGGATCTTATTTTGTTGGTTCAACGAGTTGCAGAACGAAGGAGGAGGAGGAGGAGGAGGAGAGGGGCGCGGGTGAGGAAGGATTCAGTGGTGTCCCGCATAGGAGGAGACGGAAGGACGAGAGGGCGGAAGGGGCATCGGTGCGGCCACGAGTGTGTGTGTGTGTGTATGTGTGCCAATCTCTCTCATCGATATGCACGCGTCCATGCCGCGTGGCTCCACGATGGGGCAATGAAGAAGGCCGTGGGAGATGGGAGAAATAATAGAGCTAAGTTTTTTCGTTTCACCCCTTCCCTCCATCCCTTGGAGTGGGGAGGTGGGAGGGAAATAACTGCAGAGACAGCAGAGAAGCATGGATGCTTCTTTCTCTTTCTCCCCCACCCCGCACAGATGATAAGGACGTATATATATATATATATATATATATATTGAAAGGGGGAGAGAAGAGGATCCGCACAGCCGTCCGCCAAATACCGACCGACTGTACTTTTCACAGCTTCCTCTACCTCTCCTCCCATCCTCCCCAAAAGTTGCGAGGCGGTTTGCTCGCGCTTACTCTCACTCTCTCCCTCTCTCTCTCGTACACCTCTTTTTCATTGTCTTCACTGTTTTCTTCAGCTAGTGGTGGCGGAGAATATATATTCATGCAGATAGCACCGTTCCTTCCATCCGTCTCTCTTTCACCTCCCCTTTCCTCTCTGCATACCCTACGAGTTGCCCATGCCCACACCACCACCACCACCATAACCACAGCAACCTAACGAGGACATGCGTTAAGAACAGGTGTACGCTCCACTACTTACTTATCAGCACTCCAAATTCTGCTGTTGTGTGCCGTATCTGTGTAGCAGAAAAATGTGGGGGAGCGTGAGGGAGGGAGGAATGATAAGCGAGGGAGGGGGAGGAGGCAAAGTCTGGATGAAGAAAGGGAGACAGACGCCAATGAAGGCATCGGAACAACATGCCTTCAGCTCGTTCCCGTGAAAGGTCCTCTCCTCCTCACCCCCCCCCCTTGCCCAAGTACAAAGCACAGCTACGACGACCTTCACAAATGCAACAGGTTATGGAGAAGGGAAACCACCCTCCTCCCCCCGCCCCTACCCGTGCAACAACATCGGCACAGAAGCAAATGAGTGTGGGAAGATAGAGGCGCACGCACCGCCGCTCACCCGCTTCTTCTCTCTTCCCTTCTTTCCGATATTTTCAGCGGCTTCCCTGTACGCCACTACGTGATTGGCGTAGTGCCATTGCTAATACGACCCAGTTCGGACAGCATTTTCACGCATGCCGCATCGCCCGTCATCACCGCCTTCGAGAGAAACCCTTCCTGCACCAGCTGCTCCACCTCCCTGTCCATACTGAAGCCACCTTGCTCTTGTATCGCCGCAACCAACTGGGACTGCACGACCTCTGCCCTTTCTTGCCTCGCCAGCGAATCATTGAAATACAGGCGGCGCTGTTGATGCAGTTTCTCCAGCGCTGCCTCCTTGTTGCTCAACGCGCTACGGGAGTCTTGTGCCTCTGCCGTAAAGGCAGCAACGCCATCGATGCTCAGCTTTGCGTATATCTGTGTCTCGGTGACGTTGGTCGCTTGCCCACCGGGCCCGCTCGCACGAGCGGTTTCGTACGTGACCGCACAACGTTGCTTATTTCGAATCAGAGTGGGCGAAACAAAGGGGTGAGCGTTGATCACGGTGAACGGTAACGCCCACTTCCACCCAAGTGCATCCCGCACCGCCGCCGTATCGCTGCAGGTGGCCACGCGCAGCGCGAAAGCGTAGCCGAACGGCCCCGGTGACGACGCCAGTGTCATGCTATCGGGCGCAGCGATCACCTGTGCCTTACCCTCCTCCCCATGAAGCGGTTCTGTCGTGAATCCCAGGGCTTCGAAAGACGCCTGGAGCTCTGCCAAATCTCCGCTGTACTCGATTACGGCATCATAGGTAGAGTGAGGCACACAGCTGAGCACATACCTTCGCGCGACCGCCACGTAGGCATTCGCCGCCGCTCCTTCCCCATGTGCTGCTGCCTTCCACGCGGACTGCAGTTGCTCTTGATACTTGGCCTGCAGCCGGGTAAAGGCCTGTTCGGCTGCTTCTTGGCCCGCATCACCCTTCATTAAGGTCGTATCGACGGGCTTCTGAGTGAGTCCGCATAGCCGGCTAACATCGCTGCAGGCAAGAGAGAACTGGAGAAGCGGGTCACGGCGCCGCATCCGATCAACCTTCCGCTGCACCGACCGCAGCGCGTCATCCTTCACGCGTAGCTGATGCTGAAGAGTGGCGTAGGTCACGGTGCCCGGAGCTGCGCTCGACTGAGCAGCCGCCTTCAGCTGCTCCACCTCTGCTTTCAGTTGCCCATTCACCTGCGTCAGCTGCTTCACAGCCTTACGGCTGTCCCGCAGATCCATGTTCTCCGAGGTGACAAGCATAACCTCCTGCTCCGCCTTGGCCAACTTGCTGCGTAGATTCACTTCTCGTGCGCTCACCTCCGTGAGCTCGCGCTGCGCCGTCGCCAGCGATGTCTCTGTTTGCAAGAGCTTATCACGATACTCGTTTTTACGTTGGCGTATCGTTCGTAGCTCCTGGAATAGAGCCTCGATCTCGGGGCCAAGGTTCACCTTGTTGAGCTCGTCCAGCGAAGGTCCGTTGCTACTGGTACCCCGACCTCCGGATGCGGGTGACTTGCCGTTGACGGGGCTCGACGACGTGAACACGTCTCGCCGGGCATTAGTGGACGATGGTGATGCAGGCTGCTGCGGAGCAGGGGAAGCAGGCGGCTGCATCTGCATGAGCTTCTCCAGAAGCGCCGTGTTCTTCTGCGTTAGCTTGCCGAGCCCAGGAATTTTACTCATCATCTTCTGCATCTCCATCGCCTGCCGCATCATCTGCTCCTGTTTCTCCTTCGGTTGACTAGAAAAGAGTTGTTGGATGGATTGAAGATTTTGAGGGTCGAAGCCGGGTGGAAAGGGCGAAGCAGCGCTGTTCTGACCGCTGCGCTGCCCTTCCTCCTTCTTGCTGTCCACGCTGGCAGCGCTGGTGCCCCCCGAGGGTTTACCAAAAGTGCCGAAAAGGCTGCGAGTGGGGATGCGGAGGGCCGCCAGGTATCCCGTTGTCGATGTTGCTGCGCCTCCTCCTCTCTCCACGACGGCAGGACGCTGACTGCGGGGACCAGACAGCCACCATCCCGACTGCGGCTGCAGCGGCGGCGGGACGAACGTGTGGCGGCGAAGCATGACGAGGGGAGCAGGTAGAAAAATAATTCCTGGATAGAATCGTGGGTGCTGCCGAGCGCGTTCTACTCGGAGCTTCCCAGCGGCGGGACAAGCGAGAGGGAGGGAGAAAAAAGAAGTGAGAAGACTGGGAGCATCTCCAACAGCGGCAAGAGGAAGAGAGCGGACAGTCCTCAAGAGGCAGGGGAGCGCGGAGCGCTGTCACCAATCCCTCGAAGCCTCGACCGAGGAAAAACAGGATTGTTGTGAAGACGTTGGCGCAGGTGAAGAGGGGGGGGAGGTGGAGAATTCAAGGTGGCAAGCGGCCTGTGAGAAGAAAGGCATGCGTTATCTTCTTCACATGACAGATGTGCGCGGAACGGCGGGTCAGCCGACGTCCTTCTTCCCTTCCTGGACTTCTTCCCCCCCCCCCTTACGGATGTGTTTCACGCAAAGCTCTCAGGTGACTTTGCCTATCCATTACCAATGTGTCTGTGCGAACGCCATTTTAGATCTACGCAGGTGTGGGTGAAATCGAGAAGGGCAAAGGGAGGAAGAGAGAAGGGACTTACAAACAGGTTGGTGCCCATTGATGGGTCAAACCCTGCCAAGGTGGAGGAGGTACGTCGTTGCTCCCCCCCCCTCCCCCCTTATCCCCCCACAATCAAATGGAATGCGAGAGGCATGTAGAGGTATCGAAGATGGAGGAGGGAGAGAGAGGAAAGGAAAGCTCAGGAGGAGGAGGAGGGGGAGGCATTCGTTTGTGCATCTCCACTGCCTACGCTTCCTCACCGTGCTGTAGTCCCTGAATCTCTATCCAACTACTCCATGAGGATCACCCAGAAGGAAGAAGGCCATTTTCTCGCACGACTGCTATCGCGCCCGCACAGCGTCACCTCGCACCGGGTGGGCTGGACGCCTCCTCCATCGACGGGAGGTCAGGCACTAAGCCCCACTCTCGCTTCGCATCCCGCAGACTCTTCGGGTACACGGAAGGGTCCTCGCGTCGTTGCAGCCACCCTTCCAGCCCCACCGCGTTGTTTCCAGTATAACGAGGATCTAACCCCAATTCATCGCCTTCCATACACCACACCGTCTCCGTCATCAAGCGCCAGCAGCTCGTCTGGTTGGTCAGAAAGGACTGCATCGTGTACACCGTTGTCAGCAGTAGGTCGCCAGCTTCAAAGGCGGACGAGACAAAAGGGTTGACGTCTACGATGATGGAGGCACCGGTGACGTCATCCTTTCCCGGCTGCTTGCCCAGCGGCGATAGTTCAGCGGGGTCCTCGGTGTAGCAGCCGTCGCCGCGGATGATGTCACCCTCCACCTCCCACTGCCCGTAGGTTTTGCGGAGAGGGGCGTACGCATCACTGCAGTTGCTGCCACGTACGATGACCGGTGTGCCCATGTAGAGCGGGGTGTCGTGCAGCGGCACGAGGGCAACCAGCGCGAGTTTAGTTCCCCGATTGAAGCATACGCTTGGCATGCGGAAGCCGAAGGCCTCCCCGGAGGCGCCGAGGTGGAGAGTGTGCAGGGTAGCTGCCTTCACGGCCCCGCCAAACACCTGGCGCACCGTTGCCATCACACTCGTGCCGCCGCCGGCAAGACGGATCGCGTCGGTGCAGCTAATATGTGGGGGCGGTAGTGCAGCCCCGCTTGAGGATGGATAGGGCACACCGACCGTAAAGCCGTTCTGATTCGCCTGCCGTGCGCGATCTTCGTCGCGGGTCCAGCCGCACGCTCTCATTTGAATGGCGAGATCGTCGAGGGCGGCGTCGACCACGCCGCGTGGCACCGTACCCTTGAAGTAGAGGTAGCCATCTTGGTCCAGTCGGTACCGCAGCTTTGGTGGATCATAGAAGATATCATTGGAAGGCAGCAACGGCAAAAGTTCAGTGCCGAGGGCGAGGCTTCCGGTGCCCACGGGGTAGCAGAGCTTCCCGTGAAGCAAGACACGGGCACACCGCATCCAGGAGGCGTGAGAAGCGTGGGGAGGGGGAGGGGAGCTGTGCGGCTCAGCCCGAAAGTGGGCTGGCGTAGGGAGGAAAGAATGCGCGGAGAGTTTTGAAAAAAAGGGATGGTGCAGAGAGTGGAAGAGAAGAGAGCGATTAGCTCCCTCTTGGGGCGGATTCGAGGGAAAGGGAGAGGAATTCGCAATGTTACCGTTGCTTGCGTCTGTAGCTTTGTTCCTTTTTGCGTTACTATGAAAGCTCTCTCGTGCGATGACCAGATATTCAGCTGGGCAAGACGCAGACGAGGCTGTTGCCACTTCCCTTCATCATTAGCTCTCTCTCTCGCTCTCTCCACCAGCACCTTCCTCATCCCCATCAATTCCCCATCCACCCTCTCCAGCTGCCATCACCAAAACTGAAACGGCAATGTGGAGAAGACGGATATGCACCTCCTTTTTACTGTGTGGAAGATGAGCTGTGGTGTAGGCGTTTCTCCTTCTCCCCTCCTCTACTTTCAGAAACGCTAACACGCATACGCATAGACACAGCGAGAAAGAAAGAGGGGGTGGGGGTGGGGGCGTTCTCGGCCGATCGTCAACGCGGTGAGGCGAGGAGGGAAGGGGACTCCTCCCTGCAGCCTTCCCGCTATCCCCCTCCCCCCCCAACATTCGTTTTGGTTTTCTTTTAGGGCTTTGCATATTTCTTCAGAGTGTGCGCTCCTTCTTCTCTCACAGTACACTCACTCACTCGCACTTACACACGGGCCTGTACGCAAAATATATTCGGTACATCACCGCATATACAAGTAAAGATGTGCGGTGAGAAGGAGAGCGAGGGGGGGAGGAAAAGGGGGAAGCGAAGTCTGTAGCTAAAAGGGTGAGCGATCAAGAGAAGCTGCCTTCTCCTTCTCCTCCTTTATTTTTTTCTCGCCGACGTCCGCCGAAACCGCAAAGAAGAGAGGGGAGCACCGACGCTCACGTGCAGTCCACGACGCTTACGAAGGTGCCCTGATAGATTCCTCTGAATGTTTTCTCTGACTCCTCGCGGATGCCGCAGTGCTCACTGTTGAGCAGCATGTGCAGACCCCGTGCCGCATCTTCCAGTTGGACCATCCCCCTACCTCTGGACACCTCCACAAATCGGTTGGTAGCACGTCGCTCCTTGTCGTATTCGATCCATCGGCGGCCACCGATCGGCACCGCACCCTCGTCGGCACCACGCATGTCAGGCCCCCAACAGTTTTCACATTGGAAGATCCCCCGCTCGTACTTCCACGCCGTCATGGCGCTGGGGCCCCGGGTAACGCAATCTTTAGCGTGTGACAACAGAGAAGGCGTTCCAGCAGCCCACAGCGACAACACCATCAGCAGCAGTAGCAAGGGCAGTGCTACCGAGGGCATCCCATGTCGAGCAGTGGCGCGGTGTCGCCGTGGCTGCAAGTCCGCCCAGTACCCCATTGTATGCTTCTTCTTTTCTTTTTTTTTCGAGCTTCATGTGCGAAAGAAAGTCCAACAAAAGAGAAACGATGAGAGAGAAAGTGTATGTGCACGTGTGTGTGTGTGTGATAAAGAAAGAAGGGTAGAAGGGGCGGAGAAGGGAAGGAGCAGTGAGGAAAAAAAGAACGCCGGCCACAGCAGCAAACCACAATGTAAAGGATTCGTGAAACCCACCCACCCCACCCTCTCGCGCATCGGGTCTAGAGCACCGTCCCTTGATGGCGGTGCTGCCACGACACGTATATGCAGAGGACATGATGCACTCCTCTGTTGTTGCTCGCTTGTATGTGTTGGAAGGTCTTCGACTCCCCTTGCAAGACCGGACTTAACGAAGGGAGGGGTCCCTCTAGCGGAAGCGTCACATCCCAAACTCGATGTCGACCGCGAGGAAAAAAATGGCAACCATAAGAGGAAGGTTGGAAAAGAAAAAAGAAACTCCCTTCCTTCTGAAAGAAAAGGGGGTTAAACACGTTTACGCACCTCTGGAAAAAAATGCGGAACAGTTCGTTCGAGCGGCAAGAGAAAAGAAGTGTGGGAAAGAATGTTTCTACACACAACACGTAATCCGCTTGTCAGGGGGACGAGTGAGCCGAACGGATGCACCACACACACCCCGCAAGGGAGACGCTAGCGTCACCACCACCACTGGAGAGGAAGATACAAGCTCACCAGCTAACATGCAAGCTGCGCTGATCCGGGAGCAGCAATAGACGGGGGGGGGGAGGAGGGAAGGATGAGAGGAGAGCGGAGTGCTCTTGCGCCTGTCCGCGTATGGCTGGGCAAGGCAGCAGCGCAGCCTCCACATCCATTAATGATCAACTCTCTGTGCAACCAGATCGTGCTTTTCGTCAGTTTGGTGTCCCTCTTTTTTTATCATTCAAACTCTCCCCCCGAGGCAGAGCCTATTCTTCCCCCACATCTTCTCCACCACTCACTGAGAGGAAGTTAATAGATTCGATGCAACGGCTCCTCCTCTCCCCTCCCCCTCCCCCCCTCAACCACGCGCTACATTCTTTTTGAGGGGTTGCTTCGCGGAGGGTGAGGGTGGGGAAGAAGGAGTGATGTACATGGCAGATGATGGTGCATGAAGCGTAATAGGAAGAAGACGAGAGGAGCAGAGCGAATGTGGTTCCTCAAGCTGTGAAGAATGAAAAGTGGTGACGGTCGTCGGGGGGTGGATGGCTGTCCCTGCCCTTCGAAACACCGCACATTTATATCGGCTTGGCTATTGTGATGCCACACGCAAGCAAAGGGAGATGCAAAATCGAATGTACTCGTAAGCTTCCCTTGTGTATGTGTGCCTGATCGTGTGCGAGAAGGATCGAAGTGAGAGAAGATGAGCGGAAGTTTTCGTTTTCGAGAAGAGGCCAACTTGTGGACGGGGAACCGCGCGCAAGAAGTCAACAGAATCGAAGAGGACAGGGAGACGAGTCCACCACCGCCATCAACTGCGAAGAGCAACTGATATATCTCAGGTCGGATACACTCCGGTATCCTACACGCACCCCACCTTTACAGGCCATTGCCCTCTACTTTCCCACCCTCCCCTGCCCTTTCCCGCGCCACTCGCTTTTCTTCGATCCTCGTCGACGCAGATTCCGGGCAAAGTGGAGTCGTTCTCTCTCTTTCTGGCACTGAGGGCCATTTCTCTGCAGGCAACAGTTCGTATATGATAGAAATATTTTTGAGGGGAGGGGGAGGGGATTCGAAAAGAAAAAGAAAAAGAAGAAGCAAAAAAGTTCCTTCCCTCGCCTCCCTCCCCCCTCCCCGCCCCTATACACACACAGAAAGTACGATCACAGAAACCATCCGCTCCGCACGGGTCTCTCCCTCTCCCTCATCCGCACCTGCCCTCTCCTTCGCCCCTACCTCGTACCAGTTATTTTTTTTTTTGGACGAAAAGAAAAAAGGGTGAAGGGAGGGAAGGCATCCAGAAAGCCGATGAGCACTGAAGCTTCTCATGGAACGGATAGCAACCGTGAACGGAAAGACGATGTGCACAGGAGGAGGTGTGTGGGGGAGAGCCTCCCCTTAGCCTTCCTATGGAGACAACACAGAGAAGCTCAATCCAGTGAGAAGAGACTCGATGGCTGCGGTGAAGGAAAATAAGAAGAGGTGAGTGGCCCTCTTCTTAGATCCCTAACAACGAAGCGTACCTCCTCCTCTCTCCCTCTCTCTTTTCCTCCTCCCTACTGCCTTTCATTCACACTTTGTGAGGGGTGCTGCAGATCTACCTGTAGCACCTACTGTGGGGATTATTGTGTCGTTCTAGTCCTCTCTTTTCTCTATCGTACTCTACGCGCATTGTCAGTGTTGTGGTATCGAAGGCATCCCACAAACGTACATTCGAGGTCTATGGTCGTCTGTGTAGAGTCGGTGTTCATAGTGGTGATGGGAGCCACCATCGTCGCTGCCACGTCTCAGGGGTACCCGTCAGTGACCAGGACGAGCCGGGCTGCTAGCGTCCGCTGTGGGGAGAAGAGGGATGGGGATGGTGAGACGAGGCGAGTCGGCGAAGTCAAACCGAACAAAACAAAGCAAAAGGAACGATGCGAGACAGTCCACAAAGGGAAGACGCAGGAGATGTGGAGACAGAAGTGGGAGGGGGGGGAGGTGAAAGAGAGCAAAGAAGAACCTCAAACTTCTCTTCGCCGCCGAGCAAGTTCCGACCTCTGCCCCCTCCCCTTCTCACGTTTCTTCCGTCTTGGCATCGTCCTTTCACGACCCGCTCGATCGTGCTTTCTCCCCCCCCCTTCTATTCCAATCTACACAGTATTACGTTTCCTCGTCCACAGCAGCCTGCTTTAGGCCGCTGAAGCGGACACTCTTGCGCGATGCAACAGGTCCACCGTCGCGGCTGCCATTCGAGGCTCGTTGACACGACGAGACGGACGGCGGTGAAGCATCGCCAACAGTGGGCCTGGCGCCACTGGAGGGTGTACTAGGTTGATGCACGAGAGAAGTTCGCGGGCTTCGCTGGCTGGCTACCTCCCCCTCTCCTTTCTTCGCAGAGGTGCTCATCTGTGTTTCCTTCCTTGCTTCTTCTTCGCTCTGGTGCAGTGAATGGCTGAGACGCTGATCTGCCCGGCGCCGTTGCTGCGCTGCAGCGGCATCCCCCGCTAACTGGGTCGCCATCAGTCGACGGAATGCACTGGGCTGCAGCACCAAAGTAGCGGTCGTGTCATTCACCTTGCACACTCCTACCAGCTGATGGGCAGCCTCGAACATGTTGTTGCGTAAGGATATGATGATGAACTGCGCACCCCGTGCTTGACGCAAGACATAATTTGCCACAATCGATACATTGCGAAAATCCAGCGCTGCATCGATCTCGTCCATGACATAAATGGGAGTGGGCTTGATGTAGTGAAGCGAGAAAATCAGGGCAAGGCTCGACAGCGTTTTCTCCCCTCCCGACAAGTTCGAGATTTGCTTCCACGACTTCTTGGGTGGGCGCACAACGAAGTTGATGCCCTCGAAGGGGTCATTCACGTCTACCAGCTCCATATCCGCATCGCCACCGTGCGTGAGCAACTGATAAACTTCCTTCAGACGGTGGCGAATGAGGTCGAAGGTTTGCAGGAAGGCCTGACGCCGCGTCGTTTTCAACTGAAGTAATTCATTCTCCACCTCATCGGAGATGTGCTTTTTGGTGTCGTACACTGCCTTCGCCTCGCGATGCGCCACGTCACGCTCCCGCCACAGAGCGACCGCACGGAAATCTATCTCGCCGTGCAGCCGCTTCGTCTCTTCGCTCAGCGCCTTCGCTAGATGCACCGATCGGTCGTAGTCGCAGCCGTCCAGCTCCTCGGGGGTAAGGCGGAAGGTCATCTGGCGCAGGTCCGCATGTGCGCGCTTCTTCGGGGGAGCAGCTGTCCCGCCGCTTCCGTGGTCAGACGAAGCACGACGGCGCTTACGACTGGCTTCTTCATCAGAGAGACGACCATCATCGCCGTCACTGATCTCCGCTGCCTCGTGGCTCTCGTCATCGTCTTCCTCCTCCTCCTCCTCCTCGTCTCCTGCCGTGCCGCCCTGTTGAAGGGTTTCCATACCGTAGAGCTCGGCGTTTTCGCGCACTTTCGCCTCGCACCCGTCGATCTTCTGCTGAAATTTCGAGAGCTCCTGCAGCGCGTCCGCGATCGTTGCCGCCTCGGTTTGGCGATAGCGCTGCTCATCATCTAGCGTCTTCTGCGCGGTCAGGGCGGCACCGTTCGCGACCGGAACCGCCGCTCGCGCCTCCTCGGCCGTTGCCTGGGCGTTCGCGAGAAGCGCCTCAGCCCCGTTCAGTTCCTTTACGAGACCCTCCAGCACCTCCACGCATGCTTTCACTTTCTCCTTGACGTTATCCTGCATTTCATCATCCATTTTCTTTATTTTTAGCTCCAGGTCGGTGATATCGGTGCTCTTGCGCTCCTGCGTCGCTCGATACTTCTGCGCCTGGCGACGGCACACCCGCAAGCTCGCTTCCTCAGCATCTACACGCTCCTGCTGAGCTGTTAGAGATGCATTGACGTTCTTAAAGCGGGCCCCACCAGTCTCATCCACCTCCGCCTCCAAGGCCTCCACGTCTGCATGATGAGCGATGTACGCCTTTTCCGCCTTCTGAAGAGCCTTCTCGCTCTCTTCAATCGCCTGCTCGTACTGAGCCCGCTTACTCTGCAGTTCCTGAGAAGCTTGTTCGAGCTCACGGCGAAGTGCGGCTAAGCGAGAGGCGTCGCTGTCCATCCGCGCAAGAAGCGCGTTGAGCTCGTGGCGGAGCTTGCGCAGCTGCTCGGGGGATACTTGGGACTCCTGTTCATGCAGCTGGTGCAATCGGACGTTAAGGACCCGCTCCTCCTCGGCAGCCTGAACAAGGTCCTCCTGTAACCGCTGAAGGTCCTCCTTAATCGCTTGCTTATCCTGAGGAGAGCGGGCTGCCTTCAGCTTTGCCCCTCGCGGGGCAACGCCACCACCCGTGATGGTCCCAGACGGCTCCACCAACTCTCCCTTCACCGTCACTACACGGTAGCGCGGCGGAGACGGACGAGCTCCATTGGCGGAGGTCATCGATGGCGCTGCAGCCACAATAGGACCGCTACGACCGCTACCAAAGGCAGATTCCCGCGCCTCTGTCAACGTTTGCACAACGAGCGTGTCGCGCACCGCCTGGTAGAACACGGAGCGGAACTTCGGGTTCGTAGGCTGAATAAGGTCGTACAGCCGCTGCGCTTTCGGGTTGGGACTCTGGAAGGGCTTGGCCATCCGCTGCCCCATCTCTCGCTCCACCTCACTCACCACCATCATGGTGGCTCGCCCAATGTTGTGCTGCTTCAGTAACTCTAGCGCCGCCGTCGCTGTCTGCCGGTCTTCCACGACGTGAAATCCCCAGGCATTACTCGCTACCCCAGCTGCTATGTCGTACTGCTCATCAATGCGGCCAAGCTGCCGCAGCGTACCGTAGTAGCCCTTGAGCGAACGCTGCGCGAGGAGGAACTCCATCGCCCGATCGTCCGCCTCGCCGTCGCGGTAGGTGTTCTTGAGTTCTTGGATCGACTGGTTGACGGCATATTTGCGGCGTGCACTCTCCGCTATCTTGTCTTGAACCCGGAGAAGTTCCTCCTGCAGATCTGCGCGGTCCGCACTCCGAAGTTGGCGTTCGAGTTCTGCCACCCGACTCTCATTACGCACCCTCACTGTTTCTAGCTCCTCAACATCTTGCTGCTTTTTCGTAACGCTGTTGGTGAGGCCACTAAGACGACTTTGAACGGTGTGCAGCTGTTCTTTCGCTTCTGTCACAGCCCGCTCGTATGGGGCGAACTGCTTCTTCTTCTCCTCTAGTTGCTGACGCAAAGGACGCAGTTTTGGCAAGAGCTCTTCGGAAAGAGCGTCGTGCTCTGCCTGCAAAGCCGCCACAGCTTCAGTGGATTCATTCAGATTCTGCTGATGAATCGCAGCCTCGCGCTCGGCATCTTGCTGGTGAAGAAGGGCGCGCTGCAGCTCCTCCTTGGCCTTCCGCAGTTGATCTGCCATCTTCTTCCGTGCCTTTTCTTCTTGATCTGCACCGGATTTAACTTGCTCGAGGTGAGCCTCCGCGGACTGTCGCCGCGTGCGAACCGCATCCCGGGCTCGCTGCACCTCTGCAACGTGTCTCTTCGCCGCTATAAGTGACTCCTCAGCCTTCGCCTTTTCCTCGCGCTTCTGCGCCACATCCGTCTCCATCACCTTGATGCGGTTGTCAATCTGGGCGAGCAGCCGCCGCGGTTCCTCCAGCTTCGCCTCAATGCCGCGCATCCGAAGTTGACACATCACGATAAGTGTTTTCTGGAGCTGGTTGTCCTTGGTGACAAAGGAGAGGGTGGAGTTCTTGGCATCGTCCAGCGCTGCTCGTTCCGCCTTTAGCTTCTGCTCCTTATCAAGCGCCTCCAAACGGGCAACCCGGGCGGTCTCCGCGGCGCTGGTCAAGTCGGAGATGCGCCCCACAAAGTCGCTGGTGCCGATCAGGTCATCGAGATACTCCAGGAGACCTTCTTCACCCTCTTTCTCCGCCTTGGGCTTCATCAAAGCGATCTGTTCTACCTCACCTTGCAAGATCAAAAAGCGGTTGTGCTCCAGGTCCACGCCTTGGGCAATGAGGCAGTCCATCACCTCCTTCTGGGAGCGCCGGACACCGTCGATGTAGTACTGAGAGGCGCCACTGCGGTAGACTTCGCGTTTGATGCGCAGTTCGCTGTGTTCGATCTCCAGCCGCTGATCAGGGTCGCGCTCCTCCGCCGTCGTCTCACGCACTCGAACGAAATTAACCGTAACGGAGGCGTAGGAGAGGTTGGGGTGGGCGGCCGAGTTGTGAATCACCTCTGCGAGTTTTTCCAATCGGATCTTCTTGGCGTTACGACCGAAGACGAACAACATCGAGTCGATCACGTTCGACTTGCCCGATCCGTTCGGGCCGATGACGGCGGTGAACGTCTTGTGGAAAGGGCCGATACGATGGGCTCCGTAGTACGATTTGAAGTTTTCTACATCGATGTCGCGAAGAACGAGGCGCGTGTGGGGCGTGGGGTCCTCCTCTGGTTTGTGGTGATACGACAGCCCATTCGCCCCCCCTGCGCTTTCGGGGATGATGGGATAGACGAGTTCCAGTTCGGTACCACTAGTGCGCGTAGAGGAGAGGCGCGGCGGGGTAAAGGTGGAGAGTCGGGCTGCAGGAGTGGAAGAAGCCGAGGAGGAGGAGGAAGAGGCGGTGGGCTGAGCATCATGACGCCCGGCGTCCTCTGCGTCTCGCGCACCATCGCTTTCAGGTGGCTCAGCGGTTGCGTCCAGCGGTTCGGTGACGCCGTCAGCATCGCAGGCGTACGAGGTCGTTTCGGACTGAGCTGCAGCGACAACAGCAGCCTCGTCTAATGGCTTCACAGGATCCCGAATCGCCCCTGAAGCGCCACCGTTCTCGGCCTGCAAGACCCCTTTGCCGTCGGCTTCGTCGATACCATCGCCCTCATCCTTCCGTTCCTTCTTCACCATCCGGTGGGGGCCACCGAAGCCTCGTTTCTTGGAGGAAGTCGGCATAGCGTTGGAGAAGGACGTGAAAGGAAAAAAGGACGACAGGGAGAAAGAAGACGGACAACCCCCCCCCTCCCTCCCTCCGCAGAAAAGCAAAGGGGAGCAGGGATCGTAATGCTTTATGTGGCAAAAAAAATGCGTATCAAGCCGGAATTTCTTCGGGGGCTGAATAGAAAATATCGAAGGCGTCGCCCGCGGTGCCCCCTTTTATATGTACGTGTGTATGCGTGGGCGATCGTCTGTAAAGGTGAACGGTGCCGTGGTCGGAGGATGTTTTATGATATGTGCCACGTCTTGTGCGCGCGCTCTCTCTCTGATAGTGGTGCGTATCTATGGGTGGGCGCCGTCGTCTTTCCACCGCCCCTCTGGTCAGCAGCTTACACCCTGTCGAGCGCTTTATGCTTTCTTGCTGCTGTCCCTCGTTCAACACTTGAACGGCTCGCAGGTATACATGAAAAGGAGGGAGGAGGAGATGGTTATGGTGAAGTAGTCCATGAGAAGGGGAGGGAGGAAGGGAAAAGGAGAATTGAGTTGAGATGAATTCAGAAAGGGAGGGAGCCGAGGAGCGTCTTCTCCCTGTCGCCCCCTTTTCCTTTCCCCGCTCCCCCCCGCCTTCTCCGTTCCTGCTAGCATCTTGAGGTAATGAGGTAACATGCTTACTGATAATATATATATATACGCATACCTTTTGTCTTATCCTGACCCGGCCACACCGTGTCCTTCCATGGCTAAAGGACGTCCTTCCTTCTGCACCGCTCCACACATAATATATATATATATATATGTGTGTGTGTTTGCGTGCTTGTAGAGGTTTCTAGCTGCGCCTGTGTTCGTGTCTGCACCCCTCCCTAACAGTACCTACAAGAAACATTATGTACGACTACACAGACACACACCGACAAAAGAGAATGGTGGGAGGGAGAGAGGGGCGAAGATCCAGAGAGATCGGAACCGACGCATGCACAAGAAGAGGAAGAGAGGGAGGGAGGGAGAGAGGAAGATAAAGACGCACACGCCTATACCCGACGGACTCAGCATACGCGGAGCGACTCAAAAATCATAATATATATATCGATATATATATATACGATAGAGTGCAGCATATGCCCCTAAGTCGTGGGAGAGCCTATCAACAAAGCGATTCGACAGTCAACGTGCAGGGAGTGAGAGAGAGAGTAGAAACAAACAACGTAAAAGGGAAAGAAGAGGTACGAGGTCACCCTACATACCTGCTGCTTGGAACTTTCTCTTTTCCCGCTTCTACCCTTATCCCCACACACCACAACTCGGACGCATGCATCCTCCCCTCTTTCTCTCGCTCTCCTCTTGTATCAAACAACGTCTTCTCCGCGCCCGCTCTACCCCCGCCTTTTCTCCACGTCTTCCAGTATTTTCCTCTGTAGATGTATGTGTGTGTATACATGCCTGCGCAGAGCCCAAACGCATCTGCGCGAACGTTCCCTTTCCTTTCGGGCTTCTTCCATTGACTGCCTCTCCCGCTTCCCCTCTCCTATCCTCCCTCTTTCAAAAAACACGTTCTGTAACAGCCCTCCCAATGCTGGAAAAGAAGAAAGAGTGGGGGGAAGAAGGACGCAGAGGAGACTCAGAACAGAAACATTTTTCGAAAAGAAGGAGCCGCAATCGTCTTCTTTTTTTTGCCGCTCTTTTGATTTCATACTTCTTGTGCGGTCAGGGTGTATCGGTTCGTGGAATACAAGGACGCATCAACACACCGACAGACATGTATCAACGAGGGCAGAGAGAGAGAGAGAGAAGGGGGGGAGGGGGGCGTACGTCTTTTGCATACTTCCTAATGCCATAAAGCAAAGAGAGAGAGAGAGAGAGAGAGAGGGCACATCACGATAAAGAAAAAGTCGAAGTCGAGCGAGGTGGGGCGACGAGGCGAAGGAAGCGAGGAAAGGGGGAGGGAAGCGGTCCTTGAAGGTATGTCTGGGTCGATCCGGTAAGACAGATCAACACTCGTTGGTATACAAAAAAAACCCTACACGGGAATATACATGTATATGCTGATTAGTTCGTCCCCTACCTCCTACCCCCTTTCTCCGGCTCCTCCCTCCTTTCCTCTCACTGAATTCCCCTCAAGCTGCCTGCATGTACTCCCACCGCTGCACCATTATCTTCTGCGTGCACAGCAACGCCTCCTTCGCCACATCTGGGTTGGGGTGAGACATGAGCGTCATGACTTGTTCCTTCACTCCGGACATCGCAGCCAGCGTGAGGAGGCTGCGACCCGTCGGATGGTACCGGACCATCTCGCCCAGATCATGGCATGCCACCGCCATCGTCGTCTCGTTCTTCGACTCCCTCAGGAGTTTTCCCAGCGCAACCAAGACTTCGTATCCGTTGTCCTCGACCTTTTCGGCGTTCTCCTTCCAGAATTTGGCGCTGGTGTGTACCGGAGTCCACTCGAGCACGCCGCTGAGCACCTCACCGCGATACTGAGAGAAACTGGTTAGCACTTGCATAGACGTTTCTAGGGCTGCGTTGAGCTGCTCCACCATTACGTTGATGTCAGCATCGCCGAACTTGCGGCGAGAGAGTTGCGAGAGGGTTTTGATCATGCCGACACTGACCATCTCGGCCACCAGCGATGGTCCCTTCTTGAAGGTACTGCTCTGCTGGTCGGTGAGGTCACCCTGGTGGAGTCGACCCAGGACGTGGATACTACGGTCTACCCAGTCCCCCGCGGAGGAAGAAGGGTTCAAGAGAATGTTCATATATTGGCGCTCCGCCTCAACCATGTTCAACAGCGTCATGAGGGTGACGCGCACACACTTCTCCTTCGGCACGCGCTGCAGGACACGGTGTAGCTGCGGAATCATTCGCTCCCGTACGAGCAGCACCATCCCTTCGTACTCAAAGGAGAGAAGCCACGTCAAGAGAAGCGTTTCATAGATGACCTGGATGATGCCTGCCGAGTCGCTCGACACAATGTCGGTGAGGAGACGGGGAATAAAGCACACAACGTTTTCCTTGAAGAAGAAGGAGCGGTAGTCCTTGCGGCGGGCTAGCTGTACGCAGGCCTGCACTGTAAACTCCACCTCGGACACCTGCAGAGTCTCAGGAGTAAAGGTATGCCGAGCTAGGGCAAAGAAATCTTTGAAGACATCTTCGTTGCCAGCGTACTTGCCGTAGCGGAGCGCCGTGGCGGCGAGGTAGATGGCGGGGTTCGCGATACCGAGACTGGTGCTGTGCGACGAGGCGATTTGGAGGAGGATCGAGGCAGGATGACCACCAAACTGCTTGCGGAGCTCATCACGGCCGAGCTGTGCTCCGAGCTCGCGGTCGGCGTAGACGAGGTCAGCCAAGAAGCGTAAGGCGTACCCGAGAATGTGCTCTGCGTGAGTGCCGGCAGCGACACGAAAGAGTGCGATCGCCAGCGCCTCCTCGCGGCCACCCACGAGAGACGTCACGAGGTCCTCGTCCAAGCGGTTTGTGAAGAGCTGCTCGAGAAGTCGAATAGCGGCCTCGTCCAGCAGCTGCAACTGTCGGACGAGACTAATGGTGTCCGCGGCATCGGCCGAGAGGGCTGGCATGGTGGATATCCCAAGTTTTTTTTCTTTATTTCTCTCCCCTCGGATGGGAAAGCCAAAAGCAAAAGGTAGGTTGGGGGGGAGAAGAAAATGGGAGAGAGAACCCGTTTGGGCGAGGCGATACAGAGGAAGGGGGGAGGCAAGCCCTTGCGCACACAAAAAACCTTTCCGCCGATGTCCTTTGGGGCAGGGCGGAAACTGCTGCACGAAAAAAAGCGTAAACTACGACACTGGCTCGAAAGTGGGGGGGAGAGGCGAAGAAGAGCGGGCAATGTTCCTTCGCGGACGTATTTATACTTGAAAAGGGGAAAAGAGAAGTGGTTTGTCAGAAGTGCAACGTAATATATGCGTACAACGCCCTCGATACACTTCCACGCGCCTGTTCTGTGTTGTTACGCTTCAGAAGAATATGCGAGAAAGGTGAGAAGCTTGCGCGGTGACGATGTGTGAATTGAGAGCGGAGAGAAGAAGGCACGAGAGAAAAAAAGCAGAAGCGGACAGTCGGACAAGGCATTGCATTGCTGACATAAAAAGCTGGTGTAAACATCCTTCGCCCCTTCCTGGAAGTACAACTGCCTCCCGAGGCAAGAGGTAAACCGTGGGTGGAGGGGTGGATACCAACAACAGCGTCTCGTCCCCCCGTGACATACCCCGACAGGTCACTGGAAAACAGTGACGTCCGGAAAAAAAGAGAGAGGCAAAGGCAGGGAGAGATGAAGTTCCTACCTTCCTCTGTACTCGCATGAGGCTGCTGCAGCGCCACATGGAGAGGGAGGGATGACCGTGTGCGAGCGTCTGCAGGGGGCGGGGAGGGGAGGGAAGAGGTTACTACACCACTGCAACTTCCGTCTCCTACCGCTGTGCCTCTCCTTCTCCTCTCACCGGTCCAACCGTCTTCCCTCCCTCCCCCCCCCTTACACATCTACAAACACACATAGAAACACTCATCCATTTATTTAGATGCAAAAGTAAATAGTTGGAGAGGGAGGGCGGAGGAGGGGGAGAGACGACGCGCTTCATTACTGAGGATCATCCTCTCCTCCCTCTCCGATAGAAGGCGTCCTTTGTGTTTCTCCTCCAAAGTGTTTCTTCCCTTTCTTTGATTCGGAGAGGGAGAGAGAGAGGGAGAGGGAAAGGGGGGACCAGCGGCGCTGGCTCACCCGCACCAGTGCACGAGGGAGCACGCACCCATATATACTCCACTCCCAAGGAAGGAAAGGGGGCGCAACGAGAAGGGCGGTGAGGTGAAGATGGCATTAGGGGAGAGCGTCAGAAGGGGAGGGAGGGTGGAGGACAAAAAGGTCCGAAGCGAGTCGCGTGATGCACGCACACATTCACTCCTCACACATGCGTGCCGGTGTGCGTGCATCCCTTCCTCCCCCTCCCTCTTTCTCCACAACCCGAGAAAAGGAAAGGGTAAGGATAAAGCCGTGGTGGGGAGGAGGAAGAGGGAAGAGGGATTCGAGTAAATGAAAAGTAACAACGCCATCGTGCAGTTTTGCACGTTGGTGCACGTCCAACTCTAGCGTACGCAACAGATAGAAAGCCGTCTTCGCACATAAAGGCTGGAAGGGTAAGTGGCGGGAGGGGAGGGCAAGAGAGAAGACGCATCACAAAGCGTGAAAGCCATGAATATATATATATATATATGTATATATATATAGGAAGCACCGGCTGTGCGTAGAGGAATGTCGATGATGGAACGAAAAGAGAGAGGTGAACCCCGACCACGACACGAATTCACGCTCCTCCTAGCAGCAGCAGCAGCCACAGCCACCGCAGCGACGTCTGTGAGAACAGAAAGCTGCAGCGAGAGAAGAAACCTCCCACCCCAATAGTGTGAAGGTGAGCAACTATAGATATATATATATATATGTATAGGAACGGGATCAAAAGGAAAGGGAGGGGCGAAGGCATTCTATGACAATGATGGTGGATGAAGTGTCGCCTCACCTTTTCAAAAAAAAAGCAGAGCAACAACAGCAGCCACAGCAAACAAATTCGTGAGAGAAAATGGTATTCTGAAGGAAAAGAAGAGGCAGGTTACACATAACCAAGATATATATATATATATACTTTTTTTTCGGTTCCTCTCATGCGAAACCAGTTTGCTTTCACGGAGCACCATCCACACTCCGCAACCCTTCGATGCAGCGAAGGAAAAGAAAAGGAGCAGCGGAGGGAGAGAGAGAGAGAAAGAGAAGACAGGGAAAGATGCGTCTCGGCCGTGTAGCCGCACACCCGTCTCCTACTACAAAAACGCACGCATAGCGTCCCAAGCAAGAAAAGTGCGAGGCGGCGGTGAAAGGAACTCACCTTGCGCAGCCAAGTTATCGCACGTCCCTGATGGAAAAAAAAAAGAAAACACGGAGCATCGCAAAAATAATCATCGCAGATTCTTGCCCTCCGTGGAACAATATCTACCGTCGGACCAGACCGCCCTCCCTTCCCCCACACCCTTGGCGGGGAGTTATCCTGAAACGTGTATAAAAGGCAGAACATCTGTCGAACGAGATGAACATGAGATAAACTAGAGGAACACACACACACACAAAAAGAAGGACATCGGCGTGTCATGAAAAGCTCTGTCTATGCGTGGTAGTTCTGGGGAGCGAGAAATAGAGAGGGAGGAGGGAAGGAGGCGGCGGCATCGTATCGCATGAGACAAGCGCGAGTCCCTATCGGATGTGATAAGGGCGTCGACAACAAAAGAGAGATACGCATCGCGGTGATGGGGGAGAAAGAGAGAGGGGGAGGGGGGAACAGGGATGAAGAGGAATGAAGAGCTATCCGCCAGTCTTGCTCTCTCTCCACGCTTCCGTTTCCTCTACCGCATACAGCGTGAATCACAATAGGTAACCGAGCGGGAAGGGAGAAGAGGATAAAGACAGAAGCAAAAGGCAACGGGCACGTGTATCGGGACCATCGAGGAGAGGGGAGAGCTGGAGATGTCTATGCATCTACGTGTGAAATCTGTGTCGAAGGAAAGAAAGGAAAAGTGAGAAGGCAGAAGCGCTATCCCAACCCATCCCTCTTCTTTGGGGAGGGGGGGAGGGGAGGGGCTTGCCTTCCCACCTTCACCTTACCTCTATCCCTCTACGCCACGCTTCAGCGCCATGCATTAGAGCGCTGCGTCATAGCACGATTATTCTCATCTCGCAGACGTCGCATCTCCGCAAAAAACTCCTCTGTGGAGTGGTACTCCGAGTCGTGCGCTTTGCCGTCGCCATTATCATCGTGTGGTGCTGTGAGTCCAGTGTGAGGGGCGCCTCGTGCACCACGGCGAATGCGCCGAGGAGTTTGCTTGCCATTTTCATTGTGGGGAAGTGGCGGCAGCTCCATGGGGGCCTTGGGTTCCGCCACCATCCGAAGCAGGCGAGACTGTTCACTGCAAACCGTTTCGATCTCGGTCATAGAAAACACATCCGATGACCAACGCCGCGCCGCACCAAGTGGGGAGTTCGGTGGTTCATTCTCTTTTTGTTGTTGCTGCTGCTGCTTCGGCACATGCTGGCTAGCAGCCTCCAAAGAGCCCTCGGTTCGGACAATGACGGCCGCATCTGTGACGCTGCTGCCACTGACACTCGTGGTGCACCCCGAGCAGTGGGTCATGGTGAAGGTATTCCGCGGCTGGCTGGCGCTCGCGACCTTATTGGGCGTCTCCATCGAGAGTGCAGCCGTCACCACCGACTCTGGCGTTACCACGTTGCGTCCAGGGCAGACGGTGGACATGGACTCCCGCGTCTGAACATCGAGCCAATCCAGCTCCCCCATCTCACTCGTCGTCTCCCAGCGTCGCGCTGACTCCAGATGGAGGTTTACGACCCTGCTTGTACTGTTGCCTTCCTGACGCACACCCTCGTCCGGCAAAATGCGTGGTGCGCCTGTAAGGCGGCTATCCGTCGCGTCTGCCGCACCCTCTCTACTGACACCGCCCGAAGGAGTGGATGTCACCAGCTTTGAAGGGGTGCGCACCTCGCCAACGCTGTCGCAGTCCACCCCACCTACCGGCTCGCCGCCGTCCTGCACCATAGCTTTTCCAGGCTCCACGGCTGCCGTGGCATGCTGTGGTGAAGCATGAGGAATGTACAGGTTGCGGCGGAGGTTCTCGGCCGTCAACGCCATCGTGACGGCGGTCGCGTCGTTCGCCATGGCGGCAGGCGAAGACATGGCGTCTTTGATGCCAGAGCCGCCGCCTCCTCGCCGTGGTCCCGACGTCAACGCGGCAGCTCCACTCCGTGACGGCGACACCAGTTGAGATACGGTGGCACTCCCACTGGTGCCTACACCTCGCCCACGTGTGGACGGCATCGCCTGCTGTGGTGAGGTCGCCCGCACTACGTTGGAGCGAGGCCGAGATAGTTTGCGTTGGGCACCACCCACTCCACAAGCGGCGACCGTTGCGGTGGTGGGGATGCCTTTGGCGGATGAAGCGAGACGATCGAAGACGTTCGCACGTCGGTCCTGCAAGGCTGCTGCTGCGGCGGCGGCGGCAGTAGCCCCAGCACCCGCTTGGATGTTGCCGAGGCCATAGCCACCGCTGCCATCGCCACTGGTTAGCTCGGATTCCACTCCGCTGTACAGGGTCTCCCCTTTTGTCTCCGACGCGGAGTGAGTCATCACTCCTGGTACTGCCGGGTAGTCGCAGAAGAGTTCCACCTTGGCGGCCGCGCACCCATGCGGAGTCAACTCGTGTAGCATCATGAGCCAGTCTTGTTGATTCAGCAGGGAGATGAAGTCGCTGTCCGCGTCCTCGTAGCGGATGCGCAGTCGTCGTTCTCCGTTCACAATCGGCACTCCTGAGGAGGGCGAAGGTGCACTCGTTGGCAAAGGACGCTGGAGCTGCGCCTGGCAGTGCTCGTGGATCAGCTGGTAAACATCCTCGAAACGCGCGTGTGTGGCGTCCACCACTGGCAATACCCGGGCCTCGGCGGCGAAGTGAATTTTAAGGCGGAGCGTCTCGAGGTGGCGCAGCCGGGTACGGGCCTCGTCCATCAGGGAGCCCCCCAGGCCGGCTGCCTCCGCTTGCTGGATGCGGCGCCGCAGCTCTCGCGCCTCGACTTCGCCGACGTTGACCCAACCAGACTGTTCGTTGTCTTCGCTGGAGTGCGATAGAGCCCTGCCTGCGCTCGAGCTGTGACTGTGCAAAGGATCCGCGTCGTGTGAGACGTGCAACGTGCCCTCGCCCGAGAGTGGGGTTGGGGCGAGGGACAGCGAATGAGACGGACCATCCGTGTCTCCCATCAGCCCCTGCTCACCGGTTGAATGGCTGGAGAGCGCCTTCTCAAGGTCACGTCGAGCCTTGCGTTGAGTGTAAAGCACGGCAAACATATCACACAAATCTTTGTACACCGTAGTGAATCCCAGCGACCAAGGACCACGAGGTGTGTGTGCCACGAACAGGGAACGGACATCAAAGCCCCCTGGAAAGCCGTCCCCCAGCCATACTCCGGCGCACGAGCCCCCTGTGAGGGCTTTGACCCCACCTCCAGTGGCACCCTCTGTAACGCGCGAGAGGAAACAGGAGGGCAATAATGAGGTGTCAGCCAGAGGCGTGCTTGCAGCGCTAACGTTACCGGAGAAGCAGCTGTTCGGACGCTGCTGCTTGACCAAATCTAAAGCGGCTTGACCTGCCGCCAACGCTGCGTGCGCAGCGGCTTCGTCCCAAGCGAGTCCCCAGGACAGCAACAGCTCGTTTGCACGTGTGATGTGCTCGAGCAGCGTCAACAAGTCCGGTGCAGACGCCTGTAGCGCGGTCACCATCGCAGCATGGAGAGAAGCAGCTTTATGAAGTCGACGTAGGAGCTGCGCTCCGTTCTGAATCAGCTCCGCCCCTGCGTCCTCGCTTACGGTGTGCACGCCATCTTCGCCAGCATAATTATCGTCAAGACGGAGTCGATAAAGAGCTTCTGTGGAGGTTCGTGCTTCCTGAAGTGCATTGCCCAGTGTCGCCACGTTCAGCGCTGCACCGTCGTCCCCTCGTTCGTCCATTGCTGCCTGCAGCGAGGAGAGCGCTATCTTCTTCCGATCAAACGCCTTGCCAAGCTCTTCAACAGGCTTCTTCACCTGTTCATTCAAGAGAGTGGTGATGGTCTCACCTGGGCGAAGAATGTCCTGCAAGCCGCTAAGCTGCAGCGCCGCCTGCCGTGCTCGACGAAGGGCACTCTCAGCGTCGCCGCGACCAGCAGCTTGGCGAGCTGCGCTCACCACGCGACTCCACGCCCGCATCGCAGGAAACCAGCGCTGCACGAGTGATGTGAAGAAGGGGCTCCCCTTCACCATGGCAACCTGTGAAAACAGCGGATGAGGGGCCTCGTCGGGGATACGCGTAATGAGAGAGACGGCGCTGTCCTCCTCAGGAGCGGTGGCATCCCGCTCCTCTTCGAACACTTCCTCTGCCTCTTTCCCTTCCCCGCCTCCTCGGGGAGTTCCAAGACGGGTTGTTAGACTCTTGGTGAAGCTCTGCCACATCTCCCTCGCCTCCTCCAGATTATGATGGAGAGCCAGATCACGCAGCGAGAGAATCTGGTGCACCATGCGAGCCATGAAGTGGACCACGGCGTGCATTTCATGGAACACATAGCGCCGTTCTGCAAGGCTTTTGCGAACCGCCGCCGCCTCGTGGACAGAAAGCCGGCGCTGCACCGCATCCACGAGGCGGAGGAGCAGAGCGCTGTGCTCCGACGTCTCGTGCTCCAACCGAGATACATCCACATCTTCGCTCAGTTGAGCATACTCCAGCTTGGTAAACGCACTAAGGAGACGGGTTACAGAGCGCTGGATACCAGGGAGGAGCACGACAGAGCCGCCATCGCCGCCTTGGGTGTATTGGTCAGAGCCGCTCGAGCCGACGGACCCCAGCTCATCCTCATCCTCAGGAGCGTTGCTAGACAGACGATCATTACAGGCTCGCCGGGACGGCACCACCGAGGCGCGAAAGCCTTCTGCTGAATATGGCGGGACGGTGCAGCGCCGCCGCTCACTCAGTGCCACGACGGCTTCCTCCAAATAGTTGAGCACCGCACTGATCTGCTCAAGTTGTTGCCGCAGCGCCTTACTCGCTTCAGGTGAGCCGCGACGCGGCGGTGCCCCAGAGATGGCGGTCGACTGAACGCGACCTCCCGCCTCAACCTTATGAGAACACGGCGCGATCGTTCGCACAGCAGAGGCGGGCGGAGAAGATGCCGCAGGCCCTTTGCGAGCGAGTGGTGTGGCAGGACGACTCTTGAGGAGCGACACACCCTTTCCACCACCACCCCTTCCATCACTTGCACCACCTCGACGCTGGACCCCCTTTGCAGGCCCGGAAGCTGTCTTGGGCGGTACGGTGGTGTGCAAAGAGGATGCCCCAAAGGGAGCCTTGCTCGACAGGGTGCGATGCAGACCCTCCATGGCAAGGGCCCCAGCACGGAGGGCTTCGGGGCTACGACGGCGCTGCTTTGCATCCGGGGCGGGCAAGGGAGAAGATGCCATCTCCACGAGCGACGCTGTCGTCGGCACCGTATCCAAAGCCATGGGGCATACTTCCTTTCTCGATCGACTCAACATATCAGTGGAGTGGCCTCCGTTAGCTTCATCAGCTTCCGGTGACAGCGGCCCTGTCCCGGTTTGACTGCCTGGTGGCTGCGGCAGAGCTTGGGAGCCATGCTCAGTAGGGTCTACGTGGGCGGAGACGCAGGGGGCGTCACACAAGCGGTATCGCCTCCGTTTCGGTGGGACGAAGCAGCACGGGGTATCCGAGGGCAGACTGAGATCCTCCATATCAGCTTCTCCATCCATTTTTTCCTTCCCGCTTTGCGAGGAAGAGCGTGAGGAAACCGTGAGGTCATCAATGACCGGTGCAGGGGATGTGGGCGTGTGGACTGCCCTATCGTGTGAAGCGTTCTCCACGGGTGTACCCATGTGTTTCGGAAGCGCCTGTGCGGTCAGCGGCGACGCTGTCGAAGCAGACGCGCTGCCACCCTTTCCTTCGCTGGCATTTATCACCTCATTTTCACTGGGAAGCCGATTTCTGTTGGTGTGGAGGGCTGGTGCGGGTGTAACCGTGTAAAAGCCACGGCTGTGATCCACCACTCGTCTCATGGGAGCTGAAAAACCTCCGCACACCGATGCGACAGGTACGATGGGATTAGAGAGAGAAAAAAGGGAAGCTCTTCCGAGCTTCACACCCACAGAAATAAAACTCCCCTCTCCTTCTTGTATGTGGGGAGACAAATATAAAGACAAAGCAAACCGTCGTGAAGATGGCGAGCAAAGAGAACGAGAAGCGCCTCCACCCTTTGCCTAACGCGTCCAGTAGAAAGGAGGGCAAACGAGAGAGAGAGAGAGAGAGAGAGAGAGCTGCACCCCACTGATATATATATATATATATATATATATATATATCAGGACCAAGTGTGGGAGAAGGAAAAGGGGGATGAAAAGGGCACTTCATTGCCGTGAGAACGAAACAGAGGACAACAGGGGAACACGATACCATAGAAGGGGAGCGAGGTCTGTGCGACCGTGCTCGTCTATCATATTTCACTGCGCCCACACGTGAATGAGGCGCATTGGCGGCTGGAGAGGGAAAGGGAGAGCAAGCGTTGGCCGTACACAGGCAAACGGTGCTGCATTTTCCGCCTTTCTTTGTTCGCAGAGCTGGTAGCGGAAGAGGATACAGGAAAAGACGGGCGATTGAAAAGGGAGAGATGACCCTGGAAGAGCCGCGCGCAAGGCCGAAGCGCAGTACCCTCACTCCCTCCATGGCGAAGGAGAAACACTCCAACGGGTGTGGCCGGTGGGGGAGGAGGGGGGGGAGGAGGAGGAGAGAGAAGACCAGCAGGAGCCCGACACGACCACCACCCCGTGGGTGCACGTCGCCCTAGCAGGAGGGAGGAAAAGAAGGTGAAAAGAGGGAGAGCCCATGAAGAGAGAGGGGGGGAGAGGGGAAGGGGGCGACACAGTAAAACCCATCGAACAAGATCGCACCTATGAGAAATGACATGCAGAAGGGAAGGGTTTGTTGATACCCAACGTTCATCGCGGCACGTGCATGAGGAATAATCATGGGCGTAATAGATGTACCTTGCTCTCTGCGCCGACCACACACACATGTATATATATATGCGATAGAAGGCTCAGGGGTTCACCGATCAGGTGAAACCAAAATTTTAAAAAGGATCGTGTTTGAGGAGGAAGTGGGAAGAAGACCGCGATATGAAGGAGAGAAAGAGGGGAAGGGAGGAGGCGGCAGAAGACGAAATCGGGACAAACCACATCGATCTCGTTCCTCTTTGCCCCCCTTCGCCGCTCACTTAGGTGACGGACAGCTCTCCTTTCCCCTCTCTCTTTGTACTCCCCCCCCCCTGCCAAAGTGATGGGTGCCGATCACATTGCTGTGGTTGGCTCAGTGCGCGGCGTTCCTTTTTTCCCTTCTGCAATCCCTCGTGCCGCTCCTCCTCCCTCCACCCGCCATGAGGCGGAAGAAGATCAAAGGTCAGCACCTTCATCGGTGTCGTGGGCAGAAATTTCCACCCCCGTTGCCGCTGCCTCCTGGACGGTGACAGCGGTGGGCGCCTGGGGTGTCACGGGGGCCTCCCCCTTCCACTGAGCGAGGTCCAACCTGAACGGAATGACGATGCGACCCATGACCTCCACCTCCGGAGTGTCTTCCTGCGGAGATGTTGGTTCGGCCGCCGCTGGGTCGCTCAGCGATACATCGCGCGGCGTCCTCTGCAGCTGCTGCCGCCGCCGCCAGAGCTCCACCACCGCCTCCCACGACCCTTCTACCGTTCGATGGAGTGGCCTGGTGAAGGAAGCGTGGAAGATACCACTATGCTCCTCCCCTGAGTCTTCGTTGAGGTCCGTCAGCACTACGCGAGGGCTGAGGAAGGAATGGAAGCCCTCCGCTTGCCCATCCAACTCGCCATGCGTACCCCCGCGGCCGCGTCCCGCATTCCGACGTTCGCGAGGAAATGGCAAGGGACACGCCCGCAATACCCGGCTCTGCTGCAAGGCAACGGTGGAGTCCACCTCCTCATCTGAAGCGAGTTCATTATCCCCTTGCTGGGACGTAATCCACACGCAGCTGCCCTCTTCTACGGCGTCACAGCAGAAGCTGAAGCCCCCACCCCCATCGCCGAGCCGGCCGCGAAATCCTTTGTAGTGAATGACCGAGTCCCCCTTAGCTTTCAGGGCGACGCTGAAGCGCCAAACATCGTCGTCTTCTGTGAGGAAGGGCGATGCCCGACTTCTTGTGCGATGGGAAGACGGTGCGGAGGAAGGGCTGCCCGACACAGAACTCGGAGGATGCCCCACCACGGTGATATGGTCGATTTCGCCGCCCACCTGTTGCTGTAACAGAGCCGCCACATTCATGGCGCGCTGCATCGACCAACGCAGGGTTACGTTACAAGCAGCCTCGTCCGCTGTTGATGGCCATAGCGGGGCACATTGCACCTCCGCTGTCGCAGCAACGACGGTGAAGTACATGAAGTCACAGTTGTCCGTGGGGTGCGTGTTGGCAACATCGGTAAAGGCCGTCATTGAGGAAAAGGGGCGTCGACAGCGGAAGTTCATGCTGGAGGGAGCGGCAGCACACGCACGTGGGACGCTGGCCGGGGCGATCCACCACAACAGCAATAGCACCAAGAAAACGAGCAGGCTGACCGTAGGAGCGCGTGCGGCACGGCGACCGTTACGTACTGCCCTCTCAGCATCCATGTGGACCTTCAGCCCGCGGGGTGGCATACTTGGGGAAAGGTGCAATAATGGAAAACGGAGGGGGAGGGCGACGGTAAACGATGTGACCCCTCACCGGGACTTATAAAAAAAGAGCTGGTGAACGTGAAGATAGACCCTGAAGGGGGAAAAGGAGGAGAGAAAGAGAGAGGGAGACGAGACGGAGGGGGAGAGGGAGAGGGGGAGAGTCTGGAAACGGCTACTTCTTGAGGAAGGAAGAAGTGATCCTATGAGCTGCCTTCCCCTCCTTTTTCACATCTCTCTCTCTCAGATATGATGATCGGGAACGGCGCAGAAGAAGGAGCTACACCTGCGCTCGCATTCTTCTCCCCTTCTCTACATACACATGGTAGTCTTCCTTTGGATGGGAGCCTGCTTGGCGTATTGTGTGTAGGTCGGGGAAGGGGGAGGAAGAGAGGGGAGGCGGAGTAGTCGAAGGACAGTACAGGATGACGTAGGTTAGAGGAGGTGGTGAGCCAAGCGTGTGCTACACGGAAAACTGCAACCGCAACAAAGAGACGAGGAAGAGACGCCACTCTCAAAGAAAAAAAGAGGAGCGAAGGATGCCGTGCAAAACGGATGTTCTTCGATTTGGAGGGGCTTCAGCAGTGCCTCTTCGCTTTTTTTTCAAGGGAAGATGACTATAAGCACGCAAGAGATGGAAGCAGCCCCCTCTCCCTCCTCTTCTTCTCTCGCCACCCACTTCCCAGCACTGAGACGCACTCACGTGAACTAATCTATTTATGCAGCTGCGCCAGCACCCTACCGCCCCCACCACCTCGTCGTGCGTGAAACGAGGAAAAAAGAAAAAGGGTGGCGAAGAGACCACCAAATGCACCCACAAAGAGGAATAGAGTTCTGCTCTTGTTTCTCTCCTTTCCTTCTTCATCTTTTTTTTAGGAAATGCACATCTCTCTCGTGCTTCATCGTCGCTCATGTCATTCCAGTCACGGGAGTGGGACTCCGCGGAGTTCTACAGCGCAAGCGGGGGTGGAGAGAGCGGAGAAGAGGGAGAGGCAGTGTGGCGAGATCGCTCAGTTGAGGTTGATCACTTCCCGATACTCTCGGCCTAGCGTCAACCTCGGGCCGGTGCTGAGGTTTACCGAGCTCAATGCAGTGCCGGCAGCGACGCCACGAGGGGCAGAAGCGCCTACTCTTGTGTTACCCCCACGACGGGTACTATGCGGCGTCGACGGCCCGTTCGTCGGTTTGGGGGGAGTGCGACACGGATCCGCTAGCCGCTGAACTCCTGATATGTCAAGGCTTTTGCTCACGGCGTCCGATTCTAGGGAGCTCACCTCGTCGCCCAACTCCTCGTCCACACGATCGGAGACCTGTGCGGAGATATCCTCCAGGGAAACGCCCACGAGCAAAAGCTTTGACGGCCGTTCGAAGTAGGGGTCCACTGTTACCTCGATGCTTGTCAAAACGCAAAGTACATCGTCTACGACACACTCCAAGACTGGCACCATCTTTGGGAATGTAGCTCCATCGCCTCTCTCTGCTGAAGCACAGCCGCGGTTGGTGGTGGCCCCCTTCCCTTTCCTCTCCTCTCCACCGGCCTCTTCCTCAGTGATCTGCGTGTCGGCGCCCCTGCTACTTTGGGGACGGTGAGGAAGTACCGAGCCCAACAGTTCGGGTGCTCCTCTGATGCCGATCGTTGGGGGATCCCGGTCACGTTCCCGCACGTCGAGTGCGCTGGGACTACTAGTACTCCTGGCCGCCGGACCTTGCGGCGGTGCCAACATGACTGCAGCCGCAGACGGGCCTTGAACTGCCACCTGCCCTTCTTCCCTATCCGGCAACGCCTGAATCACCGCTGGAAGAAACGTGAGACGCATCGGTCGATCAGCGAGTAGTCCCCACGCGATGATAAAGGACTCTGTCCAGTGTGCTGGATGAGCGGAGCTGGAGACGGCGGGCGGGACCTCACTTGATGTGGTTCCGGACCCATGCGTAGCGTCAACGGTTGCATTGCCCAGCGATGCCGCCGTCGTCGCTCCGGCAGCATCCCCCCGATCGCAGGATGGCCCCCTCTTCACCGCCAGAGACGAAAAATCTGTGGCGCACGGACGTCCCTCCTCGTCGCACGCCACGGTTTCCTCCAGTTGACAATAGGCGAGATGCAGCAGTTTCTGCTCGAGTATGGTCAGCCCCTCTCGCAGGCCATCCCGATCGGTCACGTAAAACACTGTGAAGGGGGTTCCTTTGCCATGTGCATACGTAGTGGGCCCTACGAGGGCGTCCTCATTGGTGGCAAAGACATGCGTCCCTTTCTCGGAATCAATACGCTTTACCTTCGCTTGCGCAATGTAGAGACGGGAATAGAGCACCGCATCGCTTTTCTCCACGTGGAGGAGTATCGTCAAAAATACATCGTCAGTGTCCCCGGGGAAGCGCGCCCCTCGGTAGAGGGTGAGGGATGGAAGCCGTTCATCGGCTGCCTCCGGTCGCGACGGACGGACAAGAGACCCGAACGGTCGTCTCGTGCTCGTCGAGGAGACCGCGGAGGAGGCGTTACGACCTCGTTCAGCCGCCGATATCCTCGTATCGGACACCGTTCTCGGCACCGCCAGCATCCTGCCAGCGTTGGCATCGCTGTTGTTGGCAAACGAGGACGTGGAAGGCAGCGCTGACCAAACGTTACCAGGAGAGAGCAACGCTGGTGCTGCTGTGTCGCTGCGACTCCGGTTGGAGTTGCTTTCGCCACAGTCGAGAGGCAGCGGCGGGGGGGCAGCTTGGTGCTGGCTGTTGCATGCCACTGCCGAGGGCATCGGCTTCCCTTTATGACCCTTGGGGTTCGCGTCATCGCCTGGCACGGCAAATGTGCGTTGCTTTCGATCGCTTGGAGTACCGGGATGCACTGGAGGGCCAGCCTCCCTAGAAGTGGTTGCACCGTTTGCTGACCCCGGAGCCTTACCCGGTGGCTTCTCAGGACCCTGTGGTGCGGCGGGGGAGGCCCTATGCTGGACTTTCTTGCCCTCTCCCTGCGCCTTCCGCCCACCGCCCGATATTAAAGGGGAAAACACAGGCAGCCGTACTTGCTTCCCGAAAACAAAATTTCTCCCATTCGGTGATGACAGATCGGATGCACCATCCTCCTCCGCGGTGTCGTCTGTCACCCCAAGCTTTCCTAGGGGAGTGGGGCTGGTCTCTTCAACATCATCGGTGTCAAACGGTGTCACCTTCGGATTGTTGAAGATGCTGTTCGTGCGGGATTTGCACATCCCTAGTGACGGTGGAGAAGAAGAGTTAGGCCCCAGCGATGACGGTGCTCCTATCGGTCGCTCTATCTTTTGCTGCAACGAGGTCGCATACGTCGCGATCACGCCCTTGTGCTGTCCCGTCGGGTGGCCAAACGTGTGATCGCAGTGAGCCATGCCGCCGCCACCGCCACTACCGGAGAGACCCCACGGGCTCACAGCGGCGATCTCGTTTGCCCGCTGCAGTACGATCGAGGAGAAGTATAAGGACAGAATCAGCTTCTCCACGCGCGCGACGCTGCTTGCCAATGCGTGTATGGTGGTACACTGATGACGCGTCATCGGATTGGAAAGACCGGTGAGACTGCGCATGTTCAGCTTGCCGAGCAAACTCTTCAACCAGCGCCACTCTTTGCCGATGTGCACCTTGGCAATCACCATATCCTCGGCATCCTCCCCGAGTTCCTCGATGCCAAGGAGTAGATCCACGCCGCCACCGGTCACGGAAACGCTAGGGCTGCGAAACGGTCCGGAGCCACCAAAGGTCTTTAGTGATGGCAGCCCCGCTTCTTCGGGTGTGAGGGCGGTACTACCACTGGGCACACGAGAAGACCCGCCGGGGGTGTAGCCCAGACGGATACGCCGCGCCGCAAACTCCTCCTCCACATTTTTCAGCGCAACAGTCAAATAGGAGGTGTGGCGCTCCATCTCCCGCACCGTACGCATCAAAGCAGAGTTGAGCGTGCGCTGAGGGTATTGCGTGGCATAATAGCCCATGATGGTCCCGAGGACGGTGAGCAGTGGCACCATAATGGCTGCATATACGCGCCTTCCATAATCACCCGCAATGTATAGAAGCGGAACTGCCACCAGTACAAAGCAAAGCCCTAACAGTAACCCCATTGAAATTGTCAGGCCAATCGTGGTGAGCAACGGAAGGTTAGAATGCATAGTCTCCACTTTTTCATTAATGAACATTCCCAGCGATGGCACCGTCACCGCCACCGCCGCTGCCTCGTCTCTGTCACCGTGGTTAGTGTTAATCGGGGACCGTGGCGGTGCCCGAAACGTGGGAAGATTCTGCGTCATGGGGTCTTCCCCTTTTTTCGTGCTCGCTCGCTGATTATCTGTCTCTCCAAGACAATCCCACGCCCTCCCTCCTTCGCTCCTCCTTGATCGTCTGCCTTTCTTGACGCCTTTCTTGCCAGAAGAAAGAGTGGTGGACTGCTGCTGTTGTTGGGCTTCGACTTTTTCACCTCGTTCCTCGGCGGCGTTTCCTGAAGCGAGGGATGTGGGGGCCGGCACAAGCGAGAGAGGAAAATAATAATAAGAGAGAGAAAGAGAGAGAAGCCGCGAAGGCGTGGACCCGCAGGAGAATTCTTCTTTACCGTAACGACGATAATTCTCTGGCAATAAGAACGACGAAAATGGTGCGAATCGGAGGTTTACCTGCCACACCAGCTCACTGCAGCACCTCTCTCTCGTCTTGTGTTCCTTATCCTTCCCGGACCTTCCGCTCTTACCACGTCTACCTGATGATCTCTTTATGGTGTTGGTGGTTCCTTTACCGGGGAGATGCTTGGACTTCGCAGCTGCTCTGCCTTGTCTCCTTTCTTTACCTACCGCGTCTACCCGACTCTCCTCTTCCCCTTTCCCCAGCACACGGCCGTAGCACAGCGCAGCGTCGATGCAAAAAAAAAAAGATGTTCTCCCTCTTTCTTTCTCTTTTTCCCTCGCTCCATGCACGTGTAAAGTTTTCTTCGTGAAGGTTGGCAACTGTGGCGATGGTCGAGAGAGGGAGAGAGAGAGAGAGAGGGCGAGGAACAGAGAGAGAAGGAGGGGTGGAAGGTAGCGTTTTAAATCTCTTCTTAAATGGAACGCAGAACTCAATCCAGATGACCGTCTCGTACACGTCGCCACAAAACATTCACCACAGTAGAGAAACGATGGAAAACGGAGGGAAGGAGGGAAAAGAGGAGAAGACGAGGAATATATATTCAAAAAAAATACGTCGTTCCCCGCCAAAACCTTCGCGACCGGTCGAAACTTCTTTTTGTGTGTGTCCTCCGCCCCTGATGGCTTTCCTTTCCTCAAGAAAATCTCGGCAGGACCCACGGCAGGTGGGTAAGAGAGGGTTTTGGGTCTTTCCGTACCGTCAAGAGAAAAGGGAAAGAAGAGAAGGGGGGAGGGGGTAGACTCCTGCTCCGATCGAAGAATAAAGGGGACAGAACTTTCGACTTTACCAGAAAAGGATGCCAGAGTACGTAGGAGATGCTCTGGGAGAGGGAGGTGCAGAGGATGGGAAGGGAGACTGTGCGAGATCAGGCTCTACTCGGCTCTGCCAAAGCGAGGAAGAATATATATGCGTGTTGGTGTTGATAAAAGGCGGTCCAAGTACACAAAAAGAGGTGGCAACGCTTCTTATCCAGACCTCCACCCCACCCACCCAATGTAAAAAGAGGAGGATGGAGAAAAGAAGTAGGGGGAGGGAGAGAGGGGCCTCGGGGTAACAATGATGGCGATCCCGTTTGTCTGCACGGACGCCCCTCACGCACACACACACACACACTCACGCACGCTCGGAGCGATCGGAGAAATCCTCTTTTTTTTTGGAAAGAGGGAAAAGCCGAAGCAGCAACAACGAAAACAGAAAAGGGAGGGAGAACTGAAAAAATGGACAACGGTGTTTCTCTCTTCTTCTTCTCCTCCCACTTCCCCCCCCCCACTCTCTCTCTCTCCTACGCGAACTCGTTTCCGGTGGGCCTCGCGAGTTGCAAGTCACCACCACCCACACACCTGCAGGCAGAGCCACCGCGCTCAGAGGAAAAGGCGGTTCTTGTGGCGGTAGGTGCGGGAAAGGCAGACGAGTATCACGCGAGAGGAGAACGGGACCGAAAGGGGGGATAAAAAAGTTTCGCGCAGAACGCAACTTTGCCCAAGTTGACCCCGACAAGCCGTCCGCGGGGATGGAAATACCTACTAAGAGAGAAACGCCGCAGGGGAGCCCAACGAGCGCAAATAAAGCGGGAGGGCCGACAGCGAAAAGAGTGAGAAAGAACGGAGCCTTTTGTTGGGCACCGACGCTGCATCGATGAAGGTTCCACCTTAAAGCCCGTTCAAAAATGAAAAAAGGAGAAACAAGAAAAAACCTCGAACTTTTTATTTTTTTGTTCTTCCCTTCTCCGATGGGCGAATCCGCCTCGTCCCCTCCACCTCTTTTTTATGTGCGTTTTCTACGACACGTCAAGAAAAAGAAAAAACCTGCAATGAATCAAGAAGTTCGAACAGAACCCCGAGCCGCTCTATTCGCGCATGGGCCACCTTCCGAGCGACCGCGCAGAGAAGGCGAAAGGATAAAAAGCGTCAGGGCAAGAGCGATGAAGGCTGGCAAGGGAGGTCAGCTCGTTGGGGTGTAAGACCTCACAGCGTTCTAGAAGTCGATGTCGGAGGAGGAGGCGCACATACACACGCGCCGTCCGTCACCTGCCCAACGCTTCTATCCTACGACGGTCTCCCCGAAGGGGTTCGCTTTACAGTTTTTATGGTGTGCGTGGTTTTCTGCCGTCTGTGCTCGTGCTGTGATGATGGAGGATCCAGAGGCAGCACGACAGCCTTGCACTGCTAAGGTATAAGGAAGTATAATTATGGAGTGGGATCGGAAAGGGTGGCTCAGGGATTGGGGGAGAGGGGGGGGGGGGTAAGAGGGGGTGGAAAGGGGGAGGGGAAAGACTAGCAATGGGTGAACACCAAGTGGGATGATGGAGAGAAGAAGAAGAAGAAAGAGAGGGGCTACATACCTCATGCTCTCCTCTTTTGTTGTTGTTTTTGTTTGCTGCTCTTACTTGTATTGCTCAAAAGGTCACACCAACGGCCGACCCCAAAAGAGTTGCAGCTCAAAGTAGGAATGCGAGGGTTAGAGGGAGAGGGAGAGCGCTTTCACTAAGAGAACCTGAAAGATGAGGTGGGTATCCAGCTCTGGTATAGTATATATATATATTATACAATATCCTCACAAGATCGTACCCCCAACCCCTACCGATTTGAGCAAGTAGGGTCGGGGAGAGACGGCAGACGCACAGCGTGGCCCCGAAACTCGATTCAAACTTTCCCTTTCTTTTTCCTGCACTATTGACGGTAAGGGGGCCGTCGATGAGAAGGGGGAGAGGGGACGGGGAGGCGACAGGAGCGTCTGCCTATTTTTTTGGGGGGTGTGTTGTTCTTGTTTCTACGCAAACATGCGGCTGAAGCAATATCTTCTCAAGTTGGGCGTTTCGGATGGTGACGACGAGGGCTAGAGAGGTATTTGGTGCGCCCCTCTTTCCGGGGTAAGGGAGGAGCTAGGAGCCTATCGATGTGAACTTTAAATGGTTGGTGGTGTCCCTCCCTTTCCATCCCTCTCATCCGCCTCTCTGCTTCCCTGTAGCCCTGAGTTTTGGGGTAGGAGTGTGTACTGTGGCAGCCGACAGCTTACGATGTGCCTCCCAATAATTTCTCCCTGTTCTCTTTCACGCCCCCTCCCCTCTCTGCCTGAGCACGTGTTCTCCGTTGGCTCGATACACACCCATACAATCTTACGCATGCACATGTGCCAACAGCTGGAAAACGAAAGGCAGCGCAGACCCTCTGCATTCTGAAGAACCCAGCCTACCACATACCTGTCTCTTTTGCCTAGGTCCGTAGCAGCCTACAAAGGCGCATACAGTAGCGGTTTTCACGTTATCCGTGAGGTACAACCAGAAGTCGAAACCCCAATGGGGAGAGAGCTGTGCCTCTGGTTCCTTCTAAGCAACCGTGTGTGTCCCCCGTGGAGTAGAACGAGAGGCTCACTCACCCACAAACACACGCACACACACATGCGAACACGTCGTATCCAAGTGAAAGCAAACGACACATCACAGTGCATCGATCCGGCTTATGGCACTGCATGCCAACAGCAAATAAAAAGAAGGGAATAGAGCAGGAGACCTTTACCCTGGGCGAAGGTGCGCCGTTCTCCCCCTCCCCTCCCCTCTTTACCTTCTGCCCATCGCTTTGTGTTACCCGACACCATCACGGGCCTCCGCCCCTGTTCTCTCTCCTGCACCACCCCGCCTCAACCCTCACAGCCCTGCGAGGGATCTCGACCACCACCACACAACAACACACCGAGGCAATGGTCGCATTTTATTCGTCAAGCAATGGGGTATCGAAGTGGCTACGGGGGTATCGGCCCGTACCGCCACCTCCTCCACCCCGCAGCATCTCATCGCTCGGAAAGTGCGGAGAGAACGTGGAGGTGTCGATGGGCTCATGAGCGTCAGGCGCCGAGCCGCTCCTCCTATCCCCAGTGCCGCCACCGCCAGACCCCTCGACCGGCTCCTCCCAAATCATTTCTACGTCGCGCCCCTCCCCTCTTCCTCCTCTTGTTCTTCCAGCCACCCCATCAGCATGCCCACCATGGCCGCTCCGGAAAAGGTGGAAGCGGGACGACCGACGGTCGCCGCTAGCACCGTTGCTGCCCGATGGCGCAAAGGAATCCCCACGGAGACCGCGACTTGAACTCTGCATCGGCAACAGCAGCACCGAGCTATCCCGCATCGGTTGTAGAGCTTTTTCGTCCATACCGAGCATTGCACTGCGACCTAACGGAGCGCCACCGTTGCCCCGTGCCGCACCCAGCGCGGCCAGCGGCGGCCGGCTCGACTCATAAAACTCGTTTTCACGGGCTTCCGTGGGCGCAGTTACCTGCCCGGGCAGGACAGCCGCTGCAATCGTAGAGGGGACGAACACCCCCGTCATCTTCACGACTGCCTTTGTGAAGTTCGCTTCAGCAACGTTACTCTCAATGAGGAAGTGATGCTCCACCGCATCGCGCAGCTCTTGAATCACGGCAAACACCGCGGGGTTCACCCAGACATCCTTCCGCACACTCTTCGGACGCGCATGCCGCTGCCACTCCCAGTTCACGTTCGTTTCCAGTGTCTGGCTAGGATTCGCGCCTTGACTAAACTGAACGCTTCGCGTCAGCATGCGAGAAAGGGCGGGTGATGTCGCGTAGCTATTGACGACAAAACTCGAGGCCAGCACCCCACCCCCTCCTGCGAAGCTGCGGTGTGGGTTACCTGCCGGGAGAAATCCGTTCTTCTGCAGGTACTGTCGACCCGCTTCCAACGCCAGCCGTAGGGTCAGAAGGTTCAGCTGGACACGGTAATGCACAAAACGGACAGGGCGGTAGTACGCGCCGTACAAGAAGAGCGCATTCACCGAAGCGCAGAAGGGGATCATGACAAGGAGGTACAACTTCTGTTGCACCCCAGGCGCCACCGCTTCATCGGGTATCACCTCTCCCGCACTCGGCGGTCCATTCGGCTCGCCCAGGTGGAGGTCCGGATCGTAGATGTACAACGGCGGCATCACTACGACGAGCAACAAGACCGCGGACAGCACCGCATTGATCACCACGAAGATCATCGTCGTGGAAGCCTCTCGTATATTTGAAGACGGTGAGGCGCGAGTGTGTGTGTGTGTGTATAGGACCGCTCAGGGAAAGAGGAAAGAGGAAGGCAGCGCCGGGTACAGAGATGCGAGCGGGGACTCACCGCCTCGGACACGAGCACGCCCCTTCAAGGAAAGATGTCAAACAGCAAAAAAAAGAAATGAAACTGCACTCACTGTTCTGAGCAGGGCGCCGCGTCACTGTTGCTTCCCCTTCTCTCACGAAAAAAAAAAGCAGCGCTCAGGCCTTTTCTCTCGATTCCCTCCCCTCGAAAACCCCCATTTACCACTGAAGAGGGGGAGGGGGGAATGGTCGGAGGAGGGAATGAACAGACAGAGAGGGGAAGGGCAGCAGCACGGATGAGAGGCACACACTACAGCAGATACTACAAAGAATTGCACACAAAAAAGAAGAGCAGAGAAGGCGAAAAAGGAGAGGGGGTGGAGAAGCACCACTGCGGAAGGGAGAACTACGCGAGAGGAGGAACGCGACCTCCTCTCTCCCTCTTTCACTTCCATCCGAAAACACAGCGGGGAACCTCCCCTTCCCCTTTGTTTTTCAGACGAGGAGCAGATGGACGTCGGTGTATGTCCGAGAGCCTCTCTTCTCGCCTTGTGTTGCAGCTTTTACGAACAGCACATCAGAGGTACGGAATGGAAGAGCCTCACCTGCGAGTGGAATGACTATCCTTTTCGCTGTCGGTGGGTCCTCTCCAGTGCACGGCATCCGCGCACGTGTTTTCTTTTTTAAAAAAATGGAAGCGAGAAGCGAAGGGGGGGAGCAAAGGGGGTTCGGAACTACCTTTCTTCGCTGGTGCCGGTCAGCATGAGCATTGCCCTCTCTCCCCCCCCCTCTCCTCACACACGCACCAACCCAGTGTGTATCATTGAAGCGGTTGGCGATGGGTTCGCCTTGCGTCATAGGAGTCTCAGCGCGGCGTCGATGTCCGCATCCTTCGGTGTAGCGCTCTGACAGGCCTGCCACGGATGCCATTCTCCATCTACAAGGGCGGCGTAGGTGGTATAGTGCATCCCATCGCCGTGCGTTGGACGCAGGGTAGGGAACACAGTGAGCCACAAAATAATGGCCGCCCGTCGACACACGAACATGCCCTGGTCCCTACAGCGCCGAACGACGCCTCCCGCGAAACCAGTAGCAGCCCTCAGCTGCTTCGCCTCCCGCTCTGCTCTCAGTGCGACCCGGACCAACGGATCATCAGCCGTTGTGAAGAGATCGAGGAAGTTAAACCATCTCCCCAGGTCGTAAGGGTTGCGGTAGGCATGACTCGTGGAGCGGTACACGCGCTGACGCTTCTCGTCCACGTAGATGCTCTCAATCACCGTCGTGTTTTCAGCGAGGAGGCGCCAATTGAAGTAAATGAAAAGCGTCATGCAAACACAGATGATGACGGTGACACCCAGAGTGAGGACTGTCGGGAAGGCTGTAAGGAGTACTCCAGAGGGGCCATACGGCATGCGCAAGGCACGCAGCTCCCGCTCTATCGCGACCTTGTTCGGCGACGCCTTCCACAGCACGTGCAGCCTATCTCGGTCGCGCAGATAGCTTCGCTGCCGTACGTAGCCGTAGGAAATGAAGCCACTGGCCAGCAGCGAACCAACCCACAGCCACCAAACGAAGAGAAGAAAGTAGCGCTGTGTCTCGATGTCGACGCAGTTGTTGATCCACGGGCAATGGTGATCCATTTTTGCCACGCAGTGGTTGCAGATAGCGCAGTGATGCTCACGCGGTGCCTTGAGGCGGCGGCAGTGGTGGCAGTAGCGGCGTGGCGTATCGAGCACATGAGCAGCGCGTTGCTGTGGTGGGAGTTTCTCAGCTGAACTCGCCATAGTCTCGAGCTCGTGCAGGGTCTCGTAAGTGGCCTCCCTATCAGCATGCTGGCATACTGCTGAAGCCACGCTACAACCATCGGAGCAGCCCACTGACGAGCATCCCCTCACGACGTAGGATGTCCCCTTCGCATACACGATCTGAACCAGTGTGGAGAAGCGTGACAGCAGCACCCACAAGCATGCATGAAAAGTAGCTGCCGGTGTATTGGTGGAAGGCTCTTGTCGATGTCGTGAGGTTGTGTTGAATTCCACATCTCTCTTTTCCTCTTGCGCCCTCTTCCCATTCACGGCCGCGTCCCCTTCAAAAACGCGAACGACATAAATTTTCGCTCGCGTGGCGGACTGTGTTGGTGGTGGGCCGGGGAGCGTGTGCGGACGGCTCACGTCCGAAGTGCCCACAGCTACATTTGGTGGCACTCGCCGAAGGTGATCTTCACGGCGGTCTGGCATCCTTGCCTGATTGGATGAGCATCCCACCGAGGTTGCTTCAGCAGGCCCTTCCGGAACAACGCGGCCCATCTCTGTGAGAGGTGGATCCTCTCTTCCCGAGGAAGAAACGAACGCGGTCCTCTCGTCCACCTCTTCGTCCTTTGAAGAGTCCGAGTCATCTCGGGGGCGCGCGGAGGTGAACCCGGAGTACGGGTCATGGTACAGGTAATCCGCGGGAGCCCGGCCAATCCTGCGAGAGAATGCCGTCGCACACCCGTAGTTGACATAAATATTGAAAGAAACGATCACCACGACACCTTGCAGGAGGACATTCGAGATGGACCCTGGTGTGGTGAGTACCGGTACAACGTCGCGCGCGATCGTCACCACCGTGAACGTCACCAGAGATATTCCTAGCACGATGACGCACCAGCTCACCCCGCGTGCGAAAAGATTGAAGAACCGCACAAACCAGCGTTGCTGAAGGATGAGCCAGAAGACGGCAAGAAGTTTGCGCTTCTGGAGGGCATAGTGCAGCAGCTCACCATTATCCATCTCGCCGAACTGCCCATGGGAGAGGGGAGTGAAAGGCACCTCTTTTTCTCTTCTCCAAGTACGCAGCGCTCGCAGATGTTGCGCTCGAAATTGGGGCTGACGCCGCTAGATGATCTCTTTACGGATAAATAGAGAGAGAAAGAGAGAAAAATTGGGCAGGTTTATGCAGTAGTGCACGCGATGAAGCAGGCAAAGGAACTCTTTCTCTTACACAGGAAAGGGGAACGGGAGAGGCCGATGGACTAGCGGAGGGAGGGCGGGCCGCGCAGACTTCTGTAGGAAGACGCCTGAGGTGCGGTCACCCTGGAGAGCGGCACGTAACGGCGAAGTTGAGAAAAGAGAAGGCGGCCACGGAGGGGGGGGGGGTCCCAAGAAACTCTTGTGAGCCGTGTCGGGTTCACCTAAAGTATTCCATGCCCCGATAAGGTCATGGGAGGAGCACTCATCTCCCCCACATACATGTGATACGAGCAAAATGCAGAGCGAGCAAATATATATGCATGTAGCGTGGGAGAGAAAGAGAGAGGTTCGACTATGCGCATGCGCCTAAGCACAGTGTAGGAGGGAGATGCGTGCCATATACCTGCGAATGCTATTCACTGCTATGAGAAGAAGGAAAAGGGGAACGAGCACAACGAATAAACTGCACAGAACTTCGTGGCCCATCGCCAGGGGGAGGAGATCTGCAAACAGCATGGCGTACATTCCAAAGCCGGAAACAACTATGAGGGACACGGGAGGAGTTGAAGGAGGGCGGAGGGGGTGGCACCGAGTACCCTCGGTAGGGGCCTGGAACCGCTCCCGGGCAGTTCCGATCGATTCTTCTGCCCCCCACCCCAACATGCTCTCCGATATCGACCCGTTGTTTCTGGGGAGTAGCGGGCGGGGTGGAGGAGAGACGCCTGAAGAGAAGTGAACACAGTATCAGGGCCACCCTCTCGTTTCTCCTTCTCGCGCTTCCTCTCTCTTGCCACGCGAAGCTTCCGTCATCTTTTCGACGTGTCTTCTTCACTGCGTGTAGGCCGAATCGCGTTAGCGTATTTTCTTTTTTTCGAGGGGGCCCTCTTGGGCGGATCGCGAGTCTTATGCCGCGCGCGCAACTCCGCGATGTAACCCCGCATTAGTCCATACTTGGTGGATGGGCCCGTCAAGTAGTAGAGATACTCGTAACTGTAAATACCGCCGTTGTGGTCGTCGGAGAAGACAAAGCGGAGAGCGTAGTTGCCGACAGGGATAATTTGAGCTATCGTCAGGCCGCGGCGGCCGTAGATGACGATGTCCTTTCCACTAAAGGCACCATCGGTGCTGGGTGTGTAGGCACGCAAATACTCCGCCAACGCACGCGTTCGCAGAGGCGAACTCTCTGGGACGATGGGGGCAGTGGTGGCGCACGAGGTGTGAAGCGGAGGCGTTGTTGGGGTGCTCCCAGACGGGGCGGCACCAATGTCCGTCGCCTCCGCTGCCAGTGGCGAGGAGGGCACCGCATGAGGCGCCCCCGGTAGCGGTGCTGCTGTTTTAGCCTCGCCTGTGACCTGCCGCATCGCCTCCACGGCGTCCACGGGCCAGGTGAACTCAACGTATTGGCGAGATCGATCGACGCGGACGGATGTTGGCACAAGTCGTTGGCGCACCATACGCTGCGATGTAAGACGTTGGGTGAGGCTGGTGTCAGAGGATCGTTGAGGTTGGAGCCTGCGCCGCGTCTCCGTCACTAATTTTTCTTCATCCAGCCACACCTCCTGCGTCAGCCGAGAGAGCTTCGCGGACATCAAGTCACTGAGGTGACCGAAGAAAGAAGATGTCGCTGGACGGAGTGCCAGCAAAATGGCGGAGGAGAGGAACCAGCCGGAGTTACGCATGGTCCTCGGTGCCCGTACCGCACGAAGCGAGGACTGGCGCATTCGTAGGGCCCCTCTCATTGAGTGCCTCCCTGAAACCCGGTGAGGACCTTTTTTTTTTCGAAAGGGAGGGCGGGAGGAAAGAGCGGAGAACAAACGTGAGGGGTGCACCGAGGCGAGGGAGAACAGAAGTTTAGGAGGAGAAGGGGGTCGAGATGTCTTCTTACGCTCGCGAGACATACGATGAAGATGGACTTCGGTGGTAGGCCGACGGCCCTCTTTGATCCATCGCAGGCCCGCGCCTCTATACCTCCGCTGCGTCGTTGAGGAGGGGGGGAAGGAGGGAAGAGGGACGAATAAAACGCAGGATGTCAAAGAGCCAAAAGGGGGAAGGCTAACCATCTCCACGAAACATCTGCACATTCCGCTACGTACTGTTACCGTCGGTCATCCCTCTCGATGGATCCTCCTCTCGCCTTCATATTTTTGTTTTGCCACATGTCGAGAAGTACCACCAATCTCTTCCCACCATGTTTCGTGTTCGGAGGTGCATGCGCAGACCAGAACATTCATAAATGTATAGATATATGTAGCGAGAAGAAGATCTGGTTTAGGGAGAAGACACGAGAGGGTGGAACAGGAGAAGAGAGGGGAGGGAGAAAAGAGCGCTGCTGGAAGGGCTTTCCTTTGTGACCTACGTGAGGTGAGCCTCTCTCTCTCTACACACATATATATATATGAGTGTATATCATCGAGGTGCTCTGTATCTACCACTACCCCGCCCCGTCACCGAGACCTGCCCGCTTCACTTCGATAGATTCGACCCCGCAGCTCGCCACGTCCACCGCCGTTCCTCGATGCCCTCGATAATACCTTTTTCCTTTACCGCGTCTTGCTCCGTGGTGCCCCAGAACTTCTGGCGGCGCTTGGACACGTAACGGTCAAACCACCAGTCGCCCACGGAAGTGGGTACGATCGAGTAGAATAGACGGAAGAGCGAACGTATCATGACACGATCAAGGTGCATGCCGACACGGCACATCGCCGAGAAGTTGGTGGAGACGAGCAGGTCTGTCACCTCCGGATTTACCAGTTGAGCACTGGTTGTCTGTGACGTTGAGGTCGAAGAGGAAGAGCTGGCGCCGCCGGTTCGCCGCTTGGGATCGGCGCTGCCTTTGCCGAAGAGAGAAAGGTCATCCGCGGCGGAGCCTCCCCGACGCACTCGTCCGAGAAAGCTTGCGGTGGCCGATGGCACTTTCTCCACAAAGATCAGCACTAGATCTTCCGGTATAGGTAGCACCGTGGAGAGGGGAGAGGCGGCGGCCGTGGAGGCGCGGCGCACGGACCCCGCCGACGGTCGTTGGAAAAATGCCCGGCGCACGTCAGCCCCTTCCTGGGAGTCGAGAGAGGCGAAGAAGAGACGATGGCGGTCCAGGCCCTCCGCCATCTCCGCCTCCACCTCGTCGCTCACCGCATAGCGGAGAAGGCTAAAGTAACTAAAATTCCGCTCCAGCACGAAACGGGCGCGTGCTTGGCACAGTGTGCAGTGCCCATCGAACACAAGAAGGTTTCTTGGCAGTCGAAGCAGGAGCTGCCGGTAGTGCGTGCCTCGAAAACGCTTCACTGGCATATGTGAACGTGCGTGTGCCACGCGGGATACCTCCCATATGAATCGGAGCGTGCAGATGCCTACATTTCAAAGAAGAGGAGGTAGAGGGAGAGAAGAAGGGGAGAAGAGTGGAGTAGCATCTACTGAACGGCGAGCAACGACCAGACTGTTACTCATCGCAGAAGACGATGGGGAGAGGAAAGGGGCGGTGAAAGAGAAGCTACACACCTACACACCTGCAGAGACCGTTCGTCCACCCACCCCTCGCCATATTCGAGGCCTCTTCAACTCTTTGCTTCCCTTCTGAGATAGTGGTGGAAGAGGAGCTTCTCCTCTGGTCTCAACCCTCTCTCCATGTCCTTTCTCTAACCTTTACCTATACAACTGATATATATATGTATTTGATATTGTGGATGACTTCCTCCCTTCCGCGTGCACAACTTCTGCTTACAGGTGGTGCGCTCATCAGCGGAGGCGATCCAAAGGCGAAGCCTCTACCCAGCCACACACACACACCCACACACACACACACACAAGCACGAAAGTTTTGGCGCCTTTCCTCTTCTGCATTCTGCTGGCTCGAAATGCATGTCTATCACTACACTCACCGACCCACATACACACACAAAGAAAGAGAAGGGAAACAGAGCTGCACCTCACGGATAATGGGCAGGCGTTGAAGTCGCAATGGTATCCGATGAGCTGGCAGAGGTAAGGTCATACGCCACGTTGCGCGTACCCGCCTTGCAAACCTGGGGGCTTAGGCGTCACGAGTTGGCGTCGCCACACCACTCTCCGCCCTTCTTCTCCTCCCTCTCCAAACCAGTGGGCCATCCTACCAGAGGTGCTGCATTCCGCATTTCTCTCTTTCTCTCGCCTTAGAGGGAGTCGCAACGCGAAACCAAAACGACGAAAAGAAGGACCTCTACACACGCACACACAAGGAATTTTTCCTCTGGATCGTACTTGAAGAAAAGAAGCCGGTGGAGAAGGAAGATTTGCAGTAGTGCAGGTTCGCCCCTCGAACTCTGGGAGTGTGGCAGCAGCAGTAGCAGCACTTTCCTCCTCATTGCTTCCTTTCCTTCATAGAGACGCTGGTCAGTGGGTGCCACAGACGAGTGCGAAGATGCAACCACCGCTGAGCTTCCTCCTCAGTCCTGGAGGCGAGTGATTCGCGCTCTTTTCTTGTCGGAGGAGACAGAAAAAAGGACAGAAAAGGAGGAAAGAGAGAGAAAATGGGGCGGGGAGGCCATCCCCATCACCGCCACGACCACCACCACAGCTGCACCAACTCTCACCAAACGAAGGAGAACCGGTGGTGAGGAAGGGGGGGACGAGGAAAAGGAAAGGAGGAAAAGACAGCCAGGGAGAAGGAAGGAGAGCAGAACTCCCTCCCCCGCCCCCTCCGAGAGAGGAGAGAGGCATCCAGAAAAGCTACCAATTCGGTTCTTAGCGTCTCTCCCCCTGTCTCTCTTCGCCCTCGTCTTTTTTTTTTTCGCACCCCCAAAGCGGCAACATCGGCAGTGAGAAAGAGAAAGAGAAAGAGAGAAGGGAGGGGAGGGGAGGGGAGGGGGGGATATCAGCAACCCCCCCCCCCCCAACACACACACAACAACAAAAAAGATTACGTAAGTAAGGGAGAGCCACCGAGTGTGGAGAGGAAGAAGAGCAAGAGCCGACGCATCAGAAGATGTTCTACTCTCCTTCCTCGAAAGGAAACGGAGAAGGGAAAGGAAGAAGTAACGATGGGCGAAACGGAGGTAGGGAGACAGAGAGAAATAGTAGCGCGTTGCCGTTCGGCCTCGATCACCACCACCACCGTCGTCTGGACCCTAGAGTTTCTCTTGATCATAAGTGGCTTTGTGGGCCTCGTAGTGTTGCAAGAGCTGCACCTTTTGCTGTTCCTGCTCCTGCGTTGGATGTTCGAAGACGTCGTCGCACAGCGTCGGCACCGGCCACGTTGGGAGCTTCTCCTGCCGCCGAAGCTCACTGAGGACCTCTTTTCGAGTCGTCTCCACCACCTCCTGCGAGCGAGTCGGCGTCCACCAACCACGCTCCACCATGAACTTCTCGAAGCGTTCAATGGGGCTGAACGTTTCGGCGAAGTGTTCGACTTCATCACGGGTGCGGTACGCGGCGCTGTCGTCGGAGGTGGAGTGATGCGAGAGTCGATAGGTAAGCGCTTCGATAAGTACGGGGCGGTGACGCTGCAGAATCATCTCCCGTGCCTTCCGCACCGTGTGATACACCGCCAGGGCATCTTGGCCGTCCACGCGAGCCGCCGGCAAGCCATACCCAGCCGCACGACTTAGAATACCATCACCCATGTATTGGTTGTGGGTCGGGGTCGAGATGGCGTATCCGTTGTTGCGCACAAAGAAGAGGGTGTGTGAGCCAACGGTGCTCGCAAAGTTGAGACCCGCATGAAAGTCGCCTTCGCTTGCGGCGCCTTCTCCGAAGAAGGTGGCACAGATACGCGCCTCTGGTACGGTGAAAAGCGGTGTGCCCTGCGGTAGACTCTTCTCCAGAGCTGCATTTTCCAGTCGGAACGCGTAGCCGGCACCGGCTCCATGGGGGATTTGAGTAGCCAGAGGAGAGCTGATCACCTGTGCGTGCAGACGCTTGCTGCCATAGTGGATGGGCATCTGTCGGCCTTTCATATCGCACTCGCAGTTGCCCATGCACTGCGCGATGAACTCTGGGATGGTGTAGCCGCGGTACGTGAGAAGCCCAGCTTCGCGATACTGGGCAAAGAGCTCGTCGTTGCTGGCGAGTCCAGCCGCTGCCCCGATGACGGCCGCCTCCTCACCAAACATGGTCATGTAAAATGAGATGCGGCCTTGCCGCTGCGCCTCCAGCAAGATTTTATCCATCGTGTTATGGCTCAGCATGGACCACATCATCCGCTCTGCCACTGGCCGGGTGATGACGTTGAACTCGTCTTGCACCCGGTAGCGGAACGCCTCCACGCCGTCCTCGACGTGTGCCTCGGCAGCAGCACCCGAGCGGTCAGCGGGAGACGCTCCCTCCTCTACCCTATCCGCCTCCACCACACGGCCTTGCAGGTCCAGAACGTGGAAAATGGGCGCGGCGGGGTTTGATTGGTCGTTAAAGGTCAGCGTGCTCGTCGTCACCGGGCCGTCTTTGAAGTCCACATTCCACACCCCCTGCAGTTGTCGGAAAGCATCACTGAGAGCCGTGCGACTGGCCACGGCGGTCGCCACCGCGTTGCACTGCACCAACCGAGATAAGTGAAGCATTGTGTGCTCGAATCCTTTCTATCAACAGAGAGAGAGAGAGAGGAATAAAAAGATCAAAGAATCAAAAAGCAATACTGATGTGTATCTGCTTATAATTATATAGACTGACGGGTGCTTTTTGTGTGTGTCTGTGTATGTGTACGTCGCGTCGCGTTGGTCTGAACAGCAGACGCAAAGATTGGAGGAGCAACAGCACTAACGGAGAAGTGAGAAAGAGATGAGCGAGAGAGGGGACGAGATTACAGATGGGAAAATGAAACAGCCGTTGGAGGTGCCACAGGCTTCCAGGAAGAAGCGACAGGAACTCAAACACGCGAACACCCCCGTCCAAAGAAAAGCACCTCCACCCTATACAGCCACACAGCTTACGTATTATCAACAGCGAAACAGGCAGATAAAGCCAACGAAAAGGCAAAAAAAATGTAAAACACACGCTGAGAGAAGTGACAGGAAAAGGAAACGAGGAGGCGGTGCGTGCGTGTGATGCAGAAAGATAAAGGGCACGTTTAATTCCTATGATGTGTTTGTGTAAGTGTGTGCTGATATGGGGCAAGCCTGCACGAAAAGGAAACTTCCGTTTCGTCTGCTTATGTGATCACGGCTGTTGCGGCGGCGTCGACGAATGTTCATGAAACCGGTAGGAAAGAGAGAAGGGAGAATCAGGCAAGCGTTAGAGCAAAAATGGACGGAGTAGGAGAGAGAGAGAGAGTTGAGCAAGGGGGAAACAGAGGAAATTTAAACTTCCCTAAAGCTACACGGCGTGCGCGTAAGAGGGGAAGGTGAAGGAGATGAGAGGAAAGGACATCAAATCTCTTCTTGTGATGGATAGTGAGCGCGACAAAACAAAGAGAGAGCACTAACGGAGAAGATCACCCGAAGAGGAGGAAGGTATTGTGCTAAACAAGCAGGAGGTGCACAGAAAAAGAGAAAATGTGCTGGCAGGCGCACTCCATGGAAGAGAGGGGGAAAGAAAGAACTGCGAAGAGCTCCATGACGAGGTGCGGTGGTATGACATGAGTCATGTTGTACGTTGGCGTGCGCGAGCATCCCAGTGATATCCCCACCAGATAAAAGGGAGGAGGAGGAGGAGATATGATGGAGGGTACACACAAATACACATACCTATCGGTGTGCAGTACGCATGTATGTATGTATACATGTAGAGTATAAGAGAGAGAACACAATGTGGGAGAAGAAGCGCGTGTGTGTGTGAGAGAGAGAATCATATGAAGGTTAGACCATGCACCCCTCCTCTCCCTCCCTGCTCAAGGAAAGGGGGGTTGCGCTGCCCACAAAGAGCGATACCGTAGCGAAGGGACGGGAAAGGAGGGAGAACTCGAGGAAAACGATGGAGGGGCCCCCAGAAGCGGATGTTGCGGTGTGTGAGGCCGAACAAAGGAAAGGACGAGACCCGCCTCGCGCTTTCTCTACCTCTCCTGTGTTCGACACGGCACCACCCTCTCGGTTGGTTGCGCCTCCGACGTTTTTTCCCCTCCCTGCATGTGTTTTCTTGGAGCGCGGAGAGGGGCCTTCCACGTTCTCATCATGGTCCCTTTTCCCGTGCGAGACATGAAAATCTTGGGGAGAGAGAAGGCAGAGAAAAGCCTTGAACTTCTCCCATGCCGCCAGGACCGGCATACCTTCCCCTTGCTTACCCTTCCCAATTCCTTCCAAGCGGTTCTCTCCCCCCCCCCCGGCCTCCTCTCTCTCAGAGAAGAAAGCCAACATGGTGGAGTTTATTCCTGCTTCTTCCTTCTCTCCCTCTCTGGACATAAACCCTCTCTTCACCCCCTGTCGATGGAATGCCGGTACCCGAACGGCGCTACACCGTCTCTATAGGTCTGTATTTGAGGTGTTAGTATTCGTTCTTGTTGCACACAAGCCGAAGGTACGCGGCATTCATGGAAGAAAAGGAAAAACGGGAGAGAAAGATAAAAAACTGTGGTTGTTGCTTACATCGTCGGAAACGTACACGCGCACGCGCACGCGTAGTGGGAGAGGACAACGCCAATGGCACTACGACTCCGTGAGATCGTCGTTATAGTACAGATGAATAGCAGGGACGTAGTAGTCTGCGTTGAGTCCTAAGTCTTCGAAGGCATCCGCCTCGTCGTGGATGCCGTTCTCTTCTAAGGTACACGACATGTCCAACACTCGTGGCTCGGGATCTAGTCGCATCCAGGTGTAGCTACGCGCGTGTGCGTTGATGGGAAGGTAGCGCTCCCGCAGCAGCTCCTCCAGCGTTTCCTCGGCACACACTTCGAGCGTCGTCTCGTCTCCGGTGAGTGTGTTCACAATGCGAATACGGCGCGTGCGGCTCGTCAGGGCGCCAATGATGTACTGCGGATCCTTCCACCACGGCGTATCATAGTCGAGATCAATTTGAGAGTCGGGCTTGATGGTGGGCATGTGAGGCACCCGGCCTAGTGGCATCGCGTACGTGCGCATCCCGCTGGTCACGTCAACGCACGTGCGCAGATCATTTGCCGAGGCGTCCCACCAGTGCGAGATGTCCATCCCCGCCACGTGAATCAATGGCGTGGTCAGATGCGCAAACTTGGGCTTGGCCTGATAGGCACGAATCAACGGGGTCAAGTCCAGCACTTTCCCGTTCAGGGAGACGTAGGCGTCGTCGTGGAAGGCGTGCTCGCGCACCTCTTTCGCCGTATAAAAGCGCGACATGATGTCCTCTGCGGATGTGGGAGGTTGCGTGTAGAACGTATGCGGGGGGCGGGGGGGGGGAGGAAGAGAGAGGGAAGAAGTAGAAAGAAATGAGAGGAAAGGTAGGCGTAGACAGAAGAAGAGAGCATCTCCGGAATAATAAGCGCTCGGGGCGGGGAGAAGATGATGAGGTACCGCAACACTCTCAAGAAAGCTTGAGCTAATGCATCATCATCACCGCAACATCCAAGGCACAGCGGAACGTCACCGCTCTCAGCACAAATATGTGAAAGGAAAGTAATTGAAGCGCTCTAACAGAGAGGCGGTGAGTTTGAGACGGCAATCCTTTTTGAGGGGGGAGGGAGTACAGGACGGTGGGACAGCTCAGCTCTGCACACCTCAGCCAGGAACGATGCAGAGGAAGACGGGAGGGAGAGGGAAAATTCCCAACAGCGAGGGAGAAAAGGTGGGTGGGTGGATGGGGGGAAAATGGGGAAGCGAAAGGATCAATTTTGAAGGGAAACTGTGAAAGGAAGAGGGAGGGGAGGGGGCTAGAGACGGGGAGAGCCCTCCCCTCCCCAAGCCTTCGAGCATGCGGTAGACCCTCCGGGAAAGAGGGCATTGGAGAACCTGGAGGGAATCATGAAAAGAGTGAGGAGAAGCGAGCATCCGACCCTATTACATCGTCTTCTGCACACACACACACATAAATACACACATAAACACACTAGCCTATCCCCCTCACCCACGTATTACACTTCCCTTCGCCGGCTCACCAACAGATACCCGTCAATCACCTTCATAGGCCATCGGAGTGGGGGAGTCAAACACCTCCGGTGTGTCTTACATTTCTAGCTACGCTTCCAGCAGCATATTTCAAGGGTCTCCATCAGTGAAAAGGAAGAAACGAGACTAAATAAGAGGAAGGGACAGGAACACAGCGAAAGAAGGGGCGGTGGAAGGTGAGGGAGGAAGCTGGAGAACAAAGGAGAGGAGAAGCAGCTTCTATTCCGCCTCCGCCTCCGTTTCGTCGAACCCTCACCTCCAGCGTTATTTCTCTCCTCTACGGCCAGACACGCATTAGGAAGACACAACAGCAACGAAAGGGAGACTTCGCATTGGACGTTACTCTCGGTAAAAGAAGTTTCCTCCATCCATCTTTCGCGCACGCCTCTACATATATATATGGATATGAGAAACTTCTTCACATACGGTAGAGAATATATACGTATCGCTCTAAATATATATGTGCCCATCTCGTATTCACCTCCGTGCTATTTCGTTACGGAAGGCCAACCAAATAAGGATCCCGCTAGCCGAAAAAATAATAAATTTTCCAGAAAAGCGGAGAGGGGAAAGACAGAGGTGGAGAGAGGGTGAACAGAACGAAGTCCGCATGCGTGTGGACCACCACCACCACCACCTCCTCCTCCCCTCCCCTTCCCCGCTTCCGAGAACGAATACCACACCACGATGATTTTCAGAACCTCAACAATATATATATATATATATATAGCGAGAGAAAGTGAGCGAGTGATCGCTACAACAGCATCGGGGATGCCCAGCCGGCCTTGTTGTGCACCACCGCCGCCGCCGCCATCGTCTCCGTCGATAGCGGTTCGGCCACGTCACCATAAAAGACACGCCATTCATACCACACCTTGCTTTGTGCACTATCGACTTTGCGGTCAAGCTGCACCTGGATGGAAACGGCACCGGTGGGGTTGGTGGCCCCCTTTTCTACCTCGTAGAGCTCCGCCCGCTGGGTTGGCTCCAGCGGGAAGACCGCGGGGAACCAACTGTACATGTCGGCGGTGCGGCCGACCGGTGTGGCCGTGGAGAGGGTGGTGGGGGGTGACGTGGGCGATTCGTAGAGCACCGCCGAAAAGAAACCCGCCAGTGCCCCGCATCGCCCCCGCGGAGGGACGTTGAAGACGAGGCGGGCAGAGCGCTCTAGGGACGTGGGCGAGGGCAAGACCGCCATCGCACCGTCCTCATCCTCGCCGCTGTGGCTGCGGGGATGTCGGCTGCCGAAGTGATGTTGGAACGTCCAGCATGGCTGCGGCGGCGCCAACATGATGGCCCTGCTGAGGTTCGTCACGAGCAGGCTGTGGGTGATGGCGGCGTGACGGTCGGGGCAGCCTGGCGGCGGTACAGTGAGCCCTTTCATCGCCACCTCCGCTAAGGCGGCCTCGAGGGGGGCGGACATGAGGGGGGCCACCCAAGCTGTGTATTGCTGCGGAATAGAGGTCAAGAATGGGTTGGGTTTGACGCCACGACGACGCTGTATCTGCCGCAGCTGGATATGGAAGTCCTCGAGGCACTCCGGGCTGAGCTCGTTATCACCTAAGCTACCCAACAGTTCGGAGACGATGAGGTCGCAGAGGCCGAAATCATAGGGCAACTGCGGCAGCACACCGTCGCCCGCAGTCGTGGCGATGGTGCGTCCATCCGCCACGACGACGTCGAGGGAGTGCCCGAAGAGGCGGGCCAGCTGGGTCCACTCTGGATCCGCGGCCCACCGCATCCGGGTGAAGGCCGCAGCGGGGGGGTTCTGCTCGATAGCGAAGATGCGCAGCCGCACGCCGAGGGCGGATGCGGCGTTCAAGCATTCGTCTATCAACGGGCCACGCCCGCAGCCCAACAATACCAAGTACAGTACTCGCTCCTCCGAGAAAGAGGCGGGCATCGTTGGCACCACGCTGTGCTGTGCGACGAAGATTTCGTTCTGTGCAGCATGCTGCCGTTCTGCCCCAGCGTTAACCCAATCCTGCACATAGTGATAGATCGCCGCGCGGTACTGGCGATACTTGGGGGCGTCCCTCTCGAACACCTCGTAGACACCACTGGACAGCTTGTGTGTAAGGGGCTGCAACGGAAGTTGCAGCTGGCCTTCAAAGGTAGCAAAGACGTCCCGCGTCGGCTCCGCCACCGCCTTGAAGTAGAGGTAATTCAAGAGAGGATATTGGGAGAAGAAGGACCGGTCAAAGATGGGCATCACCCGTCGACGCAGCAGTTCCACCAGAAATGTGACAACACTCATCAATGGCGGATAGTGGCCAGCCCAGGAGGCGGAAATCAGGGGCTGCAAGTCGTCTGGCATCACATACGTGTACCGCTGAAGCATCACTTCAGCGCGGGTGTGACCGTGCACCGCTGCCTCAGCCCCGGCATCCGAGGCGGGGCCCTCCTCTTCACCACCAGCTCGATCACGTTCCTCCTCGTTCGGGACACACCAGTCGCCAAGCGAGTAATTCGTAAGGCTCAAGAGAGTCTCACTTCTGCTCTCCTCTCGTGGATCGGGATGGGCACCCCCCCCTGCGGCGGTATCACCGGGGGAGCCATCGCGGTATTTCTGAGGATCTTCCTCAACTTTCGCAAAACACAGAGGATGATCGGCGGCGTTGCTCAAAGGGGCCTCTGCCGCCGAGCCGATCGGTTCTTCGGTGGCGGCCTCAGCACGGTAGTGCGGGTGTTCATGAGGTGCCACACCGTGCGGAGCGAGACACGACAGCAAAGCGGAGGCTGAAGGGCACTCGAAAGTGGCCACGTCCTCTCCCAGCCATTCACTGGACACCAGCAGGCGTGGGCTCCACGAGGAAAAGTACAGGAGTGCCTGAAAGGAAGCAGCGGCTTCCGGGTGCATCTCCGGCGGGGACATCTCTAAGGCCGTACTGGAAGTGGCGTGCGCTGCCGTGTCGCAGGAAGGGCGCACACCATCACCTTTTATAATACCGGGGAGGCGCATGTGGTACACGGTCTTCCCAGCATCTGTTTTGGAAGAGGAAAAACCGTAGAGTACGGCCTGGCGTAGTCGCTGCAGCTGGTAGCGGTGCGACGGATTGCACGCATCACATCGCACCCACACTTTCGCATGGGTGCTCTGGTGAACAAACGCTAGCAGAATATCGGCTGCGAGGCATGCGATGCGAATGTTCCGCTGGTTCTCCTCCTCCGCGGTGATGGTCGGCAGAGCCGTGCGTTGCGCATCTCCCGTTCGTGCCTCCTCTGCCTCCTCCTCTCCTGACCAGTCCAAGTCGGCGGCGTAGCAAGGCAGCGGCACCTGCACGGCTCGCAGGCCCAAGAAGGCGGCAAGTTGCAGCTGCTCGACAATGCGCCGCCGCTTCGCCGCCGTAGACCAGTTCGGCACCGTCACAACGCCATTCATTATCAGACACCACTGCGATGGCAAGTGCAGGGCATCCGATGCTCCAGCCACCTCTCTCCGCCAGACATCATCGAGTATGTGAGGGTTTGCTATCACCTCCGCCGGTGGGCACGGCCCCAGGAGAAGGGAGTTGAACGGCAAGCTCTCGTAACTGGTAGCCGGTGTGGAGAGGGGGACGTGACGGCAGTCCACCTTTGTTTCGGTGTCTCTCGAGACCAGCCCCGTTGTCGCTGTCGCCAGCTGCGGGAAGCTACCAAGGAAGCACGTCCCAAAGGTAGCGGAGAGCAGGCGTGCTTGCTTGATGGACCGCATGAGAGAGGGTTCACCAAAGATGCCGTACGCCTGCAACACCCCCGGCTGGAACACCCCGTTCTGCTCGCATTGATGCCGAAAGCGATCGGCCCCATGCAGGCAATAATCTTCCTCGATCAACGAGCTCGTGATCTGGGCATGGGCAGGGTCGCTGGTTGCGTCTCCTCCAGCCAAGGACATGATGAGGCTGTGACCGAATATATGGCTTGCGATCCCTAGCGCTCCCTCTGCTCTTTTTTCCTTTCGTTTCGTTCGGACCGTATCCTCCTCGTCCACGGCGACTTCTCCGTGTCTCTCTCTCTCTCGCGCGCGCGCTCCCTTTTTCCTGTTGCCGATACTCCCTTTGTCACGATGATGATGATATTCTCCTTCTGTCTGCTGCAGAGTGGGAGGAGAGCGCAGAAGAGGAAAGGTGACGGCTCGGCTATGCGGATGGGAGGGGGAGAGAGGGAAGCAGAGTCAACAACAAAAAACTGGCACTGCCTTTACCGGCAGCAACCGAAGAAAAGGACGAGTCAATGAAACAGAAAGTTGGAAAGGAGGCCGGAGGGTAGAACAGAGAAAGAGGGACAGAGAAGGAGGGCGGGGGGGGGGGGGGAAGGAACTTAACCTCCAGAAGGGCAGATTTTAGGGGGGAAAGGGGGATAAGCGGAATACCGAAAGACAACGAGCGGAAGGGCTTTGCGCGCACACCCTCACAACAAAATTCAATCCTTGACGCACAAGTTGATGCGAGGGTCAGTGCGACGGTACAGTCGCTCGACGCAGACAACGTGCGAGTTCTTCAGCACACCCACTCCAAACCAGTTCAAGCGCACGGCACATATTTTTTCGAAAGCAAAAAACGTGCTTGCATAAGTGTATATAGAGCGTGCGTATTGGTATGGCGGAAAGGATGGAGGGAATAATAAATAGAAATATTTTTCGCTGTTGTTGTTCGTATTGTTTGGGGACAAAAGGAGTGGGGGGGGAGGAGGGGAGGAGGGGAGGAGGGAGATCTACAAAGCAGAAGAAGGGAGGCTCCCCAGCGTGTAACGACCATCAGGAGGAGTCCCCTTTTCTTTTTTTTTTTGCAGTGTCAGCGAGAGGAGGGGATAGCGGCGATGCAATGCGCTAAAGAGAAAAGAAAAACGGCTAAAGCTCCCCTTCCCTCGCGAAACAGAGGGATGGGGGGAAGATGAGGGTTTGGGGGGGCGAAGCGCACAGAGAATAAGCCCTCCCCCCGCCCTCCTTCGCTGATCTGGTCGGCGCACCGCAACGCAGACCCGCATCAGTTCCGCATAGGCGCTTCCTCTCGGAAAAACGGTCAGCAATGCGGTGCCTCCTCACGCAGTCGAGGTAGTGGTGGCACCAAAAAGCAGATGCCTGCGCTCCTGGATGAGCTGCATCACACTCTCGTGCATGAGAAGATCCTTGTGTGCTGCGCAAGAAACCGGCGGTAGTTCGGGGAGGGTGGCTCGTGGTGCAGAGGCGTGGGAGGGGGCGGTGAGGTATCCGCGCAAAGGATCCCCGTGGCCGTGTGCCGACTTCGCCCCTGTGGAAGCGGCCTTGCCATAATGCCGGTTCATTTCCTCTAAGCGCTGCCACTGCGACTCCAACAGCTGCAATTCCCTTCGCAACGCTTGAGACGAAGCGATATTTGATGACGGTGTCGCGGAGGACGAGCAGGAAGAGCCCTCACCCTGTGATACCGGGTAATGAGAGGGAGCGATCGCCTTGGCTTTCATCGCAACTCCGATAGCAGAGGCAGATCGGGGCCGCAGTCGGCGCTCATCCAAGCCTCTGGTCATGATGACTCCCTCCCTTACGCGGGGGGCTGGCGAAGCTGCGGAATCCCTCAACCGCACCGGTGTCGGCGGTGGCGGAGGAGTAGGCGTTTTGTTTTCACCATTCTTCACTTCACCCTCGGCAGCACCTGACGGACCAGCCAACTCCTTCACCGCACTCGGAGGACAAACGATTATACCCTCGTACCGGTGGCGTAGCCTCTGATAGAGATGCTCGATTTTGTCCAAGCACGACTCCGCCACACCTAAAACATGCTGCACCTGCGCTGCACCTCTACGCGTGTTCTCCAACTCGCTTTCTGCAGTTGTAGTGGTTGATGGCGGACGCGAACTACTCCACCTACGTAGCGTTGCTCGCCTGCCCTCGTCTACGGTGGAAGTCGATCGCGCCTCCATCGGGGCACGCTTTATACATTCCCGTAACGGTTCTACAGAGCCACCACTATGAAGCGCAGCACCACCGCCATAGTCGCCACCACGAGTTTCGCTCCTACCGCCAGCTTCGCAGACACGAGCCCCCGTGCGGCGCGCTCGATACAGGGACGCTAAAGTGGAGGAAGCGTAAGAGGGCCCCGCTGAAATCCTCGTCGAAGTTCCCAGATCACGGCCGCCGGTGATGGCACCGGAGCGTATCCTTCGCGTGTAGTCGTCACCAGCATATCGAGGAGCAGCAACAGGCGTCTCCACCGTCCCGGCTGGTACACGCGGCGTGCGAAGTGGGACAATGCTAGGCTGCGTCATGGTGGCCGCATCCGATACGGAAGCATCGCCAGCCCGTAGCGGCGCTGATCTTGAGTGGTGCTCTGAAGGCGGTGGGGAATCTCGGGCAGACGTTACGCAGGAGGAGTGCGAGGAGCTGGTGTCACTCGTGTAGCTGCCGCTGCTCGAGGAGGTCGAAGAGGGCGAACGCTGAGGGTCCGTCGGGAGCCCCCAGTGCATAGCTGGGGGGTAGAGCAACCAAGTCGGTGGCGGTGGCAGCGGAAAGAAAGCGTTCCAGGTGGGGTATGAAGGACCGCTAGCCGATGGCGGCGGCGGTGGGGCTGTCGTTGCCTCGGACATGCGGGGGAGCACCCGTGGCGGTAACGGAAAATATGAAGGCAGAGGGAGCTCATCAGGGGTGGGCCAGTCGTCCGCCAGCCCTGAAGCACTCTGCACTCCACCAAGGGGTTGCGGCACGTCGTCAGGGTAGCAGAAGGGGGAACGAGCGGGCGGTCGTGCCACAGGGTCGTAGTAATGGGCGTAGGAAACATTTCGATTGCGCCCGTCTGGCAGGGGAACCCCATAGATCGGCGGTGGTGGAAGCCACGGGATATCAACACCGAGGCTGGACGGAGGCCGCAGAGGCATCTGATGGGCACCGGACGGCGGTGCCTGTAAAGTGGAGGGGCAAGGACGATGGTGACGAGTCGATGCACGTCGGTGGCTGCGGCCGCGGGTGTGTCCGGCCCTCTGATGGCTTTCTTTCCTCCATTCCGCTGCAACTGCCGCCCTCGCAGCGGTGGAGCGGTGCCTGGGTTGTGCCGAGGAGTAGCCGCTAGGACTGGCCGGTGATCCGCTGTTCCGACTGGAGCTTTGGGGATAGTGACCCGGCTCGTGTGTAGCCCTGAGTGGACCCGGAAGGGCGTCGCGCATCTCTCCGACACCATCGCTGTCACTCCATCTTACCACAGCAATGGACGAAGCGTCTGGTATAGATTTATCTTCAGTCGCCGCAACAGCCGCCGCAGAACCGGCCGTCGTTGCTGACCTCTTACTATGTGAGCTCGAGCGAGAAAATCGAATGGCCGAGTACATAGTGTAGCGAACAAGCGAGTGGTGATGCCCCGATATCTAAAGGAATGAGGAAACGCTCTAACGCATCTTTAAAGAAAAAAGAAGAAGAAAGATCTGATCTACCCGGACGATGAGCTCAAAGCGCCGACCCACCCGGACCGCCCCCCAAAAAAAAAAACAGAAGCCTGGCGAACTACGAATAGAGCGGGAAGCGTACAGAAGAGAAGTGAAGAAGAATCGTCGTCCAGCGCTCTCCGGCAGAGCGCCACTCCGCTACGAGCACACGATACTTTTCTTGTGGGCGTATGAGCGTTGAAGGGCCACTGTGCAGCTGTGTGTGTGTGTGTGTGGAAGCGAGAGTGTCTGGGTTCATAAGTATATATGCGCACGTTGCAATCGGTGCAACCATTTCCGGGAAGAATATGTGTGCATGTATACATCGGAAAGGTGGATCAAGAGAGGCGAGGCGAGAACCGGGAGGGGTTTGTGCAGGTGATGGTGGTGGTGGTGAAGAGTTGACGGAGGAGCGGAGAGAGGACAGCCGATGCGCAAAGCCTCACTTCTCAAGAGGCATCTCTCATTCCTCAATACATAAAATGTCTCGGGGGGGGAGTCGCTCACCCCCAGTGAAATCAACGTGTTCGTCGTAAAGGACTCGTCACCTGGGATAGCACAACGTTACCCAATACACGTCAGCGTACCTGACACACAAACAACTGTGATGATGCTGGTGACGGAGGAGGGGGAGGGGGGACAGGGCAACCTAATCTCACTGTGCACATTTCAGTTTTCTCCTCCTCGTTCGTTTCAGCCTCTCCCCCCTCCTCCTGTGTTTTTGGTTTGTCCGCTCAACCCTCACCGCAGACACCTCTCACCCCATCCCTCTTCCTCGACGAGGGATGATGTGGAGTAGCACGGCGGCTGGCAGTGCACCGTTCCAGAAAGACGAGGGGGAAGTCGTGATGGGGAAAAGAGGGGGGGGCAGCGATTATGTTGAGGGTGGCGTATTCTCCTCCGGCGGGGAATCGATGTGGTGCCGAGCACACAAGGCGGTGAGCATGGCTTTCCCTTCAGCGACCCCTGCGGCATCTTCATGCCGCTTGCACCAGCTGATGTACTTCCGGCTTGTCGTTACAGCCTGTGAAACATCCCCGAGGCCCTCGAAACAGGCCAAGATGGACTCCAGCGTTGTTTTCACTAGCTCAAAGTCATTGTCATCGATGTGGCGGTTGAGAGCCTCTATCAACGTGTCCAGCGCTTTCGCGTACAACTCTTTCGCTTCTGCCAACTCGCTCCTTTGTTCGCGTGCCCCAGCCTGCAGCGTCATGCTGATGCCAAGGCCCGTGAGCACAGAGCGGCGCAGATTCACCGCAGCAACCGCCTGCATCGGCATCGCCGCCTTCGCATCAACGTCCACCCAATGCAGAACCTTCTGCAGCAGCTCTTGCGCTTCCGCCGCAGCCTCACCGCCAGGCAGCTTGCACAAGGCGAATCCCATGAAGACTTCGATTTCTGCAACCTGCGCACGGTCCAGCAGCTCCGGCTTGCAGTCGTGCAACAGCGACTCGCGCGCCTGCTCCGCGCAGCGGAGGGCTGAGTCGTACTCCTTCAAGTTGTAATGCGCCTGGGCTGCTTCCATGCGGAGGAGGCACTCACATTGGATGGGCGCGTTCGAGGCCCCCATTTCCTCCAGCAAGCTCAAACCAGCCTTGACACGCTCCAGCACTTTCGTATAATCCTTCGCCGTTCGTGCGGCATCCAGCTGCGCCGAAAGGGCATTCCATTGGGCCATGTTAGCCAGATCGCGCTGCACGACCTCCTCGCGGAGCGTGAAGTCCTCCGTATTGACGGCGGAGGTTGGCGTCGAGGTGCTACACCACCGCAGCGCCTGCTCGACAGAGACACGGCCACTAGTCCATAGAGATGTGCCAGAACGGCGGAGCGTTGAAGAACACGGCCGGGAGGCGAACCTTCGAGCCACAGCAGACGTTACACAGCACGGCTGCGCAAAAGGGCGCCGTGTCAGCCACATTGCACGGATCAGGGATAGTTCGTCGAGAGCAGAATGACGCGTGCGCCTGGTGAAAAAGGGGAACGAAATTTCTTGCGAGAAAAGAGCGGGGGGAGACATGAGGAGTAGTGAGAAGAATCGTTGAGTAAACGATAGACCCGACAGCAGCCAATCCGCAGGCTAACGTTAATGTTTGCTGCACCACTGCCACCACCACCACCCCTGGAAGGCTCTCGCGGAAGAAGAGGCGGAGGGAGGGCGAAGACAGAGAGGATAGAGTGACGCACAGGAATCGGAATGCTCTTTTACCATTGTGTGCCTTCCTTCTCTATGCTCTGCCGGTGCAGGTCATCGAGGAGCACACCCCTGCCGGAGGTGTGGAAGAGAAGACAAACTAGCCACCGGCCGTGGCGCGTCGCATAGAAATCGCCCCCCTATCCCCTCCCCCCTGCCCCACCCACACACACCCACGAACACACACCAAAGCACCTCCGGCGCTGGAACTCGTGAGTGTGAGCCACCGCATAAGTTCCGGTTCATCGTTGTTGGCATACCCACCGCAACAAATCAAAACCTTTCGACTCCTTCGGAGCATGTGGCGTACGTGTAAAGAAGGAACGAGGAACGAGGAACGGGGGGGGGAGAGAGAGAGAGAGGGGGGGAGGGGGGGGGAGAGAACGAGAGAAGAGAGCGGGTGATACACGAAATAACAGGAGAGAAAATATGAGAGAAAAGAAATGGACCTTACACCAAACAGATCACGTGCCTCTAAAGCCTCATAGAGGAGGATGGATGATACACAAAACAGGAAACAAAAAAGGGGGGATCATAAAGTCCCACCAACCCGTACAAGACGCCGTCACTTGTCTGTGTGTGCCTCTGGGATGCACCCTACAAGCGGGGAGAGTGCGCGGGGAGAGGGGAGCTGGAGGAAGAGGGGGGGGGTATGCCACCGGTTGAACGACACGATATAACGAGAGGAGAAAAGAAGGACAAAACAGAGAAAACAAAATCTGCAGGTTCCTACCGCTCAGATATATCCATCTATCTATCTCTATATATAAATATGTCCCCCTCCCTCCTTGCGTAACACGATGCCCCCACAACCAACAGATAGCAACGGTCCCAACCTGTCCGACCCCCCCCCACACACACACACACTCTCCCTCCCGTACTGCCATTGTGTACAGCAATGGAAAAGAAGCAAGAAGCAAGCAGGAAAGGAACGAGGTAGGGGGGGGAGGGGACACTGAAGACGCCAAGATACGCGGAGGCTTCGCCACGTATCACTTTTTCACACGAGAATGTGCTGTTGCCACGCGCTCACCTGCTCTGCGTAGCGCAGCAGCTCCTCTTTGGTGTGGCGATCTGCCTCTCGCTTAAGGTCTTCACAAACTGCCTTACTGTGCTGCAGCGATGTCGCATAGAAATTCGCCAGCTGCTCCGTGTGCCTCGACATGATACGCACCGGCACCTGCGCCTCGTTAGCGGCTGCCTCCATAAGTGTAGTGTACGCTGCACGGTAGCGCTCGTTCTCGTCCCGCACACGGCGCATGAGGTCACTCTTCTCCGCCCTCGCAAACCGAATCGAGTCCTTCAAGGAGCCGCGCATCAACCCGATTTGATGGTCGTACTCCCTCCGCATGCGCTGACGCAGCAGCTGCTGCATATCACCGAGGTGCCTGGCAGCGCGGAGTCGTTCGATTTTACGATCCCGCTGAGCTGCGTCCACACACTGCTGCGAACGATGCGCTAAAAGGTCCCGTTCCTGACGCGTGAGAGGTGGCTCCGCGACGAAGCGGGGCGCGGCTCTACCCGAAGTTTGCCGCTCCTTGCGAGACAAGGGAGCTTGCCCGTGTGACGTGGCCCTCTGTCCAGTCCTGCCGCTTTCGGGCATGACGATGTTGATACGCTCCTGTGTCCCAGCACCAGCCGCTGCACCTCCGGGGGTGACTGCACGGTGCTGTAGCGGCTGCTTCTGCGACGGCAGTGGCAGCATGGACGATTGTGGCGTTGCTGGTGCGGTGGTGCGCTGAGGATGGGGAGTTCGAGTTGAACGCGGGTCCCTCGATCGGCCTGCCAAGGGAAACTGGGGCTGCGGCAGCACAGCAGAATCCACAACTGGAGCCTGGTGATGTTTCTTCTCCTGCACGTCAAGCGCCTCCTCTAGGCGGTGGCATCGGTGAACGATATCGTCAGCGTTGAGAAGAGAGCGGCGCTCGTGGTGGTGCGGCCATCGTTCCGGCGGTGACGCAGAAGTGCGAAAAGCACGGGCGTACTGTGGGGTGCCGGAGGATGTGAGCGACACCCCCGTCTCATGTCGCAGTCGATCAGAGCGCGCGTGAGGCAGTAACGAGTGATCGCGGTGAAGCGAGACGTGACCTGGATCCATGGCGGACGTCACCTCCGTCTCCTCGGCTGGGGCGACCCCGGGTGGTGGGTACACCAGATTGCGGTACCACTCCTCGAGCAAGTCGTCGGTTGGTATGGCGGACGAGTCGAGATAATAACTGACGGACGACGGCGACTCGTTTTCACCACCAGCGACGACGGCACCGCCATGGGGTCCTTCCCCGCCACCGCTACCGCCGGCCGCGGCTGCTGCATCAACGGCGCTGCCATTCAACGGAGGGGCCGCTGCTACGTAAAACTCGTCCGTCGCTTGATGAAGATACGGCGGAGGGTAATGATGATACGGATGTGAAGTGCTGGCGGCTGCTGCGGTGATTCCAGGCCCGCCCTCTCCCGGTCTCTGCGCGGGTGACGAGGATGCGGTAGGCTGCATCACCTCCGCCACTGTGTACCCCTTCGGGGCGTACATCCCACCGTACTCTTCCGGAACCTTTGCAGAGTGGGACGGGGGTGGCACGGCTGCTGAGTTGCGTCGGGAGGCAGCATCAGAGCCAAGAAGAGCTGCGGTGTCGATCTTCTCCGGGAAGGACAAGGAGGCTGCGACGTCCAGAGCCGTCCGCGACAGCTGCTCACGCTGCTGCCGCATGTCCTCCGCGACTTGAACGAACACCATGATGAGCCGGCTGATGTGATCCTCATTCAGTTTCACCACCTCCTCCGCCTCGATATTTTCCAACGAGTACGGGTGCTGGCGGAGCTGCTCCAGCACCAGCGTCACGTTATGCCGTCGCTTCTCCGCCGTGTTGGGCGAACGGTCGATGCCGGGTATGGTGCAGTCGAAGAGCCGCTGATACAGCAGCACAAAAAAACTCGACGTGCACTGGCGAATCGAGGTGACGCGGGTATTTCCGATGGAGCAGAACGTCAGTAGCGCGTTGGCGAGACCAAGGATCTGTTGTCGCTGCGCCTCCTTGGCTGCCTCTTCAGCGCTCGCCGCTACGGCGTGCGAGGGGGACAGGGTTCGCGATGGAGCCAGTGACGCTTCGGCCACACCGGCGGTCCCCTCCTTCTCCGTCATCGTGTCCGGCGGCTGTGCTGTAGCGGCTACCGCCCCACCCGGCATCGATGCCGGTTTGAGGCCGCTACTGATAGGGCAGGCCGTCCCCTCCGATACAGCATGGATACTCGCTGAGGCCGTCAGATTTCTTGGAGCCCTGCGAGATTCCACAGCGGTGGAGTGACGTGCGCCGCGCCCCACCGCTGCCCGAGCGTCGCGCTCACTCGCGGAAGTCGATAGCGGAGATGGGGTGGGCGGAGAGGAGGAAGAGGAAGCGGCAGCGCCAACGCGCCGCATCTGAGGAGTGCCTCGATCGCATCTCACGTCTGCACTGATAGTAAAGCCATCCGTGGGCGGCGATGGTAACGAAGAAACCGACGGGATCCCGTAGAGGGGCAGGGCGACCTTACGATTTCTACCCACGCGCGAAGAGTCTGCCGCCACCACCGTCAGGGACACCGTCGTGCGTGTCGTAGCGGTGGAGGTGGTGGCGCTGTGCGGATCGGAGTGGCGGAGCATCGTCAACAACGGCCCATACAAACACAAGCACACCCATCAAAGAAAAACGTCGTGTGGGCTGTCAGCGTTCGCTCTTTTCTCGCTTCGTTTGCTGCGAACGCCAAACGGTTCCGGTGGCCTCTCTTTCTACCCCCTCAAGGCGGCTCTGCTACCGAGGAAAAAAGGCCCACAGCGTTTACGAGGGGGGAGGAGGTTTGGAAAGCGGGGAAAGCGAGTACAAGTGGAGAGGGAGAGATAAGAATACGTGGCATACGCAGCAACGTCACGACCGTGAGGTCTTGTTGCCTCCGCGCTGTCGCACCTGCGTGAGTGTACGTGTGGTTGTGTTAGTGTGTGCTTGTCTTATGCGGAGTGTGGAGGGGGGGGGGAAAGAGGGATACAAATAGAAATCTGCGATGCTGGTGCTGAAGGAAGCGAGAGGGAGGGAGGAAAGAAGGAAGAGGGAAAGGGAGAGAGATGAGAATCTCAATGTGCTGTGCGGATGAGTACCCCGTGAGTGTGCGTGTGTTTGTTGTAGAGGATGGGGGGGGAGGGGGGCAGCTGTATCGCCAGGTGGAGGTGTAGGTAACCTTCTAAATAGAGGAAAAAGGGGGGGGAAAGAAGAGAGATCGCTTCCACCCATGTCAGGTTTTGTCCAAAGGCCCGCCACTTTTATCGTTCGTTGGTGTTGTCGGAGAGGAACGTAGCGTGGAGGTACGCGAGAGAAGAAGGAGAGGAATCATAATAGAACGAGGGAAAGGCTCCACAGCGTGGCAGAGCAGCAAGCTATCTGCACGTGCGCCTTACGTTCTCCTCACTTACGAGAGAGGGATCCCTTCCCTGCTGTTGGTTTCTATCCCTACGTACATATACATGTTTGCTCTCTTCGAGCGGCTGTGTGAAAGCGACGTCGTCCCAAACTGCGGCGAGGAGCTTTCGGGGGAGGAGGGGGGAGGGGAGAAGTAGGAAAAGATGAGCGGGAAAGCCGTTGGAGTTCTCCACGCCGCACTCCTTCCTTTACCTCTCTCCGTCGACTCATCACGATGCAACCCGCCCCCCCCCTCACAACGATCCCTATTCCTTCCCGTACATGTATCCTTCCTCGATGTTCCTACTTTCCCTGCCGAGAACTTTTTTTGGGGGTGGGGTAGAGGGACTTTCGGTGTCGTCCTGAATGCAACATCATCGTGCATTCCTCTTGCAACGTATAGATGCACGTGCAGATGTCCTTTGCTGATGTTGTCGTGTTTCCCGAGCTAAAATGGGTAAAAGGGGGAACATCAAAAGAGAAGAAAGAAGGCCACGGAAAGAGAACGAGCGAATGCATTTCTGCCGGGGGGTGTGGGTGTGTGTGTGGGGGGGGGGGGCGATAGCGCTTTTTCTTGCCGGAGCGGGGTTGTCTTCTCCAGCAAGGAAAGAGGGGAAACATCATCGTAAGAGGAGAGCGCGGAAGATGTTGAAAGGCGTCGTCGCCATGATGAGCATCCACACTCATTCCCCACCCATCCCCCCCTTCACACACGCGTCCACACACCGACGCACACCCACTGGCGCACCGATACCAAAATTCACAACGAAAACTACTCGGCCGTCACCCCATCGTGTTTGATACGGCAAGCTTCGCCACGACGGACTACCAGCGATTCGAAGAAGACAGCCGCAACAGAAAAAAAGAGAGCGAGAGGGAGGCGCCTCCAAAAAGCCAACGCTGCAGAGGGGAGAGAGGGGGGGGGGTAAAGAACGTGTTGAGCGAACACAGAAACAAAAAGCGGTGAAACACAAAAAAAAAGTCGGGGAGAGGGGATATCAGAGGCCACCAACGCAAGATGCAGGCATCCATAGACAAACATCTGAATAGCTAGACGGATCACCGGAGGAGGGGGAAGAGGGAGGGCCCACACGATGATCGAGAATCTGGGAAGAGGAGTGGAGAAGGGGGAGGGGGCAAAACACGTTCATAGAGAGATGCTACAGACATAGGTTTCCTCATGTATCTCTTCCCTCCCTCCCTCCCTCCCCCCCCCCTTCTCGCCCCGCTGCCATCCTTCACTTCTCCGCTCTAGCAGAAACATTTATATGTACAGAGAGAGAGAGAGAGATTTTTATACACTCCGAGAAAGCGAGAGAGAGACCTATGCACACACCGTTACCACCTTCCTGACCAGATCCCGAATGACGCCCTCGAAAACGCAAAAAAGAAAAGAGGAATCAAAACCTTTACAATACGCTAACAAAAATACCCAGCTTCACCGAAGAGGCAACGAAAAAAAAACCAGATCGACAACATGAAAGCAACCACCACCACCCATCAGAAGAAAAAAATATCGAAGGCGAACAGCTCGGCAAACAAAAAGCCTCAAGGGAAGCAAGGTAGAGGGAAAGCGGAGGCAGGCATGGAAGTACAGGACGAGTGGGGTGCAGAAGGAGAGCAGTAATATCGAGCATGTACTGAGGGGGGGGGGGGGAAGGGGGAAGGAGGGAGAGAGAAAGAGGGAGGCCTCTCCGCACCTGCAGAGAGATTTCTCTTCCCTCGCTCTTGCATCCTCTTCTTCATCCATGTCGCCTCACAAACTCCCCAACGCCCACATCAAGGAGAACTCACTGACAGACGCGGAGCTGAAGGGGGGGGGGGGGGGAAGGGGAGCACAGTCGAAAAGAAAGAGGGATAAAGCAACGGAAGAGAAAGACATTGATGTGTGTGCCCTTACATGAACCCCTAAAAACGAGAGCAAAACAACAAAAGAGTGTTGAGAAGCTGAGAAAGCGATAGGGCGGAGGCGGTGGTGGCAGGGGGGAAAGAGAGAGTGTGTGTGTGTGTGTGTAGAGGGAAGGGAATGGTGCACCCAATGGCAGGACTAAAAAATGCAAAAAAAAATACGAAGAGAGGTGAAGAGAATCTCGAAGTACGCGGGAAAGCCTTCAACCAAAGAACCTCTCTCTCTCTCTCTCTCCGAGCGCCTCCACCATTTATATAGAAATATACAATCGGTATCGGCTTTGACGCTACATATGTTTCCTCCCTAGCAACGCACGCATAAATATATATATATATATATAGCTCCAGTAGGGCAGGCGCGTGTATGCGTGCCTCTCCTACTTTCAGGCTCCATCATTAGTGCGTTCACCCACATCCACGTCACCCTTCATCCCTCGCCCACCCTTCCGTTCCCCACCCCGAGAGAACACACACAAAAAAACCAGCAGCGCACCGACAAAGAAAGTGAACAATGCACTTCACTTCGATTTGATCTTCTTCCCGATATCGTATTGTTCCCCAGTTCCATTGTAGTTGTGTTACAAGGTGCTCGAACTGGGACCAAAGGTGCGGTACGGCTCGTGCGCGTGGATGCTCTTTTGCGATGTATACGTATATATACATATATATATATATGTATGTTGGAGGGGGGAAGACGAAGGGTGGCCCATAGATGAAGAGGCAGAGCGAGAACACACAAACAAACAAAAGGAGCGGCGGAACGACGTGGGAGAGCACTTGCGGAAGAAGTGGAGGGTGGGGAGCGCAACCTTCACTGACCCTCTCTTTTCTCAACCCTGTTCCTCTCTCTCTCTCTCTCTCTCTCTCTGCACACTCCCCACCCACCTTTACCCCTTCACCATGTACACCACCTAAATTATCTTTCTCAGGCATGTGTATCCACTTCCCTGGACACGCACCAACATACATATATATATTCTGAGAGGAACAGCGACACCTATTCGAGGCAGATTACAGAACAAAAATAAGCAAACACGAGCATGAGAGAAAGACCTCCGTGTCCTTTGTTTCTTTTGCACAGGAAACACACAGAAAAAAAATTCAGGCTAACATCTGACAAAAAAAAGAACACAGCAGCAGGGGGGAGGGGGGGAGGACGCACAGACGAATGTAAGAGAAGAGAGAGACCAGCCTTATCAGCTAACCGATACACGAGCATGCACACAAACGCCAATCAACATGAAAGAAGATAAAACAAAAAGATGGTGAGAAAAGGTAAAAAGAGAAGGACATGTGGGGGGGAGGGGGGGGGCTTGAGAGAGGAGATGTTCAAAAAGCAAGCAACAACAAGAGAGAGAGAGAGAAATGCTCCGTCACTCACAAACGAATCCACCCCTCCATACAGGGGAAAGAAAATCGCATCAGAAGAGACCTCCATTTTCTCTTTGACGTGTGAGCTACCCGAGGGAAGGCACCAGGTCGGGCGGTAGCCTACATATACATATATATATATATATGTAAGCAAACAAGAGGGAAGAGAGATGAAGCCTATACCCGTTGCCTTTCCACCCGCACCCCAACCACCGAAATTCTCGGAAAAACACAGGAGTGATGGACGCTGAGAGACGGAGCAGCACAGAGACACACACGCGCCAAACAAAACGGTGGAACTCAGGAAAGGCCCCTCAAAAGAGAAACAAGAAGTGAAAGCGAAAAGGAGGAGGAGGAGGGGGGGAGACACAACTTGAAAAGAAGCGGGTAGGCCCACCCTCGGCGTCCTTCCTTTCCTTTCCATTTTCGTGGGATACGGTGTATTGGCGAACACGCACGCACGCACACATAAATATTTATATAGGTTTGAATGTAATGTATAATATACATGATGCTTCGTTATTTCCGTTGGAGAGGAAGTCCGACACGTAGAAAGAGAGGGGGAGGAGAAGACGCGGAAAGAAGGAGGAGAGGAGGAGGCGGGTGTACCCGCGAGGAGTACACAAGCGACGAGGTGCCGTGTAGAAGGAAAAGAGGGGGGATGGAGAAGATCACGCGTAAGACGATCGACCTCAGCAGCGTCTGTTCTTGAAGCGCATCGCGCCAACGAAACAAACCGGAACAGCACCGCAAAATTTTTTCACCTCACTCACTAAGCGGAACGAACAAGACGCCCGCCGCCACACACACACACGCACACACGCACGCCAGCACCTTCTACTGGACATCTTTGGTTGTCTCCCTGCTCTTCAACGTATTTCGTGCCCTCATGTTCAAAGATAAAGTTGAGCGGTACAAGAGAAACACAAAAAAAGACGGGGGGAGGAGGAACATCAGAGAAGGAAAAGACGTGAAGGAGGAAGATAACTCAGGAAGGGGGGAAGGAGCAAAGAAGTTGCGAGCACGACATGGACCAGCAACAGCCGCTGCAGAAACGTTTTTGCTATCTGTGTGTGCATGGTGGGGAGGGGGGGGGGGGGAATGGGAAGTAAAGGGAAAGGAGGCGGTACACACTCTTCACAAGTCTCCCTTCGTCCATCCCCTCCCCTGCTCCTCTTTCTCTTGTTCTTATTTTTTGACGACGTCTCGCTCACTTCGCGTGGGCCGCTAACTTCGGGGGCTTCGACGAAGATGAGTAGCCCAACGCGGCGTAGGCTCGGGAGCCCACTCCCGTGTGTAGAACACCTAAATTTCCGCCATTGCTGCCGCTCTGCGATGCGGCTGCAATCGCAGTGCCTTGCTTCGCTGTGACGGAGTGGGCTGAAAGCGGTGCTGGTGGTCGTGAGCTACTCGAAAGTGGCTTGGCGGGAGGTGGCTGAGCCGATGGAGGCGTGATACCAGTGACAGCGGCCCCAATCTTCGCGTTTCCAACACCGTCTGCCGAGGTTGAGTGCCGCGAGGGACTTGGTGCGACGACGACGCTACCGTGGGCATGTGGGACACCCGGAACGACTGCCGGGGGTGGAGATGAGGATGATGGGGGTGGAGCAGCGGTAGGCGGTGATACAGGCGTGAGAAGTTGATGGGGCGAGCAGCTCAACTTTGGGCTTGCGAGACGGCTGTGAACCAGCTCCACGGTGAGTGGAACGTAGCGGTGAGGGGAGGGGGCCAGGGAGGCCTGTGCGGGTAACAAGCCTGGTAACACGTTGGAGGATGCCGTTGCGGAAGGACGAACACACGGTGACGCGGTGCCACCATCATTCCTGTCCGCAGCTCCTGCTTCCGTCGCGCCGTCGGTTAGTGGCAGCCTATGCGAGGGATGGTTTGCTAAATCGTCTTGCGTCCCTTCCGTCGTCAGATGGTGCTCTGCATCCGCCTGCGCATCGCTTTCCGCCTCTTCGCTCGTTTGCGTTCCTCTCGATGATGCTTGCTGGGCCTCGAGACGCTGCGCAAACCACTCCGCCATCCACAACTCCACGCCATCCGTGCCGCCACGCCCACGCACCGGTGGCTGAGCGAAGACGAGATTAGCTACCATGTCCGCAAACAGCGCCGGTAATCCTTTCTCGATGGCGTAGCGCGGCTGTGAAGGCGCTTCGTGTGCCCAATACAGCGAGAGGGGCGTACTAGCATGGCTGCTGACGTCGCTGCGAGGGCCGTGGTGATGAAGAGTATCATCATCGGAGGCGAGGCGGCAGAGGAAAGGGGCTGAGGACGGTGCCGGGCTTCCTTCCGCATCATCGATGCACCGGTTTTCCGGTACCGCAGGCGAGAGAGACTCATCGCATCGCGCAGGGAGCAAAGGGACGCCGCTATCCAGTTTGGTACAATCCGCGGGCACCGTTTCAGGTGCGAGGTCGCAAGGTCTCGCAGCGCCATCCTCGACCGGGAGGCCGACGGCGCTTTCCGTTGGTCTCGATGGCTCTCGAGCTACCTGGGTGCTCTGAGTCTGCAGCGCCTCTGCTTCGGGCACCATCACCGGCAGCGAGCGTCTTCGTGCTTCCTGCAGTCGATCGAAGTTCTGCCTCGCCCTCATCGTGAAGTCTCCTCCACCTTCTGTTGGCGCGGGCATCACCCCATTCAGCACCGTCTTCGAGGAAGGGTGGAGGAGCATCGAGAGGGGTTTGCTCCTTCGCCACAGCAGCTCCGGAGTGCACCGGGAGGGAAGCGCACTCCCGTCCGACGACGACAAGGGCAACGGCAAGCGCAGTGACCAGCCGGAGACGTCACACTCACCGCATCCACCGTTGCCGCCGCTTCGTTCGACTTGACGCAGGGCTTGCCGTCGTGGAGTTAAAGCTGTGATACTGCCTCGACAGAGCAGCGATAAAGACCGCTGCGGATCCGCGCTTCGAGCCACGGACGCCGCATGCCGGAGCGGAGCAAGACGTGGGGGTGCATGCAAAGCGCCCGACCGCTGCAACTGCGACGACGACGAAGACGAAGACGAGGGTGCGGGGGCCGGCAGAGGTCGCCTCGCTCGGGTATTGAGTACTAAGGTGCGTGAGGCGTGCGTGACCATGCGGGAAAGGGTATCCGTGCTTCCTGAAGTATCACGGAGCGGCACCCTTGTCGAATGCGCAGACATTTGAGACGTACAACGCCCTGCGTGAAGAGATGAGCTCAAGGAAGGAACAGACGGTTCGACCCGGGGGGAGGCCAACTGGGTGGTCGGCGGCGGCAGTGACTGACCAATATGGGACTCCTGCCGCAGGGCGGGACCGCTGGGCTCGGGGCCGGCGCGCGCCACCCTCCGGCGAGGCGTTCGATTCATGCAGAGCAGGTGTGGTTTGTAAGCAAAAGAAAGTTTTGATGAAAAGAAAGGGAGAGGAACACGCGTGTGGGTGCGTGTGTTAGCGGGTCTGTTTCGAAAAAAAAGAGGGCGAAGCCCCCTTTGTGATCTTCCAGGATAAGCTTGACGAAAGAAATGAGGCACGCTTGCAGGTGCGAAGTTGCGTGCAGGTGGTGACCACAACACCGCCGACACACACACACACATACCACCGAATGCGTGGCGTCCAGAAAGGATAGCGTCGTTTGGGAGGAGGAGAAGGAGGGGTGAGAGAAATATGGAAGAGAGGAGAGAAACAAATTTTCTACTTGAAGGGGGGATAGAGAATGGAGCGCGACACTGATGGCACCCATCTCCGTAGGAGGGGGAGGGAAAGAGGGGGTAACCACTGATGCTCATCATCGAAGGCACGACGCTCTAAATACAAAAGCGACGCTTCTCCAGCCTGTCGCTACGGCGTCGTGGCCTTTAACCAACGACGATGGAGGGGGGTGGAGGTCATGCAGGGGGGCAACAACTGCCAATTCGTCTTCCCCCCTCCTGCCTTCCACTCGTTACGGACGGCACCACTCCCTGAGCACCACATCCAATGATCTTTTCCATATGAGGGCTCCCATCTTTTTTTCTCGTTGTTCGCATCCGGCTGCTTGGCAGGCGCACACAAACGATAAGGATATTCGGAATGACGCACCTCACGACGCACAAGGCAAAAAGAAAAACATGAGGAGAGAAAGAGAGAGAGAGAAAGGATGCTGTGCCAGGCGGCTCGGTCCATTGGGTAGCCTACAAACCAACTCCTGCGAACCTCAAACTCATCCAGGGAAGTGCCGCTGAAGGGAGGGGAGAAGGGGAGAAGTCACCCTGAGAAAATGGACGAGGGAGGATGGAAAAAACCCTCGCCGATCGGTGAGCCCACTCTTCATCTCCCTCTATGCGCACACGTGCCTTCACCAACGTTTATCGTGAGGAAGCAAACTGGTAGGTGAAGGTTTCTGTCTGTCCATCTGCTCGAAATGCTGCGCCGAGCGCCCCCGCACCACCACCCCTCCCGCGCACCAAAGGGGGATGGGCACCCCTTCCACCACCTCTCGGTATCCCTCCGCTTACACACGCTCCCCCCCCTGCCATCTCCATGCGATCCACCCCACGCACATCTTCCTTTCACTCCACGTTTCCGTGAGAGCACAACTTTCGAGGCGACTCCGCAGTCGTCGCCCGACCACCCCCAACCAAAGACTGTACAAGCCACACCGCAAAGGAGGGCGCCTCAGCGGGGAGGGAGGGAAAGGGGAGCGGCCGTGGAAGTAGACCTCTCCCCAAACGACAACACCACAAAAAAGAGAGGGCCCCTCTCCTCCTCCTCCTCACCCATCTCATCCCGAGTACGACCCATAAGCTCACTAGTGGATAGAATAGTTAAAGTTTTGCGTCTGCTTCTCGTGCAGGGCATCGAAGACGCTTGTTTTCTTCGACCACATCTTTCCGCGACTCCGCCGCATCTCCGCTAGCTTGTTCGCCTTATCGGCATCGAGCACACGCCGCTGCACTTGACGGCCGATGGGCTCCTGCTCACGATCAAACTCCACACCGGTGGTGCCCACATTGCGTGGCCGCTCCGCACGCCGGCCGAAGTTCTCCAGGAGGTAGTCCAGGGTGGACTCCTCGTGTGACTCCCCTGCGAAGCGGCTGGCCCACAGTCGCCGCTTCTTGTCGAGAATGGCGTCCTCGATGTGCCGGAATACGAGGAAGGCGTCACGGCCCATCACCTGCAAGCGCTCAAGGTCTGTCAGGCACTTCGCTAGGCTAGTGCCCCACGGCGTCTCCACGCAAATGCGTTGCAGCTCGGCGAGATAGCACAGCACTGCCGCCGTGATTGTCTTGTCTGGTGTGTACATGAAATCATGGAAGCCGCACTTCTCTTCCAGAAACGCACGTACGCGGTCCGCAGAGTGACGAGTGTTCAGTAACAATCGCGCCGCCTCAATCTTCTCATCTAAAGCGGCTTGCACCGGCTGAAGCGCATCCACCACTTCGTCCCAGGAGCCTTTGCCGTCTGCCATGGCCCGCCATTCGGGATTGGCACTAAGGTAAAACATCGTGCGCACATCGGCGGGAGCAAGTTCGACTGAGTCACTCCGCACCGGTGTCCCCGCCTTTATCTTTAGTTCTTGATAAAGGCGCGCTACCTCCGCATCTGGGATGTCTGCCAGCGTTGTGAGAGATCCGTGACTGGGACTACGGAAGACTTCTGCAAACGGCGTAAGGTCAGGCTCGATGAATTCACCGTAGCGCTCCCGAATTTGTTCGTGGGTATTGAACGGTAGCACATCGAGCTCCGTGACGTCCACACCATCCGGGTCAATGTAGGGGTTGTGCTCAAAGCGAGGTAGATAGTCTGCTCTCGCACCGTCAATAAAACCGACAGGGCCCCAGCGATCCCACAGATAGTTGGGCTCCAAGCCCAATTCTTTACGCCGCACCGCTCGCTCGAGGTCCATCAGTGCATGCCGCATCGCCTGCGACATCACAAGGGTGCCAACTTGCAATCCATTATCCTCCCAGCAGTGCGCCCGCAACGTGTTGCGGTCGTAGAAAGGCTTGGTGATGCCGATGCAGCGCCAGTAGCGGCACTCCCGCGTGTAATGGAGAGCTGCATCGAGAAAATCTGGTGCGTACATGTCTGCGTTGCCCTTCACTGTCTCGTCGTGCAGGAGTATGCCAATGAGCTCGGGTGTATCAAACGCTTTCCAAATGAGTTTGGCTTCTAAATTATAAAAACGGTAGTGCAGTCGCTCGTGCTCTCGCTCGAAACGGGTGTCCTGGAGATCATACGCTTTGAACCAGTTCTTCTGCGGCAGGTACGTGCGGTCCGACAGTTCCGTGCGGTTTCGATCGAGGTACGAGCGCACAGCGATGCGCTTGCCAACGGTGTACTGCTTAGGGATGAGATAATAGTTCCCCGCCTTGTACGGGATAAACTCAGCAGGTTTGCCGGGCGTGTTTTGCCGTTGCCGTTGCTGTTGCTGCAGCAGCGTCGTTCGCCTAGCACGAAGCATTGCTACCTCTCATATATATATATATATATTCTCACTTTTCCTGCAGCTAGAAGAAACAAGAAACAGCAGCTGTTTCGTCGTAGTCGTATGTGTAAAGAGAGAGAGCGAGGAAGATGGGAGAGGAGAGAGGCAACTCCACGGGAGAAACGACACAACGCCTTCGTGACGGTGGTCACGGTGGGTGCTGTCGATATTTCTATTTCGAGGCCAGAAGGAGGAGAAGGGGCAATCCCTTGGACAGGAGGGTGTGCGCGCTGTGAGCTCCACGTTTGTGTGTGCTCTAAAGAGAGAAGGACGGGGAGAGAAGAGAGAAACAAAAATGGAGTGGGTATGCCGAGGCGGCAGTTAAAAGGGGGTCGATCAGAAGGGGCAGGAGATGTCCACGAGAGAGAGAGAGAGAGAGAGGAGAGCGGAAGAAGACAAAAGTCAGCGAGAGAAGCAGCCGCCACTTCTTTTCCTGATTCGCCTTTTTTCTCTTCACACATATATTCACGGTTGCCTTCCTTTTTGAGTAGGTTTGGATACGTGCGTCTTTCGTATCCGCGTTAACAAAGGTAGAGGGTACACGCATGCTTCCTTATGCAATTCGAAGGAGCGAAAGCGCATAAAAAGACGCGAGCGAAGGCGGGCTGACCATCACCACTTCGTCTGCAGGTACCTCTACATACATACACACATATATATGTATATATGCATATGTGTGTGTGTATGCTTTCGACTGCTTCTCTCATCTTCGCAAGAGCAAATAGGCCACGGCAACGCGGCTCGGGAGATGAGGAATAAACTCTGCATGGTTTGCCTTTGCCCTCGTCCTGCAGATACTGGGCAGCGTCCACACACACACACACACACGCACAAAGCGTAAGCTGCCTCGGGAATAGAGAAGGAGAATTGGTACAACACTTATAGAAATTAGCACAAACGCACGCACAAAGAGAGAGAGAGAGAGAGAGACATATATCTTGCTTTACATACGTGCAAATTACTTCCTACACAGAAAAGATGATGGGGAAGGTACCGCATAGCTCCTCCTTTCTTCCCGTCCTCCCTCTCTCTTCTTTTCCCTTGATACAATCCTTCGCATAGATGTGAATGTGGAGGTCGGTGTCAGTGACTGACCTCCCTCCCTCCCCATCAATACAGACACACGCACTTTCTCTCACACACATCCTCCCTCCACTCCGAAACACACACACACAAAAATATTCGTTTCTCCGCTTGCCCCCACTCACCCCACTCCCCTTTAGCCCCGTCGTCTCCTCGCCCTCTTTCCTTCATCACCGCCAGCCCCTTTCCTCTCAGGGGAAGGGGGGACTCGAATGTCTAACAGTGCGCTGCTGTATTGGAATCAACGAAGACGTCGTCGACCTCCACGTCATCATCGTCATCATCGTCGTCGACGAGGAGACGCGGCAGTTGGCCCCCCACACCACCATCGGTGCTAAACATCTGTCCCAGTGTGGTGGGGGACAACGTGGGATGGCTGCACGCTGCCCCTGTGCCCGCCACGGACGATGTCGAGGTGGGGCTCGGTCGGAGCCAGCTCATAAACTTGAAAGAAGGGCCAGCCTTGCCGGTGGGCGTCACGATGGTGGGCGATGCTGTGGTGAAGGCGGTGGGCGGTTGAAGAAGACCGTGTGAAATAAGGAGTTGTGACGTCGCCGAGACCGACTCGGCACGCGAAGGTGGCCCAGGAGCTGCGCCGCCTGCTCCGCTTCCGCTCGGGTATCCGTGAGAGCAGCCACCCAAAGAAACAGCGGCGCCCATGCTACCCGGCAGCAACACCCCCCCCACCACCTCACGTTCCCAGGGAATGTTGGGGTTGCCTAAAGGCGTTAGCACAGGGGTTGTTCTGCGCTGCGTGACGCCAATGGCAGGCGTCGCTGTCATCGGGTGATGGTCACGGCTGTCGGTCTCCCCCCCGGCGGTGGCAACAGCGGTCTCAGCAGCAGCAGCAGCAGCGCCATCTCTGCCCGAGGCAAAAAGAGCAGAAACCGCATCTGCGCTGGCGTATGGCGTCAGGGATGGGCCCCCCAGCCCCATGGTTGTGGAATTGGCGCGACTGGGGTGGAGAGATGCCTTGGTATGTGCGCCCTGAGCGAGTACGGTCGCTGCGGACTGCCAGAACAGCAACGATATCATGCGACGGAAGACCCCTGTGAAGTCCACAGTGCCCTGGCTACTCTCGTGCAGCGCGCACGCCTCACGCAGCAGCGTCGTCGCTGTCGGGTGTGGTTGGACCTCGACCTTTCTGGTGATAGTGCAGCGGAACGGGAATGGGGCACTAAGAGTCCGCGCACCAGCACTGGTGCGCTCCACCAGAACCGTCGTCCCAGCCACGTACTTGCGGAGGCACACGCGCTGGCACAGCAGCTGGCGAGGGGCCACCACAAGAAGTGTGTTCTCAGGACTAAAGCGGGAGCACCATCGGCTGAGAGAAGCGGGACTGTACTCCTCTGTAACCCACTGTATCGGCACGTTTGCGAACTCTGCCGATGCCGCAGCGGCGGCCACGGCTGTCTCACACATGTGTGCCTCCACCTCGTGCATTCTTCTCATCGGTACCTCCGCCTTCTCCTCCTCCGAGCGGTGCCCCGCCCATGGCTGCGTACCCACATTACCCCTCTCCAGCCGTGCTGCTGCACTTCCGAGAGCCGCACCGGCCGCTGCTGCCCTCGACGTCCCACCGCCGTTGTTCCACACAAAAGCCGCCGTCACCAGCAGTCGCCACGCGAGAAATCCATCACGGGTAAAGATGAGGACGCGGCCCAGTCGCCCCCGGGCTAGCAGAGGATTCTCCTTCTCTTTCGCTGCAGCAGATGCCTGCGGCTCACCAGCGACGCTGGACGCACCGCAATCCGAGGAGGCCTCCCTTTTCGCCCGGAGGCCGGCTGTGATGCCGGTAGCGGGGGTAAAAGCGACGCCCTTGTCATCAGACAGGCCTGCAGTGGCGAGTAGATGGGAGGAGCTGGTGCGATGTATGACAGACACCGGTGCCGCCATAGCCGTGGGGCTGCCGAAGGGCGGTGTCGGTGACTGCGTCGCGGTCCCGCTGGACGCCCTCAGGAAGGGCACTTCTGGGCAATCCACCTGTGGTGCCTTGTCCAGGGGCAATAACTCGGGAGCTGGCGAACGCAAACAGCACGAAGAGGAAGCATCCGTGAGAGGGTGGTGCACCTCATCAGTTGCTTGATCGCCAGCATGCGTCGCCTCGATGACAGGGGACTTCCCAAAGTCAATGCGGTCCACTGGGCCAGCCCCACCGTGCATGGGCTCGCAGGTTGTCTTGAGGGACTTCCAGAACGCGTCGTACGGTGAGAGCCACTCCGGTGAACCGACATCAGGCGCCGCTGTTGCTGCTGGTGCTGCTGCTACCGTCGCTGCCGCCCTCCCACTACCGCAAAACACCTGCGAGTCTTCTCGCGCTGCGGTTGGAGAGCAGAAGACGTGCGAGTCACCATGCAATGATGAAATATTCATGATATTGGGACTACCGAGGGTGGTAGCGGCGGCGCCATCAACGGCGCTCCTGCTGGCGGTTGTGCTGCCGCCGGTCTTCCGCTCTCGGTTGCGCCAGTCCGCACCGCCCGTACCGGCTTCCATCAGGGACAGCAAACCGCAAACGAAAGCACTCGTGAAAACTTCGCTGTACTTTAGAAGGAAGGACACCGCGTCGTGCACCACGAAGGAAAGGGGCGGTACTCGTTGGGAAAGCGGAAGAACCTCTGAAAAACCGGCATCCCGAGCTCTGCACCTCCGGGAGCCTTCTCGCCTCCGTGACTCTGCTTTGATCAAGGGATCCGAGCTTTGCGGGTTTGCAAGAAAGGGTTGCCCTGCCATGCCCGCACGCGCGCAAGCAGGAGAACAAGCATAACACATGAGTACCGGCACTGCCCACATGGCGGAAACTGAGTTCAACACTGGCAGCGAGAGACGCAGCGATAGCGCACTGGTTAGTTCTGCCTTGACAAAGAAGTATGTCTCCCGAGCCTCCGAGTGCCGCTCCAGGGCTAGGGATATCTCCTTCGACGTGGACGCTCGCGAATGCGAGAGCCTTCTAGTCGGTGAATACATCAGCTCAAAGTAGCGCTGCACTGTACGCATCGCGAATTCCAAGGTGCGGTTCAGTACGCTGCGAAGCACATCGACGTGATGAAGGAGAACACGATAGTGATGCCCATCGGGGGGGCAGTGCAGCACCAGCGCCGTGGCCGCGCTAAGGGCCTCTCGCTCTGCCTTTTCCCGTATGTGCGTGGTGACGACAACGGCGAAGGATGCGGTGAGGATGATGCGGTGGTATCGAAGATCTCCCTCGGCAGACCGCACCTCGTCTACCCGCATGTTCCATGGAGGTCCACCGCCGTGCACCGGTGCACCCGCCGACGTCGAGGCGCGAGGCGGTAAGACGCTGTGGCGTCCACCGCCGCTTCGCCCAAACACCAGTGGGAAAGCGACGTCCTGCACTGTCTGCTGCGCCACCGCTTCCATGGCACCGAATGCGCAGCGGTAGTCCCCCACCACCGCCGCTACATCTTCGGCAGACCCAGTGCTGGACCCACGTTGCCGTACATACCCAACGTGTGGAGCTGGTGTCGTTGACGAGGAGAGAGAAGGAGCGTCGACGTAGGTGGCACCTCTCACGGATCGTGGGAGATCTTCCCGTGGAGTCGTGAACCGCGCAGAGGTGCAGGCGTCCCTGGATGTTATGTCTGTCTCCGTTGACGAATCGGCCCTGGAGAGGTCGTCGGCTGGGATGCGATTAGAGTGGAAAATGGGGGCACTGTTGCTAAAGAATACACTGAAGTAGAAGCAGGTTTGCGTCGGTGCTTCCCCTCCCGGTGCAGCCGCATAAAAAATCTGGCTGGACGACTGAGCCGGACTTTGATGGGGCTCGTCAGAATTCATGAGGGTGGTACTGCAACTCCCCACCGCGGGTGAGGAGTCCAACGATAGCGGACTCGACAGTCCTTTGCGCCGTGGGACCATCTCACAAATCCTCCTTCCTCCTTCCCCCTTCACTCCTCCTTTTTTTTCGAGCGGAGGATATTCTCTTCTGGAATTCCGCTTCCACGATCCCCACGCTCTCGTTTGTTCTCCCACCTCACCCGCTCTGCACGACAGGAGATTCACAAAATTATCTTCAAAAAAGGCTCCAGAGGGAAGAGAGAGAGAGAGAAAGAGCGAAACTGTGGAGCCCGTCTAGTTGCTCAGCTTCCCTTTGATTTTGAAAATGCAAAAAAGGAACGAGGGCGGTTGCAACGGCCCGCACACCCTGTACACATACACACACACACACTTCTTACTTCCTCTTCACACCTAAAAACAAAACAGATAGAGTTTAAGGATGAGAGGAACGGGCAAAAGGAATCTCAGAGGAAGCGGCGCCCTGCGTTCCAACCCTCAACTCCCGTCTGTCTTCACTCTCCGCCTAGAATCGTCTCGCACAATCGTCAGGGAACGTTCGATCCTCTCAAATTGAGAATGGGGGTCAGAGGTACAGCAGCCGGTAACACGCAAAAAAAAGCGAAAAAGAGCAGAAGCAGGAAGAGAGAGGAAGATGAAACAGGGGGGCGAAGGGTGTGGGACCAAATCGAAGGAAGCGGAGAAGATAAATTCTTTTGTTGCCCAGTACAGAAAGCAAAAAGTATTTTAGAACGAGGCTGAACATATAAAAACACAGTGCTCGCCACGAAAGAGGGAAGTCAAGAAGGAAAAAGGAGGAGAGGACTGTAAAGGCCGCAGCAATAGAGGACTGACGCGGCAACGTTAAGATGGCGGGGGAAAAGCGAGAAAGTAGACGCTACAAAAGCGAAGAGGGCAAGCCTTAAAAAGATGGGGGGAAGCTCTTTTCATCGGAGCGCAGGAAGCCCCACCTTTTCCCCCTCACACCCTTTCTCCTCCCGTATCCGTGAGGTTGATGAAAGGTGAACAGCAAGAGAAAGAAAAGAGCTGCGCACCACCGCGAATCCAATCCTCCCGATGAAACGATCAGAGAGAGAGAGAGAGAGCAGAGAGGTGAGAAGAGAGTAGGATAAGGAAGGAAGCGGGGAAAACCATAGCACAGTGTTTTTTGTAATGTGTGAGTGCGTGTGTGTTTGTGTAAGTGTATAGCGGTAGAGAAGCTTCGTCTGTGCAGAGAGTGGAAGCTGTCTTGACGTCGACGAAGGGGATTCACCGCAAAGCAGGAAGAGGGAGAAGGGTTGGGAAGGAGAAAGGGGGGACTACACTACACACCCTCGCGATACTTCACCGTAGGAAGCAGGTGTTGCACCGTCGTCACAGCCCAAACGCCCAACAAAAAAACAATGAGATAAAAATAAAGCGTTCCCTTCGTGTTGAACTTTTTTTGGCCTGCTCGCGCCTCCTTTCCCCTCCCCCTAAACACCACGAGCGTGCACCATATACAAGCGCACAGGGCCCACTGCAAGTCAGCCGCTATGAAGTGACGACGCGAAAGAGCGTATATGTGTGTGTGTGCGCGCGTCTGTAGGGTTGTAGGTGTTAGTGCTACGGTGTTTTTGTGTGCACACACACACATATGTATATATATATATATATATATTTGTGTGTGCGTGGACGGTCGAATAAGATAGGGTAGCGAGGGACGCTCACCCTGAGAGAGAGTAGGGAAGTTCGAGGAAATACAGGAATCGGCAGAAGAAGAAGCATCGAACAGGCGGGACAGATGCTGCACAACAACATAAGAGAAGAAGAGACCTGAGACTTTGCAGAGATGAACGAGGGGCGGGGGGCGCTAAATTTTCCTTGCTGTCTTCATCGTTCAGGAGACACGAACTTCATCCACGATCAATCTTCCAAGCGCGCACCCTCAAACACACCGGTCACACAGACGTCGCACGGGGGGAGAGTGATGCAACGTGCCCCACCCCCCTCAGCGTCAGCTCCCTGTTCTAAAAAATTTTGCATCGTACAACCCAGTAGAAAAGGAAGCACACACACCGTTCTTCTCCAGTGTTCAGTCCCCTTCTGGTCCGCATCAGCGGTGTGTACAAGAAAGGATGGCAGCTTTCGCTGTTGCGGTTGTGGTTGCCGTTTTCTTTTTTTTTGGAGGGGGGGGGAAGGGGAAGGAATAACATCGTACCAAGGTACGACCATAGCAGTGGTAGCAGTCGTAACGACAGAAAGCACCAGTACAGACGCTTCTGTGCGAGGTATCGTCTTCAGCGGGGAGAGTAGAGAAGTAAGGGAGGAGGAAAGAGGGGGTGAGGGATATACAACGGCAAGACCACACCACTCCACACACCTCCCCCCCCCGCTCCCTCTTACTCTAGAGCTCCCGCCTAGCGCGGAAGAAAATTTTTTCAAGGATCGAAACCGAAGGAGAAAAGAAGTACGAGCCGAACAGAAAAAAGAGATGGCGGCGGCAGGGACGCAGGACAGGAAAAGGGGAGGCGATCGCCCATCGGGGACAGAATCAGAGAGACATCCAGAAACGGGTCGAAGAGAGGGGAGGGAGAGAAACCCCGCACCGCTGTCGTCCCTCACACGCCATCGTGGTGGAGAGGCGCTACGCATGATTGTACCCGTAAAGAAGAGTCACGGATGCCAACAAAGCTTGGAGGAGAAGAGAAGAGAAAGAATGTGAACATCAGAGAGAGAAGATGCTTTCCTTCCACCAGCAAGCCCCCTGTTCTTCTCTCTACCCCCGCCTGGTGACGCACTGAGCCCTCCACATGCAACCTCAGCAACGCCCCCATGAAACACGGCAGCGGTGACTCATGATTCTGTCCTCAGGCTCCCCCCTAACCCGACCCTTCCCCAGGAAGCATAGATGTGTAGGTCTGTGCTGGGGGGACGTGAGAAGAACCATCAACGAGGATCAGAGAGAAGGTGCTCCGTGCGCAGTCGCGCAGCCGCGGCGTCATACGGAGCTTTTTCTTCGGCGGTCATGCCCCGCCATGCTCTCGCCAGCTCCTTAATGTTCGTCTGCCGCTGCGTCTTCATCCGCTGCCGGAAAAGCTGGAAGCTCGTCACGCTCCCCACCCGAGACCCGTTGGGACGTCCCGTTGCGGTGCGTTTCTTTGGCATCTTTCCTCCCGCCCGCTTCCCACCCGACAGCTCCACATTGCTGGCCGCGTCCAGACTGAAGGCCTCCTGCACACGGTCGATCGTCGCTGGCTCGTTCCCTACGCCCACGATGGTGCACGGCACACAACGTGCTGTCTCAGGCCGGCTTTCTCGCACCAGTTGCGCATTCCAGGCCTGCGCCTCCTCCTCATATAGGCGCTTCTCTGAGGCCGCCATGCGCAGCCACGAAACCGCCGTAGTCCGCTGTGCCTGCGCATTCAAAGCCGACACAGCGATCCCTGCCGTCGTTACATCATCTTCGGAGCCGCCGGTGGAGCTCTGGACGTGCTGGTACACCTCGTAGGCACTCACAGGTTGGTGCGGCAGTCGGCGCAGCCATTGCCGAGACAGGCGCCACGTCGCCGTCTCCCCGGCTTCACTTCCTCGGCAATCATCGTCTCCAACAGCTTTGGCACCTTGAGAGAAGGACCCGTGGGCTTTGCGTTGTTTACCTTCGTTACCAGCAGCAACACCTTCACCGTATCGCGGGCCGCCTTCTCCCCCAGGTATGCGGGTTCCCGGGAGCACCGCCCCACAGCATGGACAATATTGAGGTAAGAATCGGCATCTCACGCAGCGGGCTCGCTCGGGCACCATTCCAGATGCGGAACGCAACTTCTTCATGTCCCCCACCTCATTAGTCTCCTCCATTGAAAGAAGCACCTCAAAGACAGGGTAGACGACAGAAATCCGCACATACACCCACAAAAAAAGCGAGCCAGCTCCGCTCCAGGAGGTGAGGGAGAGGAAGAGAGAGGGGCAGAGAGAGGAGAGAGAGAGAGAAAGGATGAGGAAGAGGGGAGGGGGGGAGTGTGAGGCGACCAGCATATGTACACGGAGGAGAAACCCCAACTAATAGTATATATATATATATATACATACCACAGACTTCCAGAGGGGAAGATGGGACGAGAGGTGAATAGAGAGATGTCAACGTGTTGCCCTTGGTTTCCTCTTCGGAAATGACCCAGAAAGGAGGCAAGGGAGGAGGCCGAGAAAAAGGCATGCCCCAGTGGCGCCACTGCCATGGCGGTATTCCACGCTCTTCTCCGCAACCGAGCCGCTCAGCTCCACCTCGACCCAAGAGGAAGAAGGGGAAATAGGGAGGGAGGGTGGGAGGCAGACCCACAAGCATCAAGAACGCCCACTTCCTCAGTGAAGGCACAGGACAGGAGAGGTACGGAGGTGGTCGGAGGGACCGCGATGCCTGCCCCTCTCTACCCCTCCCTCTTGGTGGCCCCGCGCAGTCGACGATCCTCTCCCGTCAGCACAGTCCTCCGATGGAATACACATTTATAGGTGGGATGGGAGTGGTCTTTACCGCTCTCCGCCATCGCGCCGGAGAGGGAAGAATAGATGAGAAAAGGAACGAGAAAGAACACTTGAGTCGAATAGAAAACAGAGATGTATAGGCAGGAAGAGGGGGGGGGGAAGAGGGATGGAGGAAGGAGAGGCGAGGAGGGGTAGGCGAGGAGCAACGCAAATCATTATTTTCTTTAGAGAGAGGATGACGTCTTCTACGCAGTGGAGTCCGTTCGCTCCTGTTGCGTCGACCCTGCCCTATTCGCAACTTTCTCGCGCTACACCTCCTCCTGCTCCTTCAAAGACGCAAAACCGTCGTACATCCCTCGTTGCGAACGAGCAGCCGATCCAGCTCCCAGCCCGCGCTGTGGAGAGTCTGTACAAACTCCACGAAGATGTCGAATAATCCATCCGGAGAGGATGTGAAAAGCTCAGGGGCGCCATCGGTATCGTGCGCCGCGGTCGCGGATGGTGAGGGGAAGCCACCTCCTTGCGGGGAGACTGGACTAGCCGCGGTGGACAAAGGTGCAGTAAGCCGTTGCAGCGCCTCTGGTGTGTATGGCGTAACACACCTGCCGGTCCTCTCCACCAAAACCCCATCCGAACGGAGAGCAGTGATGAGGTAAAGTACCTGCGACGGCAGAAGATAGGAATTCTGCGGATCATCGCGAACGCCAGGAGAACAAACCTGGAGATGCTCTTGCTGCCACAAAAATGCCCGGTAATGCATAAACGCGTAGAAATAAGCCCACAGCTCTCGGTACGCCAACGGAGGGATGTGTGAAGGCACCACGACGCACTCTCGTCGACGGCGTTTCAGTTCCTCCGCCGCCTGTACCATCGCATCTTCCGGGGCGGGTGTGTCCGCTACCCCCAGCCGCTTCTGCTGTTTCACACGCTTATTTCGTTGACTGATCTCGTACTGTTTTTTATAGCTAGCCCAGCTCTCTGGCACCCCTTCTGCCGTGTAGTACTCAGGGATGATCACGTAGTAACGCAGCGTACGCTTGTCCGCCAGCAGAGCCACACCGCGGGCGCTCAGAGAAGCCTCTACACTAAGCATGAGCATCTCTCGTTGCGACAAGGTCATGTCAGGGTGCTCTCGCAAAACACGGGACAGCGACGCCCCATAGTGTAGGCGAAGTGCCAGCATAGGCGGCATAGCGTACAATCGGAGGAAGCGATAGAGGGTCTGCCCGACGCCTCTACCCGGCGGAGGTATCGCCCCGAGGAGGGCCGGCAAAATGAAAAGTCTCTCCGCTTCGTTGGCACGCCGAGGAGAGAGATCGAGCATCGGCATGGCAGAGTGCGACGTCGGTTCTTTCCGGCCTGCTACCCGTGCAGCCAAGTTGAAGGCGTGGTACTGATCCAGGCACCACTCCATGCGAGGCACATTCAGATGCCGCAGCTGCACTCCACGCACACCTGAGTAGTTGGCGAAGAGGTGGCACGCGGTCGCGAGCAAAAACACGGCCACGTTCAAACTCGTGTAGGTAGCGGGAACAAGATGAGCCACGGCCATGCCCACCGCAAGGCCAGCTAGGCCACCAACGTTGCCTCGCGTAGCCGCCTTCGAAGAGACCTCAGCTGCGTTACCGCGACGGGCAAAATGTTGCGTAAAGGATGCCCGTGTACCACTGCCGCACACCCCCACCAGTGCCTTTATCAAAGACGCCAGGGCGACAACGATACGAAAAGTGCCTTGCCCGACTGAGAGAAAAGGAGAACACAGTTCGAGGAAGCTCGCCATGTCGTTGGTTAAGTCGGCCACCAGTCGCCACGTCTTGGCGCGATACTCGAGGTCCTGTGAAATGAGAGAAGCGAAGACAACGCTGCCCACCATCCAAGTCCCGTCGCGCAGCAGCCAAGAAAAGGTGGAGCTCGTGAGATTGGCGCTGGACTCGCCCACCCCCACGCCCAGCAGCACTGCCCGCACGCTCAGCGTGCTCATGACATTGTTCGCCATCACCTGCACCATGTCCCACAGGGCGAAGGCCAGCAGATCCTCACTGACGCTGTTGGGGTACCCAGAGGGAAGAAAGATGTGCTCCAGAAAAGCCTGGGCGCGTCGCAGCCACCGCCGTGCCAGCGACACGGTAGGCTGCTGCCCTTGTGCTTCGGCCACCGCCACCGCAGCAGAGGAGGACGCCCCCCCTTTTGTGAAGAAGTCAGCAGCGTAGACCTCCTCCAACGGCTCGGTATCATCGCCACCGTGCACATTGATGCGATGCGTCACCCGACGACCACCGATAAACTCCAGCAACATCAGAAACCTCCCCTTTTTTCTGTATATTCGTGTGTGCGTATGCGCGTGGGGGGGGGGGGGGGGAAGGGAGGGGGGAGGGGGGGAAGTCGCCTTTGCCCCATACAAAAAGGAAATGCGGAAGATGGAAGACGTGAAAATGTGAAGAGGCATCGAGGCAGACAGGCTGGAAGGACGAAGGGAGGAGGGAAGAGGAGGAGATGCTATACGACGCACCGCCCCTCAGCACGACCAACTAAATCATCAAAGCGAAAGCGCCTCAGGACTCTTCTTTTTTTTTCAAGTATCCTCTCCTCTTCTCCTTCCCCAAGATGCGCCGAGAATCTCGAAAGTTGAGGGCGTAGCCCGACGAAGGCTCAGAAGAAGAGGACGAAGAGAGAGGCCCGTAGAGGAGGAAGAATGAAGTCGAGGCACTGGCAACAGCAGCAGAGTAGCGAGAAGGAAAAAGTAGATGCAGATCCGCCGTGCTGGGAGGGGAAGGCTGCTCGTTGTTGTTATGTTTTGGTGTGTGTGTATAGAAATGCATGGGAAAGGCGAGCAGGTCATGAGCGGAATGGAGCTTTGCCAGTGGCGCAAGATGCACATGATAGATAATCTTTCTCGGCAATAAAAAAAGAAGAAGGAATGAGAGGCCGACGCACTAATCCATGCAGCGGAGAAAACGCAACTCCTACAGCGCAGGAAGAGACAAGCGAGCAGGATTCAGCACAGCAGAAAAGAGCATCATCTCCTCGGGTACGGTGCCACACCGGAGGGACGTCCCGCCGCTGCTTCCGGAGATTTAGAGCTCAGTGGAAGAGGGATTCGCTTCGACAGGACCGGGGCCGGGGGAGACGCCGCTTCCTCCTCCTCCGTCTCCTCCTCCTCGGTCTCCTCCTCCTCCGTTTCCTCCTCCTCTTCATATTCGCCTTCTTCGTACTCCTCATATTCTTCCTCACTGTTCTCCACCTCGACGATCCCAGCGGTGCCGGGACTCGATGGCAACGCGGACGATCCACCGCTCACGCCTGTTCTTGCCTGCCCCGCATGGCGGAGAGAGGTTAACGAGATGGGAGGAACGGCAGGAAGCCCCTGTGCAGGTTGACTCATAACGGGACCTCGCCCAGCCGGGGATGCAGAAATGGTGGGGTCCACATGCCGCGATGCCCGATCATTAGGAATAAACTGAGGCGGACGCCGTGCATCACCGCGCGCTGCCACGGACGATTCCTCGTCCTCCTCCTCCTCGCCCTCTTCCTCCTCGTCCTCCTCCTCCTCGTCCTCCTCCTCCTCCCCCTCGTCATCTTTCCGCCCACTCGGTGCGGCAGGTGGCGCTGCTTTCGGCACGGTCGGCAGGTTGGAGGTGGCGAGTGGGAGTCGAACTGCTGCACCTGCCGGACTGGCAGTGCGACTGCGAGAAGCTGAAAGAAGAGGCAGCGGAGGCGGCGTCGACTCTAGATCCTCCGCACTGCGCTCATCGCTGTTGTCTGCATGGTTGTCTTCATCGGCGTCGTCCATCGCGGCTGCTGCCACCGCCGCGGCCTTCGTAGCCAGCCTCTTCAACGGCGTCTGCTGTGGCAGGACACCTCGGTCATTTGCACCTTTCCCCATGCCCATCGAGTGAATCTCCGTCGGCGGTGGCAGAGGCGGCGGAGAGGAAGGGAAGGAGGATACCCCTTTGCGTGCATCAACTGTGAAACTAGGGTTGCTGCTGCTGCTTTTATTGTGGAGGTCGCTGTTCCTGCGCTGGTGCTGGTGGTGGACTCGGCGAATGTCTTGCATCGCCTGCAGCTTCCGGTGGAACACCTCAATCTGCTGCACCGCAAGCGTGTCATCGTTAGCGCCGGAGACTTGGCGGAAGACCAGTCGGATCAGCAACTCCACCTCTTTGGTAGAAAAGTTGCGGTAGTCAAGACTGGATACGATCTCATTCACCACGTCCTTATTGAAGATGTACCGCAAAAATAGAGCAGGACGCATGAAATAGCGCGCTACCGCCGCCCGCACGTCCCCATCAGTCGGCAGCACCAGCTGCAGAGTTGTCTGCATCACACGCAAGTCTGTCCACAGTCGCGTCCAGCCCGCCTGCGATATCGCCTTGTCGCGAAGGTGTGCCAGCTCCATCAAAATGAGCTCCCCAGCCGGTTTGCCAGCCGTCAAGCAGGTGAACTTCAGCTTGTTGGGGTGGAGGTGCTGCCGCAGAATGGCGTAAAAGCTGTGCATACGTCGCGCGTAGGCTTGCACGAAGGTGTCTGCTGCACTGGACACCGCCACGACGTCATAAGAGGTGTCCCGCAACTGCGGCACATATCCGAAGGCGAGGAAGCGCGCCTCCACAGAGAGGTGAAGGAGAGACACCTGCGCCACTGAGACGAGGCGCGATAGATACCCAGAGAGGCGAACTTTATGGGCGACGCTGCTATTGCCAGAGGCGAGTCCAACGGATGCGACTTCGCTGAAGCGCATTTCTGCGAGACAGCGAGAGCCTGGCACGCAGCAGTCGGTGTAGTTGCCTCTGCTGCGATACTGCGGCCACAAGTAGCGAAGCAAAGCTTCGCTCAGCCACTCCACCGACGTGCAGAGGAGCGCGAACGCGACGAGCGTGCTGTCATCGCGGATGCAAAGGTCGTGGGGATCTATTCGGCCGATATATCGGTCCACCACCGACTCCGCTGCAGCAGCTCCGCCACCTCCGCCCCCTTGCCGGCTGGCCAGTTCCAATGCGAATGTAGCCTCTAGCGTTTGCATCGCGTCCAGCGTCGACACAGCGGCATCGTTGTACTCGTGCCCACTGGTGCGCTCCTCGCTGTTGAGTTGGTAGTAGCGGTACAGATCCATGTCGATGTAGCGGTGGGCTTCATCGATGTTTCCTTCATCGACGAGCGCCGCCCATCGTGGGTTCGGTATCCCGGCAAAGGCATCCTCGAAAGGTTGGTGCAGAAGCCGTTGAGCGAGGGTACCTCGACCCAGCCACTGCACCTGCCGCTTCAGGAACACCACGAGTTCCATTATCAGTGCCTCCGATGTGTTCTGTTCCACCTCCTCTGTGAGCGAGTCGGGGAGAACGCGGCGCACGTCACTGACCTTTGCCAATACCTGTCCCACATATTGTACGCAAGCAAGGATGGGGTAGCGTAGATCATCCACTGCCACCGTTGGCCAAGCTCCACTGAGGGTGTTCAGCGTCGCGGGGACACCGCTGCTGCCATTGGTGGGGGTGCTGCCCCCACGAGGCATCCAACCACCAGCAGCAGTGCTAGAGTTCGCCACCTTTCCCCCGGCCGGAGAACCCATAGCGAAGCTGGAAGGTGCCGCATCAGTGCCAGAGACACCGCTGTTGTCCCCGATGTTTATGCAAAGCTGTTGGAGCTGCTGCGAATGGAAAGCGAAGAGCGTGGGGATGTAGGTAGCCCGCAGAAAGCGCTTGAAGAAACCCACCACGCAGTCTTCCTCATTCAGAAGACGAAAGGCAGGGACGCGATCGCAGCTGCGGCTGTAGAACCGCGATGCGCATTCGTAGCAGCTGAGCGCGTTCATCGCCGTGAAGACGAACCACCGACGCAGCAACGTTGTGTGCAGCAACACGAGTGGCGCCCCCGGCCCACCCAAACCACCGCCCCCGCTCCGCCCGCTGTCTGCAAGCGCCATTAGTTTCGCCGCGTCGCTTTGCATGGCTTTGAACTGACGAGCCTGACCCTCGTTCGCCTTGCGAATATCCCCCTGAGCCTTCTTCACCGCACCGGTCATGCTGAAGGAGACGGTGCCGGTATCCTCGATCAACTTGAGTAACCCGCCAGTGTCATAGGTGGTCAGCAGGCGGTCCAACGTGGAGGTGTCCTCCCCTAATCTTTCTGCATCCCGCATCATGCTGGTGGTCCGTTGCATGCGGCCCATAAGATTTTTCTGGCGGAGAAAAGGGGCCAGTGTAACGGCATCGTCAGCCTCGTCGGGGGACTCCGTTGCGTCGCAGATGAGCTGGAAGACGATTTCGATGTGATAATTCAGTTGGGACCAGAGCGCCTGCAGATCCCACTGCTGCTGCATCGACCGCACCTCGGCTACAAGTTTCACCCGCACCGCATCCCGCAGTTCGGCCGTGAAGGCCTGTTGAAGGTGGCGCAGATGTGTCTCCTGCATCGCAGGGTACTTCGCACGCACCTGAGCGCACGCGCCTTCCACCGCATCGCTGATCTTCTGAAGGGTGAGAAAGCCGCAGCAGCGTTGCAGTAGGAGGAAGGATGAGTTCTTAGTGCCGTTCCCAGCACCCGCCGCGGAGTTCGAGGTGAATGCTGCAACCTTCTTCGGTGATGGTGAAGCTTCGGTATGGTGCACTGTATCCTCCACGTTAGCACTGCTGCCGCCATTATCCTGCAGTGTGGCCAGGACAGTTTCAACTCGGAAGAACTCCAAGAACTTCTCCATAACGTCGTCGTTGTTACCTTTGCCAGGCCCATTTGCCTGGGTACGCGATGTCGATGACAACGAGGAGGACGCGTATGCCGCCTCGTCGCCGATCAGGGGATCTTCTCCCAAGCGAATCCGTGCACAATCGAGCGCCGTTCTGAGCGTATCGTGCAGCCAAATGGCATCACGCAAAGGATAATCCATGAGATGCCACTGTGGTGACGTCACCGCTGCGTCAAAGGGAATCGGCTTCACAACAAAGGGAGCGATGAAGGGAAACTGCGAAACCAAAACGATCTTTTGGAAGTACTCTGCATTGCGCAAGATCTTCTCGAGTTCGGTGAAGAGGGCGCCCAGCATCGCACGAAGGTCATGGGCTTGGATTGTGGCGACAGCCTCGTCAAAAGAGATCAAGTCGTTGGCCAGATCGAGGGCACGCACGTAGATGCCACGGACCGCTGCCTCTGTCTCCCCGTTGTTGAGGCCCGCCCCGCTGCGGGTGCGGCGTCGCCAGGCATCATAGAGGCGCAGAAAATGGGCCACAAACCGCTCCATGCTCCGCGTGGCGCGGCTGAAGAACAGCTCGTGCGCGTAGTCGAGTTGGCCCAACAGTCGCAGGCTCTTCACGCAGAGCGGCACAAATTTGAGATAACGGCTGGCCACCCGCCCATCCCGCGGATCGTCGAAGAGCGTCTCGATGAGGGTGGCGAGCGTGCGCTCCTTTGGCGCACCAGCAGCCGTAGCTGGCCCGTCGGCGGTGGCCGCGTTCGGTCTGCAACCGCCGTCGTCCTCCTCCTCCCCCTCCGCCCCGACCCCATCCACACCTGCCAGCTTCCAGTACTTGTTGACCGTGTGCTGCACGTTGGGGGCAGCCGCGTTCGCGTCCTTGCTATCCCGCTCGCTGTTTTCCAGCATCTCCTGCAGCAGCTGCGCATCCGCCTCCACCAGACGATCCTGCCGGAACACGCACGCCAGTAAATCCTCTACGATGGCGTGATGCAGAGTCGACACGGTCGCTGTGTGGGTGTCGCGCAGGGCCTGCACGGCCCGCACCCCCCGCAGCTCCTCGCTCCCTAGTAAGCGCGCCTGAGTTTCCAACTTACGCACCGCCGCGAGATAGTGTCGGCTTTGCACGAGCTCCTTCACCTCTGTTTCTATGGCGACGAGCTGCTGCATGTGCCCTAGCGCGTCGGCCATGAAGAGCGACTTGGCCGCCCGCAGTCGTAGCACCTTCAGCTCCTGCGCGTGACTCTCGAGCGAGCCCACCGCGTCAGCCAGCTCTTTCTTGAACTGGGCAAGCGTGTCATCGCTGCCGGAGACCGCCAGGACCATCTCTGAAAAGTCGCGAATGGCGTTGTTAAATTCTTCGTGGTGCGCATCGATATAGTCACCAAGATCCGCGTCGATCTCGCTTTCCAGCTCTCGGTAGTCCATCAAATTCTCATCGATTTCGTCCGGCGAGGCCTCGTCACCGGTCTCATCCAAAGCGATAATGCCGACGACGTGCTCGTGTGGCACAAAATCTTCGCTCAGCAGCTCCGCATCCACATCATCGAAGAGATCTTGCGTGTTTTTGACGAACGCACGATCCACCGTCGAAAGCAGCTCAAGCTCCTCCTCATCAATCTCGTCCTGGAATCGAACGTCGACGAGCGGGGCTGCAAGCGCTGCCCCACCGCTGCTCGAGGGAATTTTGGCCTTGAAAAGCTGGCGGGAGAGACTCGCGGCGATTTGGGCGGTGCGCTGCGCATTCGCATCTGCAGCAGTCGCCATCTTCGCCCCGGCAACACCCCCGTCCCGGGTTGTATTCTTCATAAAAGCAGTAGCAAGGGATGCCGTCGCCACGGGTGGAATCGTTGACGACTTCGTCGGTTTGACCGGACTCTCTGCAGCATAGCCAGGCCGTCCACGACGACTGCCCCCCTCCTCGTCGTCATCGACCTCGTCCTCCTCATCATCGCTGTGGGGGCTATCGTATTCACTGGGAGGGTCGCGCATACCTTGCTGCTGGCCCACCGCTGCCAACGTACTGGCCGCCGCCCCAGCGGTCATGGGAAAACGCGAGGCTACGGTGGCGGTGGAAACGCCTAAGCTCCCAAAGACACCACCGCCTCCCATCCCAACCCCCGCGTTACCAGCGGCGCTGGTGCGGAGGAAGGCAGTGGCCGAGCTGTTGGACAGTGCATTTCCAGCCAGCCCCGTGGCGAACGGGGACGGTACCGCCGTCGAGTCCGCACCGGCGGCGCCACCGGCCGCGTATCGCCACGCGCACATTTCGTTTGCCGCCTTACCTTCCGCTACCTCCTCCCTTTCCGAGGTATTTCGTTTCTTGGGGCGACGAAGCGGGAGAAGGCGAGCGAGCAACCGAAAAAAAGAGCCTGCGTCTCCTCTACCGCTTTATGTTCTTCGGATGGCCCCACTGGGAAAGGTGGGTGAAGGGAGAAGGGCCAAGAAGGAGCGGGCTGAGGCGCGGAGTGTACCCCAGGCCGTGCGCACCACTTGTGTCGGTGCGAGAGAGAGAGAATAGGGATACCTGAGGTGAATGGCGGGGGAGTAGGTAGGGGAAGAACAAGAATAAGAGAGCAAAAGGGAGAGGCGAAGGCTCTGTGGGAGAACAACCCCCCCCCGATGGTTGGTCGCAGCAAACTAAAAAAAACTCTCTCGCTCGCTACCCTTTTTCCCTCGCCCGGATTCCTCCAACAGCAGCTCCCAGTAGGCGCTGCGCTAACGCCTTGTCCGGGCTGACACAATGCAGACGAAGAAAGCAAAGAGAGGGAAACGTGGCAGCAGAACGACTGACAAGAGAGGAGAAGGAAGCCCCTTCAAAACGGTCGGCACACACCCTCAAAACGATCCGCTCGTCACCTTTGCACAGGCGCGCGCTGCCTCGCTCCGCGGTATTTGGAGAGACCCTATCGAAAAAGATGATGCACGGCACCGGAAAAAAACCCCAACACCACCACCAGCAACCCAATATATATATATATATATGTGGGAATGTAGACTCGTTTAGGTGGCATAGAGTAAAGAAGAGAGAGGCGGAACAAGGCCAGTATGTACACGGAAAAAGAAGAGAATCATTGGAGAATGTAGAGGGGATCATAAGTGGTCATGAGCGAGCACGCATCCAAGCGGGGTGAGAGAGGAAGAACTATGCGCCGTTCGTTTCGCAGTTCTGCCGAAGCCTCGGCCCCCTCCTAATGTGAGGGAGTCAGTCAAAGGCTGTCAAGGGGGTTTGGCTTTCGGAGCAGTGTGCGTACACGCACGCAAAAGTGTCACCGCTGTTGATGTTTCCTACTCATCTACAAGCGCACACGCACATTTTGAGCATGCGGAGCACCCTATCAGCATGGAGTTGACGGCAGAAAGGTAGAGCCAGTCAAGAACATCCATTTTGCAGAGCTCAGTGCGTCATGCAAGGCGCGCGTACTGCCCAACACTGGGAAGAGCCAGCAGACACGAAAGCTACCCCATCTCCCATCCTGTTCCCTCTGCAACACACAGATAGTTCCTTTCCTCCTACCCATGCATGCCTTGCCTTACGAGCTTGTTTGCATTGTTGTTGCTGATTTTTGGGCGGGAAATGTTGTCCTGCATCCCGAAAGACTCAGAACAAACCTACAAAAAAATGATGAAATGAAAAACAAACAGAACTCATCTTGAGAGGTTCGGCACACCCACACGCCCACGCACACCCCGTGACGAGAGAACGAGATCTCAAGAGCAAAAAAAAAGGCGATGGAAAGGCGGTAACGCGCAAAAAGCCATCCCCAGAGAAGGAGCATCTTCTCTCTCATCTACGTCCCTTTCGCTCCTCCCTTTTCACCTTTCCTGGATGCTTTGGAATCCCGAACGACCTCGCACCAGAGAAGGCGCCGTCGGGGGGTCCCATCCCCCCCGCCTGATACAGCAGCGGGTGCGCCCTTCCACCCCTTCTTTTTTTCGCTTTTCTCACCCGTCCATGAAACACGAAACGCTCGCACCGCTTCAACGACGATGAGCCTCCTGCCACGAGCTTACCAAGCAAAAACAAAGGGGGCAAAGAAGAGGGAAAGAGACGTGGCAGCGCTGCGCTTCTTTTCCTCTCCCCCGCTTTCTTCATTCGACAAAGACGGAAAGGTAGAGGAACCGAGAGAGGGATAGGGGATGCAGAAAGAACTCAAGACAACGTTGCTAGCCGTTAGACCCACTCCAGGGGAGCTCAGTTCTTGGCGAACTTCTTGCCCATCTTATCAGCGGAGCTCTTCGAGACCACCTCCAGCACGTTGTAGCGGATGGTCTTGCTCAGGGGGCGGCACTGACCGATCACGACCTCGTCACCATGCTTGGGGTCGAAGGCGGGGCTGCAGTGCACCGCCAGGGACTTGTGGCGCTTCTGGTAACGCTGGTACTTCTTGATGAAGTGCAGGTAGTTGCGGCGGATGATGATGGTGCGGTGCATCTTGGTGGAGTGCACGATACCGCGAAGGATGCGGCCGCGGATGACAACGTTGCTGGTGAAGGGGCACTTGCGGTCGATGTACTTCCCGTTGATCGCCTTCGCCGGTGTCTTGAAGCCCAGGCCGATCTTCTTCGAGTAGCGAATATGTCCAGACGCGTTGACGTGCTTCCGGCTGGGGCGGTGCATGTTCTCATTCACCGCCGTCTGGCGCTGATACGCCTTCTGGTGCTGAATGGTGGCATCTACCTGATGCGCGTGGTAGTACTGCGGGGCAGCGGACATGATTCCTTATTGTACTCGGGCAAGTGTGTGTGCTGTGTGAACCTCTTCACTACACAAACATATATATATATATTTATATTTATACATATACATATGTATGTGAACATGCATGTAAGGGGGAAAGCAGAGAAGAAGAAAAATCAGGGAGAAGATGAGAGGAAATGGCAGCAGATGAGAGAGCCATGATGAGGCACAGGGCCGGAAGGTCACGACGCTGACGGAGGCAAGCGGATAATCTCAATAGCATTGCGAACAACATAGCAAACGATTATTAGTGTCTCGAAGAAGAGAGGAGAAGCAGAAGACAGACGTTCGTCTTTCCTTCATACGCCTTCCTTCTTGTCCATCACCACCACCACCATCTGAACGACGTCTCAAGCCAGCACTGCCTTCTTTGTTTTCCCCATTCTTTGCCGTTCGGTGTCGACCCCGAGCCTGCTCTCCTCCCCTCACCTCCTCCGCCTTCCACTTTTTCGCTTCTTCATCTCAAGCAGTCGGTATGCAGCATCCATTCGTGTAGTAGGGGAGAAGGGAGGGGATAAAGAGAGAAAAGGGGTCAGGCGAGCATTCTCGTAGATCCGTTCGATACCGCCAGGCATCCCCTTCATGTTTGCTTTCGGATTTCATGCGAAGAAATAAAAAGAGATTTGTAGAAGCGGTCTTGTATGTTCCTTCTTTTTGTACTCTTTGCCACGTGTGATTGCCGTAAGAAGAGTCCCCTGCCTCGCCATCGCGGCACGTGCCAAGGAAAGATGCAGCGGGAGAGAGGGAGGTGTGCATAGAGGTAGCTAGAGGTACACATCCTCGCCTATCCCCATCAAAAAAAAGAGGGAGAGGGGCGTCACGTACCTACACCCACACACACACTAAATAAAAAATGGAGATACCGTGAGAGGGAAGAAAGCAGAGACACCGTCATACGTCCATCTCCTGAGCGACGGTGTTCCCGTATTTTCCCAACCAACCCCAAACCCAACCCCGGGTCTCCGCCTCTGCCTCTCTGTTGAAGGGCCTTCCCGTCTGCAGAGGGAAAGAGAGCGAGAAACGTGAAGAACGGAAGGGGGGAGGGAATTCTATTCGGGTCCTCTCTTGCTCCAAAGCACCGACACACGGGTGCACACACACACACACTTTCGCGACACCCAATCCGGAAAAGGGAAAGGAAAATACGGGGATGGGGGGCAGGAGAGACAGTGGGTGTAGCGAAAAGGAAGAAGAAGTAGCTGCCGCTGTAGCAGGGAAGGGGGGGAGGAGGAAGGGCACCTTCGGATGTTTCTTATGTCGCGACCCACACAAACATACACACGCCACGTCTCCGCCTCCTTCCCGTTCCTTCCGTTTCGGACTACCGCCGCGCTGTCCATACCCTTCACGGCAGATGCACCGTATCGTCCGTCATCTCAGCTCCGCCCTGGAGCGGCGTCGGCGGCGCTAACATCGCCTCTCTTCCCATCGGTGGCCGCTGAAGGCGATCCCCACTGTACGCTGGAGGCGGCGGGGGCACGACCACGCGACGCGCTGCGAGGAGTGCGGTGGAGGTTTCAGAGCCGCTGGCGACGCGGCTCTGGCGGGCATCCGGGGCACCGCCGTTGTCGCTTAAGGAAGGCGGCCCACCCGGCCGCGAGTTGTGCGTCACCTCAGCATCCGCAGATTCCGCCTGCTCATCATCGTCGCGAACCTCGTGCAACTCGTAACGACCCGAAAGCACGAAGTCTGTGGTTGGGGCAGGATGGTGTTCCTCCGGAGCGTCATCATCTCCTCCCACCTCTTCTCTACGTGAACGGTTCGGCATCCCATCCCCGAAATCCTCATTTCGGAGGGGAGTAAGCGGCTGACTCACACTATAGCCGACTTCTAGAGGTTCTAATAGGATAGGAGCTTGCCGCCGTCGCGATGCCGACGACGGCGGACGCGGCGCCTCGTCAGCGTACGCGCGCCGAAGCTGCTGCTGCGACGAGGCAAAATGAGGTCCGCCCCCTCCGTTTGCAGGGAACACATCCACCGGACCACGGCGCTCCATCGGCTGCTCGGATTGCGGTTGCCCTCCACCGCTTATGTTACCGCTCACGTCAGCCACCTCGCGGAGGTCGCCGGGGACGAGGGAGGCACCATTATCTCCAAACGTCACCTGCGGTTGACCACTGCCACCGCCAGGAGCGCCTTTCGACCTCGCCGCAGCGTCGGCGTTTCGGTAAAATCGTTCCATCATCGCTTGCCATTCTGCCTGGCGGGCCTTAGCCTCACGCAACAGGGCATCCCGCGGGTTTTTCTGCGCCAGATTGCAAATGGCGTAGACGGCGTTGATGAAGAGGACGACGATCGAAATGATGTACGACACGATAAGCTCGGTATACGGCTGCACGGTGTGGTAAAAGCCGTTCCCTACCGTTTGGTTCACTGCACAGAAGGCCACGTAGTGCGTCATAATTTGATTCTCCCGTGTAATGCCCAACGTCAAGACGAGACCCAAAATCATGAGGAGCACCTCCCAGGTCATCACCGTGTCTTTGCGAAACACCACGAAATGATAACGGATCTCGTGTGTGTTCGTCTCGAACCATAGACGGTTTGTGGCACTTACCACGATGTGGACAATCGTGACAGCGATCAGGTACCGAATGTTCTGCACTCCTCGGCTCACAAAGTAGCCCACGTTATCCTTGCTGATGGAGAACTGCACATCGCGGAAGAAGGCGTGGCTCCGTGTGACGTTGTAGACACACCCATCCACCAAGTACGGCGCCGTAAGGGTAAGGTCGGAGTTGATGAAAAAACTGTTCGTCATGGAGTTGGAGCTGTTCGTGCCGGTGCGAATCACCGCAGATAGAAAGCAGGCCAGTTGGACGATGATGACGAGCGTGTTCACACGCGTCCACCACGTCTCGGCCTCGGTGCGCTGCAGGTGAAAAGCCTGCTGATCTTTCCCGTAGATGTGCATGGCGGATCCTTTGCCGTCGCTCTAAATCTAAGCCTTGACGGATATGTCGAGGCGGATGTAAGGTGGACAAGATCGAGAGAGAGAGAACGAAAGGTACGCTCACAGCCCCAGCTTGGGCGGAAAATGAGGCGTGCCCGACGGAAATTTTCTCCTCCACTCCTGTATCGGGTCCTCTTGAGGGAAGGAAAGGGTGGAAGGAGGAGGGAGGGCAGGCACCGCGCAGGAGGACAACGAAATGAGGCTCAAAGGATATCCTACTCGCACACAAAAAAGGAAAAACGAATCTAAGGGCAGCGGCTGCCAGTCACACACAGTAGCAGTAGGCGCCACCACCAACACACCATCCACGAGCTGTGCCACCGAAATTTTTTTACGGCGGAAGGAAATTTATGTGTATATGGAGGTGAGAGAAAAGCAATGCTGTTTGCAGCAGAGACGACGGGGGAGGGGGCTCCCCGTTACAATGGAAGAAAGGAAGGGGAAGAGCAGCAGAGGAAAGAGAAAAAGAGAGGGAAGAGCCTCCGTGGTCAGTGGTAATAATAATAATAATAGCGTGCAGTACTCCGAGGATTACACCCACAACACACATACACACACGCACTCACACACGAAATCGACTATGATGATTGCGAAAGGATGACAAAGAAGAGGGAGGGAGGAGGAGTGGACAGAGGAAGAGGGCGCCGGGGGGGGGGGGGGGGGAAGCGCAGGGGTACACGATCGGCTGAGCTTGACCGCTACGGCGTCAAGGCGTGCTCCAAAAGAGATAAAAGTAGAAAACTAGCGGGAGATGTGTGTTGGCGTAGATATCGAGTGCTTCTAAATGCATGCCTAGGGAAAGGGAGGAGCTTGTCGGTCTGTGTGGCTGCTCTTTGTATGTATACGAGTAGATGTCCGTGCCGAGCACCAGTGAGGGAAGGGAAGCACCATACAAAGGAGAGAAGAGAACGAGCGGCAAAGCAAGAAACCAAAAGACGAGAGTGTAATGTGGAAGGCAATGGGAAAAAATGGAGGGGGATCGATGAGACCGAGAAGGGGGGGGGGGGAAGAAGAAGAGGAAAGGGAAGAGAAAGTCTGTGTGGAGGGGGAGAGAGGAATCAGAGGGAGGTCAATTTTGTAAGAAACCATAAACGAGGGTGAGGGAGCGTTGGGGATGCCATGGATGATGTTCCATGCAGGGTGCTGGTGCTACGGAGTAACTGCACAAAACACCGTTGCAAACACGCTCATAAAACTTGCTTCTCCCCGCAAGTTAGCGTGGGAGTGAAGGGGAGAAGACGGGGGGAAGACGAGGCGGGGGGACTCCTCTACTTTTCGCGCGTCCTCCTTTTTGCTCTGGAGATGATACACCTCTCATGGTGGCGCTATTGTGTGCTCACATGACAAAAGGAAGAGGGAGAAGTCCCACGCTTATGAAAACACAGGAAGAGAGCCCATATCCTCTTCCTAAATTTTTTTCGCGGATGTATCTCTCCCTTTCCTTCTCACACACACACACACACACACACACACACAGCGCCTGCGAACCCGGGTCAGTGCCCGAGCAAAGCGACCGACTCCGTGGCAACCTCAGAGAAGCTCAGCTACTACCTCCCGTTTTCTCTCGCCCGACCGCATCGCACACCCGAACACACACTTCATCGATGACCGCCGTTCCTCGGACCGAATCAGAATGTCACGCAGGCTGCTGCTCTGTCAACAGTCATCAACAACGGCGAAAATGATGAGAGCCCCCCACCCTACCCATCCCCACTCCGCATCTCTGAGGATGCGTCCCCTTTTTTCGTCTATCTGGAGAAAACGCTGGCGGATGAAGAAGGAGCAGCGGTGAGCGTTAGAGGACGATGTCAACGTGCTCTGCGCGTGTGCGGTTGAGAACGAAAGTGAGGAGAGGAGAAGAGAGAAGAAGAGCGTAATGTTGAGGGAACCTCCTGTGCGGGGGAGAAGCGGAGATACAGTGGAAAGAGGTGCTGCCGGGTCTGAAGGGAACCGGCGAAACGGAAGCGCTGATGCCGGAGACGCAGTAAAACGGGACTGATGCGAAAAAGAAAAGCCACGACGAAGAGGATGGGGGGTTCGCCACCGGCCATTCCCCTTCCTCATCCTCACCTCCTCTTTTTTTCGCCTCTTGAGCATTCTTCTTCTCCCAGGAAACAGCAGCGGCCACGCACCTCGTCCCCCACCCTCCCCTCCCCTTCTAGCGCACCTGTACACGCGGCAACCCCATTTCCTTCAAATCGTCCATCCTCCTCCCTCGCCCTTCCACACAGCCCGAAGCCCCCTTAAGCGCGTGTGTGTGGCACCGCCGCGTCCCCTTTTCCCCCTTACCCTTCTCTCTCTCTCAAGTTCCGCATCCCTCCTTACCCGCACGCATCGATCGTGCAGGTGTACGGGCGAAGAAAGTGGAGAAGCAGTGAAGGTGCTAAGCAAAGACGAGATACATTTTCGACAAAGGGGAAGAGGGGCGGTACACGGTATTTTGCCGGTGCCCTCTACTGCGGGGCGAATGGGGAGAGGGACAAGGGAGGAGGGAGACCACGCAGGGACACCCCACGCAGAATTTGGAGAATGCACCACGACACAGGCAGAAGGGCAATCAAGACAGGGCCTCTCACACGATGATCACCATCACCATCATCGTCTCGTCGCCTAATCTCACTTCTCTTCCGCATCCTTCCGATCGGTCAGACAGAGGGAGGAGGGGGGCGATCCCCGTCCCCTTTTGATCCAAGCCATTCGTTGGATGGTAGATGGGCCGCTGCGATGCGCCCCCATGCAGGAGAAACAGCAAGGATAGGTCTCTCTCTGTGCGCGTGTGCGTGTGTGTGTATGGCAGGAAGCTCCACAAGTACCCTAGGACCATCCGCTGTATCTGTCGGTAGGGGCTCGGCGCACGTCGTCCTGGGAGACCGCACGACACCACGCCGGCCAGCGCACTCAACTCATCTCGCCCCTTCCCCCCCCCCCTACATAAAAAAAAGGCCTCGCCGCTGCGTCAAGTGGAGAGAGAGAGCCACTGACAGGCTCTTCGGGAGTGGAGAGAACGGGGGCCAGGCAAGGCGTGATCGTGCTTTACTCACCTTTTTTTCTTTTTATTCTTGTATAGAGAGAGAGAAAGAGAGAGAAGCGTATGTGTGTGGCGTGTGTGTTTGAACCTTCATCAACACGGAAAGGGAAGACGCCCTATTTCGAGAACAAACAAAAAAATTAACACGGATCATCAAAACAAGAACAACAAACGGTGGCGCTAAAACTTCATCCTGACGACAGGCACGCCTGGCGAGACTTAGCAGCGAGGAGGTAACTCAGAGCTCCAAGGCGTGAAAGAGAGAATAAGAGCCCTGACACAAATGCGTGACCTCCATGCTGATATAAAAAATCTATGCCGTACCACCTCGACCACGACAACTGGTGGATGGGAAAGATGAAACCGAGAGCCATAATGAAATTTTTCAAAGATTTAAATAAATACAAGAATGCGCGAGGAAGGCACATCCACGCGATCGATGGCGAGGAGGAGAGCGACCACAAAAGAAGGGAAAGGAAGAGGAGCAGCGATGATCCGCCTGCTAGTTGTATCAGGGATACACTCAGCACCACCATAGGAGAAAAATCCAGGAGAGACATGGGCGGCCACCCACCATATACGCAAACATGCAATCACCACTTCCCTTTCGCATGCGGCAATCTCCCTTTCTTCTGTCCTTCCCCCCCCCCCACACACACACACACTACCTCTTCTCCCCCCACACCTCATTCCCTTCTCTGTAGCCTCTTCTTCCTTGATGTGCTGCAATGCCACCGATTGGCTTTCAACTGGCCAGCCTTGCTCCGTCTGTCCCTCCAAACCGAGGAGATGAAGATGCGAAAAGGAAAAAAAGGGGAAAGGGAGAAGAGTAAAACCAAAGTGGGGAGGGGGGAGGGCAGTAGCGATCACAGAGGGGCAAAGCGAGGGCACCACTCTCTCCCCCCGAAAAAAAAAATTTCGACGAGGGACAGACAGCGAGCTTGAGTCACGTGAGAGAGCGAAAGGAGAGGGGGGAAGAGGAGCGGGTTGAAGGATCGTCCCATCGCGCGTGCCTCCCCCCCCCCTTCCCCTCCAACCTCACCTGACCCTTTCCCACCACCATCACCACCATGTCTTCTGCACAATGCTGTCTGAAACGGTCTCTCTTTTTGTTTCCTGAAATTCTACAGCCGTTTTGTATCCCTCTCCTTTGGTGTTTTTTCTTCGCATTTTCCTTCACGCACGCACACACACAGACACATACACGAACCAAGCCATCGACCCCACGAACTGTTCTTCTCTCTCTACTTCTACGCGTTCTCTCTCCCCCTCCCCTCTGCCCGCCCGCCCTCCCTCCCGCTCCTTCGTTCTCTCTCTTCCTCTCTTTCATTTAGCACTGCTTTCCCGCCAGATCGTTCGAGAATGAGTTTCGTGGCCACTTTCCTTGATCCCTGTCGTGTCCTTATATTTTTTCTTCACTCTAAACACACACACAAACACAAACACAAACAATCCCATCCACGTGCCCCATCTGGCGTCGTTTCCAGCCGGTTTTACCAACAGCATGACCCCTCTCCCTTCGCACCTCCGCGAAAACGAAAAGATTTAGTTCCTGCCCCGGTACTTTTACAAATCAAAAAAAATTAGAAACAGCGCAACAACCGACACACAGCTACACACACATATATATATGTATGTATATAGGCGGGGGGGGGGGGGCATTCGGAGAAGGCGCCTCACATCGCTTCCGCTGCGAGAAGTGCTCTGATGCATTCCCTCCCTCTCCCTCACCTCCACCCTACTCAGCCATACTTAGCTCCGAGGAAGGGAGGGAAGGAGAGAGCCAACGTGCGAAGAATCCGCCGCTCTCCCTCTCCGCTCCCTCCCTCCTCTCGCTTACTTGTTCATGTACTGGTTTTCGTTCAGCTGCGTCTTGACATCCGTCAGCTCCTCCACCTTCATTTCGAAGCGCTCCTGCACCTCCTTCATAATGCCGCCGTCGGTGTAGCGGCGGTTTTCCCGTTTGATCTCCTTCTCATCGGGGGTGATGAAGGCGATGGTCAACCCCTTCGTGCCGAAGCGACCGGCCCGGCCAACCCGGTGCAGGTAGCTGTCTGCGTCCGAGGCCATGTCGTACTGGACTACGAGGTTGATCCGGTCGAAATCAACCCCACGGCCAAAGAGGTCTGTGGCCACCATGATGCGCGTGTTGTTCGCCTTGCAGCTCTCGTAGACGCGCAGACGTTCTTCCTGATTCATGCGGGAGTGCACCGCCTGGGAGGGGAACTTCATGTGCTGCAGCTGGCGGTTCAGCGCCTCGCAGCGCTCGACGGAGGAGGTGAAGATGATGGCCTGGTTAAACTCTACCACATCGAGAATCTCCGTCAGCCGCCGCGTCTTCTCGGCTTCCGTGACATTCATGTAAAACTGAGCGAGGCCGTGGAGGGTCAGCTTGGCTCGCTGATCCACGTAAATCTCCGTGGCATCTTTCATAAATTTCTTTGCCACGTCGCGCAGCTCATCTGTCATCGTGGCCGAGAACATCATCACCTGCTTCTCCCGGGGAAGCTTCATAAAAATCTCCTGCACGTCGCGGCGCATCTTGATATCTTCCAGGCACCGATCGAACTCATCCACGACAAACCACTTCACGTGGGTGGCGTCAAATGCCTTGTTCTGCATTAAGGCTTTCATGCGCCCCGGTGTGCCAACGATCACCGCTGGCACCTCCTTCTTGAGCTGCTTCACGTTCTCTTCCTCCGGAATACCCCCGAAGAAGACACCGGTGGTGGCGTAAGGGAGGTACTTACTGAATCGCTTGAACTCCTGCTCGATCTGGTAGGCCAGTTCGCGAGCGTGCACCAGGACGATGGCCTGGCAGTAAGGCTTCTGCCCTTGAGGCACCTTCTCGATTTGCTCCAAGAGCGCGAAGACGAAGACGGCCGTCTTGCCCATGCCAGATTTGGCCTGGGCGAGGATATCCGCACCCAGCATAGCCTTGGGCAGCGCCTGGTGCTGCACCTCGGATGGGTGTTCAAAGCCGTTCTCCCGAATAGCGTTCGCCAACTCGCTTTTCAGACAAAAGTCCTGGAACCCACCGAGGGCGACGGCGCTGTGAGTGCCCATGCCGATGCCCATCGGCTGCGCAGCCACGACGGTGGTGCGAACATCATCGCCATCGAAGTCAGCGAGGTCACTGCTCATGATGATGGGTTTTGAAGCTGCAAAAAAAAAGGAAGCCGAGGGAAGCGAGCGAAGATGGCGCTGAGAACACTGTGAGCGAGAGAGCCTGCCGCTTTTGACGATGAAAATAAAAAGTAGAAAGATCTCCACTTTTCACTGCTGTTTCAAGGGGAAGTTTTGTGTGTTTTTGGCTATATCTGTGTCTAGCGGGTGATGCTCAACGTTCGAGCACGTATTATCTCACTATATATATATATATATATATATATATAGTGAGATGGGGGAAATGGGAAAGGTGAGGTGCACCAATGTGACGTCGCGATGGGAGAAGGGAGAGAACGAAGGAGGAGCCAAAAGAACATTGCAAAAGATGCGGGGCAAAGGGAAGCGATATGGGGGGGGAGGGGAGGGGAGGGAGGGAACGTTGGAACAACAAGAAAAAAGTGGATGCACTACACGATGAAATCACATGGGCAGGTTTCGAAAGCGAGAAGCGGGGAAGGGGAGAGGAAGCCAGAAGGTCTGCGGGTGGTTCTCAATACCATCACCACCACCACCACCCCCGTCTCCCTTCTGCACACCTTCCGAGAACCCACCGCCCAGCCCGTGCCTCCTCTACCCTTTTTTCACCCCACATCCTACATGATGGGTGTGGCAGTGGCACACCAAAAAGGCTTGGCGTCGCCTTTTATGTTCTTCGCCTTCTTCTGGGGAAACGGAAGAGCGAAAGGATGAGGAGCGACATCCTTCGCTTCTCTCGACTCTTCTGCTGTTGTTTTTTCATTGATGCTTTTTTTTCTTTTTATCGATGGACCCACCCATATGCACCATCTCTGCGCTACCCTACACCGAAAAAAAAAAGGTCTTGCTGCCTTCTTCGCTTGCCTTCTCGCGCTCGCTTCATCTCTTCGATGGTGGAGGGAATCAGAGAGAGAGAGAGAGAGGCACCAGCACAACGAAGAAGACTCGATCCTACACCCAAGATTGGGATAGAATAAATATATATGCCAAATGGAAAGCCCAAACAAAAGAAGAGAAAAAACTCAAAAAAGAGAGGGAGAGAACAGATGAAGCCGACCTCTCTCCTTTCCGCCCCTCTTTCCTTGGAAGAGGATGGTCGCCGCTTCTCACGTACGCTTCGCCTCATCATCTCCTACTCGCCCCCTCCATCAGACAAAAAAAATGCGCGACCGAGCCCTTTTCGATAGTATGCCTTCCGCAGTTGCCCTCCTCCTCTACCCCTTCACTCACATACATGTAGGCAAGCCGCTCGCTCATTCTCTCCTCCCCTCTCTTCCCCCTTTTTTCCCGTTTTCGCCGCTCGTTCCTCGTGCCCTTTCCCCCAACCCGCCTTGCCGCAGACCTCCGTGCCACATAATTTCTTTCACCTCAAACGTATTTGAAAAAAGGGGGGGTGACGGGCTACGTCCGCCTCTCTGTATGAGGCCTACACTCCCCCCTCCCCCCACGTCCTGCTCTATGCCCTTGAGAAGAAGCACCGGACGGAGGGACGGAGAAAACAAGGGCGGAAGAGCCGCGCCCATCGACGCGTTGGTTGGAGGGGGGATGACAGAGACGCGAAGATGCCAAGGGAAAGGCAGAGAGAGAGAGAGCGGTGAGGGGGGGGGGGGGCAGCACGACGGAACGGGCATCGTGATAGAAGTACGGCGGTGCCCAAGTACAAGGTTGGCGTCCGGCATCCTTTCCTCTCTTCCGTCTTTCTTCGCCTCTCTTTTGTTGTTTCTCTCCATTGGCTTTGCTAACATAAATTTCTACAAACAAACACAACGACAACCTCTCGAAATATATATATATATCGGGAGAGCTCCCTCAGTCCACTTTTCACCTCCCCAGAAAAAAGGGGGAGGAGAAGGGAGCGAGAGCACGGGAGCGGGGGAGGGGGAGGAACCAAAGCGTGACGAGCGACGATCAACGATATTCTTTAGACCTCCATTACGGCCTCCATCGATATGGGAAGAGGGGAGGTCGGGAGAGGAGGCGATAGAGGTTTCCTTTTCTGTCCCACCTCAGGGGGATTCCTTCCCCCCACGTCCCACCAACAAGGTCAAAGGCCGCACGAGAAGTCTGAGTCCGAAGAAAGAAAGATGGTCCCTTCTCGCTGGTCATGATCGCTGACCGTCCCTCCGTCATGAAAAAAAGAAGAGGTTCCTCACCAGCTACAAGCGAAAGGAAAAGGTGAGGGAGGAGAAGGGCAAGGAGGCGAAGAGGGGTGGTAGTCAAAGGTAGCAGGAGTGGGAGTGGGGGAGCGAGAATAACTTCGAGTTTGGAGGCTACGAGATGCACCGCTCTCTCTCTCTCTCCTTCCTCTTCTCTCCTACCCCGTCGTCCACGCAGCCACACACGCACCAATCTATATAGGTATATATATATATATATATATATATATCCTGAGCAGACCACCGCTCCCACCTGCTGGTTGCAACACCTGCGTTCTCCCATCCTAAACCAACGACCTTACCGATGGAAAGATGCTGCCTTCCCCCCTGTTCCCTTTCTCTTCCATTCTCTTTCTTTTCTTTCATTTCTATCCTCCTCCACGAATCTGCCTCCGTCGCGCTTCCGCACGATGGCAGGCCACTTCCCACATTCCCCACTCCCCCGAGCTTCACAAGGTCACACACACACACACACACACACACACACACTCGCAGAGAGAACGAGACCATCTTGACACTGCTTGGAGACGAGCTTTGGCGGGTTCAAGCAGCGACTTGCGGAGCCTTCGCTGCCTCCTCTTTGGCGGCCGCTGCGGCTCGCTCCGCCAACAACTTCTGCGTATGCGCCTCAACCTGGTCGCGCAATGGGCCGTTCTCGAACTCAAGACGGCGCAGGAAGGCATCCTTGCCATAGTGCGCCATGTATTCAAAGTCGTTGCCGTCCAAGGTGGAGATATCCTCGACGAGGTACGCAGGGTCGTTGTAGTATCCCAGCACGTAATTCGTCAGGATGATGAGGTTCGGCGTCTTACCCTCGGCTACGAAGGTGGGGCCGAGGAAGGTGTGATAGTCCTCCACGCGCGTCATGAGCTCCTCGCGCGACAGGTTCTTGTCATAGGGGGCGAGGAAGCGGCGCCAGGCGTAGTCCTGTAGCTCTTCATCTGACATCTGCTCGTGCAGCTTCTGCGTAACGACCATGTGATCTTCGTTCCAGATGAGGTTCCAGTAATCCTTGACGCGGGTACTGGTGCACAGCCGGGTCAGCAATGGGAAGGTCGGGAAGTTCATACTGCGCGCGAGGTGGCGCAGCGATTTGCGCTTGATCATCTCGAACTTGATAAAGCCGTCGTACATTTCCGCCGCTGGTCGCAGCACCTTCGGATCACGGCGCACATTGTTCTTCTCAAACAGGTCATCCCACGCTCGCTCTTGCGTCGGATTCCAGGGGTATGCGTGAAAGTCAAAATGCCACTTCGTCTCCATGATGTAGGAAGGGGCGCTGCGGTAGCGGTAGAGGTCTTGCGCCTCGCGCCACGCCTTCAGCTCCTCCTCGGTCTGGCAGAAGCAGGACGGCGTGAACGTGTCACTGGAGAGCCAGAAGAGAAGCGGGATGGCAGCGTAACCGCCCATGAAAAGGCTGAGGCCAAGCCCGTGAGCCATGCGCCAGAAGTCTTGCTTGTAGCGCATCAGCTGCACCAGCTCCTTCTGAGATACCTCCTCACTAAGCTTCATATCCACCCACATGTTCTTCTCCTGGGAGTGGCCCCGCTTCCAGTAGTCCGGCGAGTACGCCTCGCTCTGCTCGTAGAAGTCCTTTGGGCCGTGGGTGTAGCCGCGATTATAAATTTTCAGCCATGTCGCGAAGGCATCGCGGGACTGTGTAGCGAAGGTGAGAAGGCCGGGTACGAAATTCACGCAGTTCTTCCGCAGCGTGCCCCACGTTCCCTGCATGGCTGCTGTAGAAAAAAGATGAGGCGGAGTAGACGAAAACTGCTTAGAGGCGCGGGCACACACACGCACACACGCACAACAGAGAGCAAGTCCAGCCACAAGAGAGCGGGGGAGAAGGGAAGGAGGGAGGAGGAGGAGGAGGGCGGGAGGTGCGTGACGAATGGATGGGGCAAAAAGGGGGGGAAGAGAGGGAGTAACCCCAAAGGTAGGCTCTCCGTGATGCTGCACATACACACGCACACCGGGCCCATGCGCATGTATATATAGAGAGAGAGAGAAAGAGAGAGAGAGAGATGCAGATACAAATCAATGGAGCAAGTAAGCGTACCCACCATGCGGTGCCAGAGGAGGAGGATATCCACCAGCGACGGCGCCGGATGCGATGCAGGGGCGGGGGGCGGGGAGGGGGGAAGCGAGAAAGCGTTGAAACGAGAGGGAGAAGAAAGAAGAAGTACATCGAGGAGGAAGAGAGAGAAGAGTGAGAAGCCCTAGCACGCTTTAGCCTACCCAGAAAGGGCAAACCTCAACGGAGCGAGGTGAGGGGGAGGGGGGAGGGGGGGGAACGGGGCCGTGGAAAGGGAGTTGGGCCCACTCTAGCTTTCTGCACTCGTGTAGCAGTAGGACCTCCGTCCCACGCACCCCACCGCGAGGCACCGTTGAGTTCCACAGTTGAAAGAGGCAGGAAAACACAGCAGGAGGGGAAGGGAGAGAGGCGGGTCGACCTTCTCGTCCTCACCAAGCGAACCCACAGCTTTAGAGAAGCATACTTCTAGAGAAGGCCCCCCGACAGACACACAAGCAGCCTCCACATATATATATATATATACGCGTTCGTCGTGGATGAGGAGCCCCGCTGATAAGGTGACGACGAAAAAAGAAGAGGTGGGAAGAGGAAGAAGAGGTTCTTTTCGCCCGACCGCGCTCACCCACCAGAGGACGAAGGGAAGAAGAGCAGAAAGGGGGGGGAGGAGTAGACGCCACGGCGACCAGCAAAACACACACGAGAATCCGGCAGTGTTAACCACCTCCTTCCCCCTACTCCTCCACTTTCGCTGCCTCTTCATGGAGTTCTTTCATTTGGTAAGTCGATAGTTGTTGCAGCTCTGTCGATTGGATTGTGTACCGCCCTCTTTCATGACGATCAGCATTTTCATCAGCCGTCCACACACACACACACATGTATATATATGTGGGCACGCCCACATATCCCAAAGAAGAAACACATACGCAAAGCAAGAAAATTTTGACAGCACCTCCCCTTCCACTCCCCCCCCTCCCCATCCTCACCTTTCTCACCTGGAAGGGCTTCGCCCCTGCGGAAGCGGTTGTCTGTGCGGGTTGCGGTAAATATTCTCGTTTCGGGTTTTTTCTGTGCGTGTGTGTGCATACAGAAAGGATTCGTGTGAAGAAGGAAAGAAAGCAAAAAAAGGAGAGGGTGTGTGGCAAGAATGGATAGGCCGCCACCGTCGCAACCACCATCCCTCGGCGTGTTCAATCTTGGCCACTGCTGTGCCGCACACTACCATGCTGCCTACGCATTCTTCTGCAGTCTCTCCCCTCCCCCCCCCACACACACACACTTTATGATCACTGCGCCGCACCTGCACCATCCGCTGGGCTGCGCGTCTCTCCACGCTTCTGCTGCTGCTCTCCCAAAGCCGGTCCCTCTGCTTCGGCTGCTCCCTCCCTTTCCTCCGCCTCCTCCTCTTCCACGTCTGCGATCAGGGCTACGAGTAAATCCACATTCACCAGCAAAAAATAGACGCTCGCGAAGAGGCCAGTCCACCACAACGTCTGTGTTCGACCACTGCGGTACTGCCGCTCCATTTCCTCCGCCATGACCACACTCGGGTCCACCGCAGCCGCCTTCTCTCGTGGTTTCAGGCAGTACGTGCCGCTGTCGGCCTCGAAGAAGAGATGGCGTAGCCGTTCAACGTACTGCAGGAGTATTGGGTAGCTCTGATGAGCGTCGAGCTGCAGTCTCCCAAGGAAGGAGTCGTCCGCCACATTGGCGTGAAGGAAGCAGGAGGCAGCGGCGTAGGCAAGGGCATCGACATGGGTAGGTCGCGCCGTGCCCAGGAAAAAGAGATCGGCTGCGGCGCTTTTGGCGCTGCGCAGCAGCACCTCCAGCGCACCAAGCGCCTTGCACACCTCGTCCTTCACCTCATTCAACTTGGAAAGCGCAGTGAGGGAGAGCTTTCCACGCGTCAGTTCTATCGCACTGCCCTTTGCTGTATAAAAGAAGGGGTTGGCCCGCAGGACATGCGCACGATAGGTCCCGCGCAGTGACTCCCACACACTCGCCACCTTTGGCTCCACAGCCTTCTTCACTGCTGTCTGATACACGATGGGATCATAGTGCGTGGCGAACAGAAAGGCTGGGAAAAGGCATCGTGTGGTGAGCAGCTCGACGCAGAGGGCCGCTGGAGCGCACTCGCTGGGGACGGAGTCCACGGTGACTTCACTCGAAAGACGCTGCAGACACGGTAGGAGGCCCACGGAAACGTCCGAACGCGGTGGCGGAGCTGCTGTGACCGTCTCCTTCGTGTTGCTGGTCGCCGAGTCGGGTGGGACGGTGATGCGCAGACCGTCGAGTCTGGCGTCGGTGCGAGTGTAACGCGTTCCCGTCATGCGCAGCATCGCCTCCACCGCCAAGGCACTCGGGTCGGCAGAGGGCAGCGCGAGAGCCGCCGGATACCGCGCGAACACGGCGGGAGGGGCGGTGGTGGTGTTAGAGGCGGCCGAGGACATTCCCGTCTCACAAAGAAGAATAGACGAGGTTGAGAGGGAACGGGGTATTCGGATGAGCGCAACACAGTGGTGAAGGCGCACGGTGCCAAGTGTCCTACAGCGACAAGGAAAAAGAGGGAGGGCCGTAACCGTCCGACGCGGTGGCAACGAGCAGCCTGTTTGAGGTGAGAAGAGGGCGAGGGATGCAACAAGGCGCCCGGCAAACAAGAAAGCAGAGGTGCAAGCCAAACACGCTAGCTGGAAAAAAAAGGTAACAGAGACCTCTCCCCGCCTGTTTCCTCTGTCGCCCCCTTTGTGGTATCACTCGCTAAAGGGAACCGTGTGCTGGTTCCCCACAAAAGACGAGGGGGGCAGTGTGTACGGTGTGTGTGTAGTGTGTGTGGTGTGTGAAAGAGGGAGAGCCGTTGAGCCGCCGAGACCCCTAGTGCATGCATCAAACCCGAAATGCCAAGAGAAGATGGACGTGAGAACGAGAGAAGCTGCATAAAGCAAGAGACGCACGTGGATGTGCCCAGGAACGTAGACTTGTGGAGGACAGGGAAAGACAGGCGTCATGAGGTAGCCTCCCTCGCTGCACATCTTCCTCTTTCCAATCCTCTACCCAACAAACCGTGTTGCAGAGACACCAGATCGCGTGCTAGGAAGCCGCACGTGTGAATTGGATGCAGCGGAAGGGGAAAAAGAAAGGGGCAGATGATGCGGAGAGAGTGCGAAACGAGGGAGGGGGAGGAGGAGCAGATTCAAAAAGGAATCAAGGAAGAGGAGGAGGGGAAGGACCTCCGCAGAGGATGCAAGGAGCCCATTCCAGTACCTTATCCAAACATCTCACCCTTCCACACACACACACACACGTCGCCGTTGCCTTCTCCCGTTGTCTTGTTTCCCTTTCATTTTTTTCGGGTTCATCACGACTGCCTTCATCTTTGCAGCAGCACTCCAAAAACCTCACCATATGCACAAACCCATATATATATATATATATATATATATATAGGCATGTTATTGGAGGAAAGACATCGAAGGGAGAGAAGAGAGACGTACGGGGAGGCCTACGTTTCTCTCTCTCGCTTAAGCCGTCCTCTTTCGAATTTTTGCTGCTGCTGCTGCTGTTGGTGGTGGTGGTTGGTGGTTGAGAGGGAAAGGGAAAGGAGAGAGGGGGGGGAGAAGTGTTTTGGCGAGGGAATTAAAAATGTGGGAGTTCACCCGAGGAGAGAGAAAAAAGAAAGAGAGAGAGAGAGATCTGTTCGATCCAAAAAAATAATAATAATTTGGGAACATAATGAACATCAGTTCTTCTCCCTTTCCCCAAGAAAATCATCATCACCATCATAAGGTAACCGAAGCACGCCAAAAAAAAAGTGCAGTACGCCGCCAAGAAGTCAGCTCCCTTTCTTTTTCTTAGTTTTATTGTGTGGGTGTGGGTGCGTGTGTTCGGTGTGTGCTGGGAGTTTCCTGTCACGCTGGTTGCTTCTTCCAGGACAGGAATAAAAGATGGCGAGTTCTTCCAGGTTTCCCTTCCTTCATCTTTTCTTTTTCCGTCACAAGCTTCTCTCTCTCTCTCCCTCCCCCCCTCCCTCCACCCCGTGAGCCTTCCTCCGATAAACACAAAAGGGACCATCCCCTCCACGCTCCCCGACCACTTGCTACGCGCCTCCCCCGGCCACAGACGTGCGAACGGGTAACAGAAGAAGACGCCCTATTTCTCTTCGAGGGCGTACCTCGCCCCCTTCCCCTCAGACGTGCGGTATAGACCACGCACCAATAGAAACTACCCACAACCGGGCCAACGGTATCCAATGCAACACACGATGACGTCCAGCTACGAGCTGGAAGAGAACCAGAAAAAAAATTACAAATGCCTCGTAGACAGGGTGACCCAGGAAATAAATAAAACTCAACATGATAAACAAGAGAGATCAAAGAAGAAGGAGAAATGGGAAGGCGGGTGATGCTGAAAGCCACAATCGATAAGGGAGAAACCACACGAAAAGAAATCTGCGACCGAGAGGAAAAAAGGGAGAGCGCAACCCGCGAACAGGAAGAAGCACAAAAAAGGTTCACTCCGTTGGGCTGGTGATACTGAACGAGGGAAAGGGGAAGGGGGAAGGGGGGAGGGGGGGGGGAGGCGGTCCATGAGATGAAGAAGGAGGCGGAGGGAGAGAGCGAGAGGGTGAGAGACGCAGAGAGACGGGGTTAGGAGGAACAGACAGAGAAAGAAATCGTCTCTCGGAGCTATATATATATATATATATAAAGCATCGCGAAGGATGGACAACAGAGAAAAAAGGGAGGGAGGAGAAAAGAAAGTGGGAAGGAGAAAAATGTGGCCTATACGTGAAAAGGGAGGGAGAAAGGGAAGCGAAAGACACGGATCATCCACCCCGACTCCTCTTCTCTCTCCTTTCCTCTCCCCCCCCCCTCACATACACACACACATACACACACACACCGCACCCATATTCCTCTCCCCACTCCATCTTCTCCTTTTTTCGGACACCGTGTACGGCAATGGCCTTTAAACAAAAAACATTTTCAAAGGAGAATGTCACATGTAACACGGACATATATATATGAACTATCCTTCACACGTCCACCCGAAAAGAAAAAGGGAGGAGGGGGGGGGGCCTGATCTCTCCGACATCGGAACAGCGCGAATACAAAAAACAAAAACGAAGGAAGTGTCCTTCTTTTTTACTGTTCAAAAGCGAAGGGATATACAGAGGAGCAGAACCAGTATGGATAAGAGAGAGGGAGAGCGAGAGGAGAGAAGAAGAGAGACAAAATGAAAAGGGGGAAGGGGTTAGAAAATGCGAGGTTCGGTCGAAGATTTCTTTTGCGAACGAGCTTCATGTTCCGCGTAAGAACCACTATCTCCGACCAGAAGAAATAAATAGCAAATACGAAAGCACGGGAGAGGAGAGAAGAGCTCTGAAATTTTGGGTGGGGCACGGGAGGTTGTAAAGCCCTCCGTCCTTTCCACGCTCCTTTCGCTTCCGTCGTACCCCCACCAACACCTCCTTTGACCCCCTCTCTCTCCCTGCGTACAGCGACGAGCAAAAAAAAAAAAGAGAGGTGCCTCGGAAGACCGCAAACGGAACCGCAAAAAAAAAAAATAAGCAATTTGAACCACCAAACGCCGATGCGCAGATCACATAAAACACGTCGCAGCCGACAAAATAAGGACCATGCTACTGTTCCCACTTTGGGCTGATCTCCCCGCTGTATCAGACTGCTCTCTGTCTACCTCTCTGCGTGCGTGTCATCCGAGTCTCTGTGTCCCCCAGAGCGAAAAGGTGAATGGAGGTTCATCAGCGTTTGAAGAGGCGAAGTATTATGATCGTGGTGGTGGTGTTTAGACACCCTGCCGGGATCAAATGCTTCACTCTTCCCCTCCCCTTCCCACACACTTTTTTCTGCTGGAGGAAGGAATTTTTTTCTTCTTTTTTTGTGAGAACAGCAGTTCGGTTTAACCCGCATGCCTCTCTCTCTATCTCCCTCTCCCAATCCCACCTTCTCTGTGCCAGAATCACCTCCACCAATACGAAAAAGGCCGCGCACACATCAACATACACAAAATAAAAAGATAAAGAAGCGCCAACACACGTTCTTCACATATTTGAATGCGCTCTGTCGCCATCGTCTCTCTTCTCCCTCTCTCCCTCGTCGTATCACAGCATCACTCCAACACGCCCGGTCCCTCCTCCTCCCTCCTTCTCTCCCTCCGTCACCTACACACGCATAGAATAGAAGCTTCCCCTGCTCCTTCTACCGGAGATCCCTGCCTCGCACTCCCTCTTCACCATACCGCATCAAGAACTCCTCCAAACACACACACACACACACACACGCTCACTTACCTGAGCAGAGAGAGCGAAATGGGAAGGCGGAGTGCACCCCTACTCGGCGCTTCATGAGCGCTCGCACCGAAACACAAAAAAAAAAAAACACGCACCACCTGCGTGCGCAGAGAGAACAACAAAGGAAGCGAGCCTAAGTGAAATTAGCGCGACTTAGATATAGGTTTACATTTTTATGGCTTATTGTGTTTTTTCTTAAAGATGGTGCCGTAGCACCAAGAAAATGCGCAATGAAGAAAAATAGCGGGGGAAGAGGAAAAGCGAAACGGTGAGCCCGTTAGCCATCTCCCATCCTTACGAAGAGGAAATTAAGAAAGAGAGAGAGAGACGGCGAATACGACTCCCACTTAGAAAAAGTGAAGGAAGGCACTTTGGAAGGTAGGAAAGAGAGACAGGGGGGCAGAGAGAAGTGGAACGGTGTCGCCTCCCTCCCTCCCGGGCCTCTCTCTCTCTCTCGTCCCCCCTTCTCCCTCTCCCTGACTTATCTCCGCCTTCTCCCATCGACACGACTGAAGCAGGACCAAAAACGATAGGGAAGCGATCGGTGACGCGGCCGCAAGCGGACAAAAGAATCCTCCGTGAACCGAATTATCATCATCATCACATATTTTTTTCTTCCAAGGGGCGAACAAGGCTAGCAAACAGGCATACGGCTATACACACACACACACACAGGCGCACACACACATTAGCACAGGGAGAGAAAGAGAGGTGTACATGCATCGACCTTTAGAAATATACATATATATATATATATATTCGTATAGAGAGGAGAGAGAGAAAGAGAGAGAAGCCCCCAGTGGAATGGTGAGGAAAGAGCACACGTGAAGCTCAGGAGACCTCCCCCGGAAAGGGGAGAGGGGGGGGGAAGGAAAAAGATTCGAAGAGGAAGCGTCGCCACCCTCCCTCCCCTTACAAAAAAAAAACACGAAAAAGCGAGACAACAGCGAGAGAGCAACATGAAAAACAGGGAAGGAGGAAAGACAGGGGGGGAGGGAGGGGGGGGGAGGGGGGGGGGGGGGGGTACGTACCCAAGTGCACGTCAAGCATAATAAAGTCTGAGTAAGCGAAACAAAAATCAACAGCACTAGAAGATACAAACATCACACACATTCCCAGCCCTATACATGTATATATAACAATCAAGAAGCTTATGAGTCCTTGTGGGCCTCTCAATCTCTCTCTCTTTTGTTTTTTTACATTTTTCTTTCCCGTGGTGTTTCCAAAATCATAAAGGTCGCTCAAGCTGGCGAAAAACGTGGGCCGCACCCCCCCCACCCCCCTCTTTCCCCCCGCATACAGCGTGCCAACCTCAGTCATTCGTGAGGCTTGGAGCCGGCCTTCCCTCCCTCCCCCCCCTTCCCCCGCGGACAAAGAGTCAGTGAAAGACGCAGATAGATATCGCTGTATCGATATAGAGATACACAGATACGTATACAAGGGTGATTTCTCAAGAGTAGCTTTATGTATGACCACACGTCACCTCGCCCTCCCCCCCTCTTTTATGCCTTTCCCGCTTTCCTCTTTTTTTTACGGCGCCTCCCCTCCCATCCCCTCCGAATGCCCTGACGACGCCCTCAGCCTTGTCTTTTCTTTTTTAAAAGCAAAGCGAATCGCTCTCACGGCAATGTGGCTCCCCGCGTCTGTCGTAGGGGGGGGGATAAAACAACTACCTCTCTTCCTTTCGCCCCCTCTCTCTTGACAGCAAGGCCGGAAAGATAAAGAAGTATCCATCTAGAAACGAGAGGAGAGAGAGAGAGTGAGATACGGGAGCACCATAGACGAGGAGGAAATCCACATATTTTTTAGGTAGGCCTGAGAGGGGAGAAGAAGAAGAGAAACGAGGGGAAGCAAACAAAATTCATTTTTCTCTCGGATAGTACATGAGGGAGTGAAGGAAGGGAGAGAGGGGAGGACAGTCAAAACGAACAAGATGCTTGAGCAATGGGGGTTCGAAGCGTCACAGAAGAGAGAGAGAGAGAGAAGCGGGAGAGAAAGAGGCGAAGAGAAAGGGCATTCAGTGCTCTTCTTCGCTTTCCTCTACCCTTCCTTGTCTTTCCTTTCTCTCTCATGCAGTATCTACGCCACCTCTTTACATCCTGTTTCGGGCCGGACCTGCACCACTTCCTTCGCCCCTTCGCCCTTCGCGTCGTCCTCCCGCTGTCTCTCTCTCACACACAAACTTTTTAATTTCTCCTTTTGGTGTAGGTGTTGATATTTAAAAAAGAAGAGAGAAAAGGGAGGGAAGGAAAGAAGTTGAGCTATCCAGGGTGGAGAAGATGTCTTCACTACTCCTTTTTTTTCTTTTGCATATGCTTCGTCATGAGAACGGCACCAGGCAGCCGATGCGAGGGCAGAACACTCCTCCATACTTATATATATATATTAACATATATATTCTGAGGGCAAGGGAAAACGAAAAGATGAGGCTGAAACAGATGAGAGCCCCCCCCCTCCCCCCCTCCCCCCAAAAAAAACGTGTAGAGTCACCTTTCAAATAAAATTAATAAATAAATAAAGTGACGATTCACGGAGAGAAAGAAGGGGGAGAGAACGATGCTCGTGTTGTAGCGGTTGTTAACGATGGCTGTCCTTTGCCGTGACCCTGTTGCTTTCCCTTCTTTCCTCTTCAGGTAGACATGCATACACGTATTATCATATATATATATATAGTGATGCAATCGTCTTCATGTACGAAGGAACGCGCGGAGAAGGGGGGATAGGGAGGGGAAGAGGAAGCAACCATTCGAGAAGGGGCAGACGCACCTGAATGAAAACACGTAGGAGACCACCACAACAACGTCTACTGCTGACACTTCGAAAAATTATCCACGCAGAAGTTTCGGAAGACAAAAAAGAAGGACAAGGAGAGAAAACGAAAAAGGCGAGAGGAGGGGGGGGGGTCATTACCGCCTCGTGCGTGTCCCACACACACACAAGCAGCTGCATCATCATCCTTGTACCTTTCCCCCCCCCCCACCTCTCCGTGTCTTCCTCGTAGCGCAGCCACGACGCCCCCCGCGCCTAGTGGACCACGGACAGTTAAAAGGAGAAATATGCAGGCGTGCAGGTGGAGAGTAGCGCCTTACGCTGCGTCGCAGAGCCGAGGAACAGGAAAAAGGGGGCGGAGCGAGAGGGAGACACCGGCGGACATCTACACATTGCCGTACGACGGCTAGGTCGCCATTTCACAGGTCTTCCACTTCGTATTTGGAAGAGTTCAACCGCTGCACCACCTCTGCAGAGGGAGGGGGAAAGCGGTGAAGGCGGAGGGACACACCCAAACCGACGGAGGGAGAGAGGACACGGTTTGAAGAGGAATACCCTGTCATGTCTTCCATGTGCCTCCCTGGCTTTCCTCTTTTTCATTAACGCGAAGTTTGGAGAGGTGAGAGAAGTGGAGGGAGGAGGGGGGGAGCAGGGGTTACTCGTCATCGATCTCGCGAACGCTCTGCAAGAGGTATTCCAGTGAGGGAATGTCCATGTTGAGTTGTGGCTCCACTGGCGAGCTGTGTTGGTTCGACCGGTCGGCACCCACGACGGTGAAGCCACTGTGGAGCCCACGGTTCGTCGCTTCAGGATAAAAGTGGTTCGGCTCCCGCAACCCCAACCCCGTGTCTTGCATCATGGATGATGATGGTGCGTATGGTGGGGAGTTCTGTGACGGCACCATCGAATGCTGTTGCGGTTGCGGTTGCTGTTGAAATTGTTTTTGCGGGGATGGCGGTTGTACGTGCGGTGGCTGTTGGGTTGGTTGCGGTGATGGAGAAGACTGACTAGCCCTGCGGTTCTGAAGAGAGCCGTCCAGCATCCGTAGCGCCTCCACATCCGACGCACTAAACCGCGACTCGGACGGTGGAGTAAACACGGCGGGGATGTAAGGCCTGCCCTCCGCGGGGGGGCCCGTGACCGTGGGTCGTGCCCCAACCGATACAGAGGTCGAGAGCTGCATCGCAGGAATAGGGTTGTTGCGCTTGACCGTCAGGTCCGACGGCCCATCCACCAAACAGTGGAAGCCGTGGATGCACTCGTATAACCCCGTTGTCGCATTCAGTTGGAGGTGCTTCATTGCTCGCACGTTGTTGTGAATACTGCATATCTCCTGCTCCTCCTCCTTCCCTTTGTGCGCCCGACCGCGGCGGTGGCTAGGGGTGGTTCCATTCGCCGTTGGCGTCGCGACGGCGCTACCGCGCATGTGCGACGGTGTCCACGGAGCTGCACTGCTGTTGGGCACGAACTCGCTGGCCTTCCGGCCAGAGCTCACCATCCGGCCAGCGGTGGCCGGTGACATCTGATGCGCGAGCACCTGCTCCACCCTCGCGCGTATGGGCTGCAGAAGGGTGGTGGGGTAGTCGTTCAGCAGCGACATGAGAACCGTCAGCAAGGCGTTGGGTGAACACTGCTGGAGCAGGTAGCAAGTCTGGTGATAGGCTTGCTCTAGCTGGGCGGCCGCCATCGCCACCGCCTGCTGCTGTTGAAGCATGGCCTGGATCTGCCCATTCTCGAGGTGATGCGACGGGCTGTGCAGCGCGGCGTTCACATTGGCACCGCCACTTTTGGCATTCTCCTCGTCTTTGGACACTAAAGTGAAGACGTTGGGGTGAGCCACCGCGAGCGTCTTCGCTTGAAGACTTTCCTCATCCAGGAAAGGGACGGAGGCCCGACGAGAGGAAGGAGTGCTACCGTTGCCGCTTGCATTATGGCTGTTGTTGTTTCCGCTATTAGGGACGAGACTGTGCCGCTCACATCCCATGGTCGCCATCTGCTTCCCTGACTTCATCGCTCACCCACTTTCTTTCGCTCTCCCTCTCTCGCGTGACTTCTCACGGCTTCAGCCCCACGCTTGTTTTCTCTCCTGCTTTGGTTTCGAAATGTGTGGCGGAGCTTGGAGAAAGAAAGAAAGGCGACACGAGAACGAGGGAAGAGGCGGTGAGGGGAAGGGGGAGAATGGGATGCGTGGAAATGAGATTTCCCTCTGTTCTGTTGCGCAGGCTCGACGCTCAGACTGATGCATAGATTTATAGATATCTGCCCCCACACGCGCACACGCAATGCGAGAGAGAGAGAGAGAGAGACGAGGGAAAAGAGGGCAGAGAAGACGAAAAGAAATCGACCACAACAAAATATATATATATATATATATATATGTGGAAGGGATAATGAACTTCGTGCACCCCTCCATACAAAGACAACGCGAAACCCAAACGTTAGAGCGTGAGCACGCCAGAAACAATGCTCGTTTTGACGATTTGTGAGACAGAAGAGATGGGGGGGAGGGGGGAGGGGAGGGGAGGGGAGGGGAGGGATGGTTTAAAAGGACACAAATCAGACCGTCGGATCGCACACCGGAGGCCCGAAGCGGCGTATCCTACCGTTATGTGGGTGGTTGGGTATGCGTATCTGTGGGATTTAGAGACGTTAGAGCGGGAAAAGACAAGAAAAAGGTGGGAAAAGAAGGAAATTGAGAGAGAGAGAGAGAGAGAGAGGAAATGAAGGGGGAGGAGAAAGTGAGTGAGCCCAATCGAAAGGGGGTGAAGGGGAGAGCGGTTTGCAACATGATTGGGTACGGGGAGCCTCTCTCCTCGACCGTACAGACCTATGAGGTCGTTGTTGGGCAGCCTTTTGCCTACAGAGGGGGGGGGGCCGCGAGCACACACACGAGGAAGAGTAAAAAGGGTTGGCATTTCTTGTCTCTCTGTGTGCTCTCTCTCTTTATCTCTTCTTCGAGTGCCGCTCTCTTTCGCTTCAGGCGGGTAACAATACGCCCCGGTGTGAAGGGGGAAGCGGTGCTGCTCCACCAAAGAGGTGAGGGAGGAAAGGGGGGGGAGAGATGCGAAACAGGGAAGCTGGGAGACAAAGAGAGCGAAGAAACGCAGCCCGCAGAGGCTGCGTCTGTGTGTGTGTACGTAACTGTCCAACGGAGAGAGAAAAGGGGGGGAGAAGGGAGGTAGAGGAAGGCGAAAGAGCAACGCCAGTGATGAAATGGGCAACTCGCAGAGGGAATTTTGAAAAATGATTGTTTTGAGCTGCGAATACAGTCTGGATGGCGTAAAGGAATGATGGAGTGAGAAAGGGAAGAGGTGGAGCAGAAAGTGGGAGGTATGAAGTGTATGGAAGCGCAAACCTTTGAGCGAGAGATGTAATACACGCGGACTGCGGTAAAAACAGAAGCAAAGACAGAACGAGAAAGGAGGAGCACCCCACCAACGTGCACGCCGGATACACAAGACGAGTGTGTCACTTCTTTCCCTCTCCCTTCATTCGACTCGTTTCATCCCTCCTGCTCTTCCGTGCATCACACCTTCCAGAGCGGTGCAGGTCTCTCTTCACCGTCTCCCTAAGCAAGTCTGTGTGTGCGTGTGTGTGTGTGTGTATGTGTGATGAAGGAGGAGGGTTGATGAGAACGAGAAAGGGAGAAGGGGGAAAGAGAGTTGTGCATGCGCACCCTCAAAATTCCGCCATCATCACCACATCGAATGCAGAAAACCCCCTTTCAGAAGGGGAAAATGTGCAGACGGATGTGGAAAAAACGAGAAAAGCATATGCTAAGCGACACACACAAAAGTGAGAGAAACGAGAGGCAGCTCATCCTCTCTCTCCATCTCTCTCTCTCTCTGCCTTACTCTCTCCATCAGTGTCGATTCTTACACAGTTTCACGCCGACACGCATCCTTCTCGAATCAAAAGACATCTCCTCCTGGTATACGCATTAGGTCCACAGGATAGGAAGGCGAACCGAAGACGCTTGGAAGAAAACCGGTGAAGCACACGGAAGGAAAGGGAAAGGCAGCGCAGAGGTGAGGCCGCATGTTGGGAAGCATCAGGCTTCTCCACACGACTTTCGCCGCCCTACATGGCTCGTCCCGGCGCGCACCAGTGAGGAGATATGCTTCGGGTGTAGCTGCAACAAGGGTTTACGTAGGGCGAGAGGCGAGAGGAGAGTGAAGAGAAGGGAAAATGAGAGAGAAAGAGAGAGAGGGGGGAACAGGGATCCTAGTACACGATGCGGGTTGCTCTCTCCTCCGGGTCTCTCTCCGTCTGGTTTCGCGAGTCCCGCTGATGCAGCAGCCGGTCTACAAACATATCCCCTAGTACCAGGGTGTACGGGAGCGTACTACCAGTGAGGGGGCGAGGCAGGACACTGTGGTCGCACACGTACACGTTCGTCATGTCCTTCAAGCGGAAGCTTGATGGGTCGATGCTGGCGGCACAGCCACCACCGTTGATGCCGGATGATTCGAACCGCTCCGTCACGAGTGGACCCACCACCGGCAGCAGCGGCGCCTTACGCGTGAGCTCCTCCTTCACATAGGTCACTCCCTTCTGCATCGCCACAAGGTCTACCGGCTGATGGAAGTAGTTTGGATCGATATGTCCGTCAGCCCCGATGCGGCCACGGCTACGCGGTCGAAGCGGACGCACGATGAACTGGCAGCCGTGCGCAGTTGGCAGTGGGGGCACGCCGTCGTTGCCCAAAGTGAAAGGTTGGAAAAGGATCTCCACATCGGGAGTGGTCGACCCCGTGGAGGACCAGTGCATGACGAGGTCGTCCCAGCTCGATCGGAGACTCAGCTGCGGCTGTCCAAATCGCAGATCCATCCGCAAGACCGCTCGCACCAGTGGATCAAAGTAGGAGTTGTGGCTGTCACGGTTCTTGACGTGGTACTGCAGTATCACCTGTGGCACATCCCAGAAGTTCTCTCCGGCCGAGGCATCCACGTTCACCGTTCCCCGCGACGCGGAGAGCAGACGTGCACTGCCGATGCTGCCGGCACTCACCACCACCAGCGAGCTCTCCACATCGACCATTTGCCCATCCGCCCGACGCAGCGACACACCCGCAGCTGTGCGCTTATCGTTGCCGGCAGCGCGGATCCCAACGACCCTCGACCCGCACTCCACCCGAATCGGGCGGCTTAGCTTCACTGCTCCCAGTAGATAGCGCTGCAGCGACGTGTTCGCTACGCCACGCGGTTGATCCACGAAGGTATCCGGCCGCCCACATCCGCATTGAATTTGGAAATCCTTTCGAGTGAACTCACTCGACAGCGGCACGTCTTGCGACGCCGCCTCGCAGAAAGGCTTGAAGAAGGGGGAGAAGTTGAGGGGCTGGCACACCACAAATTTGCCACGCTTGCCTCGATGTGGCACGAACACTTCTCTGTTTTCAAACGCGCGCACCCGTGGCAGCAACTCATCACGAAAGCTCCACGGGCCGTCGTCCCAGTCTCGCGCATCACCCAGGTTCCACGTCCGACTACCCATGACGCCGTGCCCACCCAGGACCCGGGGTGTGGGTATCCAAACAGGCGCCTTGGTGGACCCATCTGGGTGCAACTGCGGCGTCGTCATCGTGTCGGCCGACTCATATCCACGCTTGGCGAGGCGATGGGCAATGGTGCTCGCCGGAAGGGTGTGGTGCCACTCAGGGCTTCGGCGAATATCCGCGCCCTCCTCCACCACGAGCGTCTTGAAGTTCTCCATCGCCAGCCTACCTGCGATGAGGGAGCCGGTGGCACCACCACCGACCACCACCACATCGAACTTTAGCGTTCCCACGTCACTCGCGGCCGCAGCGGACCGCCGCGTGAGACATCGCCGCATCGCCATCAGTCAGAAAGACAGGAGGAGGGGGGGAAGGCGTTACGGAGCCACAACTTCGGTGGCGGCGAGTAAGAGAGAAAAGAACGTAAGGAGTGAAACGAGGCAGAAAATGGCGGCGTCGTGCGGCTCACCAGAGCGTGTACGCGTGCGTGAATACCACCAGCCCCTCCTGTGTTGTCATCAAAGGCAGGGCAAAGGCGGAAGGGGGAAGGGGGAAGGGGACCGCTTCCTCCTTTCCTCTCGTGCTCGATGTGGACGGCTAAATTTTCTTCTCTCTCTCTCTTCGTCTCACGCGAACACGCACGTATGGACATGCACCAAGCAATCCACTAGGGAAGGAGTGAGACAGACAGTGATATATTCTTTTCGAATAAAAGTACGGGGGCGGGCAAGGAAGCCTTGTGCAAGCCCACACGACAAACTCTCGTAGCAACGGAGGATTCCAACGTACAGCAGGGAAGGCACGTGCGTGTGTGTGTGTGTGTGTGCCTCTCTTCTTTTCGAAAGGCAGTGGATAACAATCCTCGATCGGGTGAAATGAGAAGTGGAGGAGGTGTGGGTCGTCGACTCTCTCCGTTGCGCTTCACGCGTTCCTCAAGTTGCCTCTCTTTCCCTCTTCAGCTGCGTGCCCCCCACCACCACCACCACCATCAGCAGCGGCACACAAAGAAACAAACGAAGGGACGGGGGATCAGACGAAAAATTCCTTTCTTCCCTTCCATAACACCAGCAACATACAGACGCTGCAGGGGATCGCTACAACACTCCAATTCAGCACACACATACAAAGATATGAAGAGCCTACCGCTACACCCTACTCTTTCTTGGACTACCCAAAACAGCCTCTTCGGCTCGGGAGATGCGCCGTCGAGAGAACGAGTTGGGGGGGAGGGGGGTCCAGCGGTGCAGATGGTGGTGGTGATGATGAACGGTGACCATGAGAGAAAGGGGAGGGAAGAACGCGGAAAGATCGGAAGAGGACGGAGGAGTGGAGGAGTTATGCGATGGGCGTTGAAGCAGCTTCTAACAGATCTCTGGGGTAGCACGAGAGAGGAAGAGAGCGGGAGCCATGAGAAGAAAAGAAGGAATGCCGAGGGCGGGCCACAGACAACGCGAAAAAAAAAGATCTTCCGAAACGAAAGGAGGGGGGAATGAGAGAGCCGTTGGGACGAGAAACCGAAGGAGGACGGGAGAGGCTCATCGTGAGAGGAGACACACACACACACACAGAGATAAACATAAAAAGTGAGGGGGGGACCCAAACCTCCCGTCGCGTGGAACAGTGAAGACGAACAGCGCCGATCTGCAGAAGGAGAAGCCATCAGCTGGGAGAGAGGAAAGGGGCGGGGAGCTTGCCGGCGTGGAGTGAGAGAGAGAGGGTGGGGGGAGGCAGAAGAGAAGAGCTCATCGGGGGGCCACGCGGCACCTACACGCAGGTGGCAGCCTAAAAGCGAAAGGGACAGGAGGAGAGGGGGGTAGGAGAGGTTCCTCTTCGACGAGGGGGGAGCTGTTTTGGGGGGAAGGGGGGCAGGAAAGAAGACAGTGGGGTGGGGGGGGGGGGGGGGACAAGAGTCGAGACAAAACAGACAGAGACAAAGAGAGAGAGGAGGTGTGTGAGCGAGTGAGAGAGAGAGAGCTGTGCGAACTGGCCAAAGCGCATCCACGCAGGACACCATGCGATCTCTCCGCGTGACCTCAAGACAAGCCCCCTCTCCTCCTCCCCCCCTCCTTTCTAATAAAAGAAGACATAAATCAGTGCAACAAGGCAGGTGAGAGGGAAAATAAAGAACACACTACGCCCGCTCAAAGAGAGCGAGAGAAGGTAAAGTACAGCACTCTGTGGTAGGAGTCGTATCACCAGGACATTACATCGTATAAGACAGAAACGATTCTCATCTGGTCACACACGCCCTATTTACGTTGCGTTCAACTGAAGCCCACGTTAAGATTTTTTTGAGTAATCGAAAAAAAAATGAAAAGGGCCGCAACAGCGAGGAGGAAGAGGGAGGAGGAGGAGGGAGGAGGGCTTCCCTTTTAGAGAATCAGACATCACTGTCTCCCTCCCTCCCTCCCTCTTCTTTTCTCTCACCAGCAACATCGCCGAAATGACGAGGTGCTGCTTGCTGCCGCCTCATCCACTCGGTTTTCCTTTTCTCCCCATCATCTCCCCACAGCTCCAGCCCCTCCCTTTTAGCTTCCCCTATCGGAGGAGAGAGAGGGAAGGGAAGGGGGGAGGGGGGACGAGAGAAACTTAGCGGGAGAGGGAGGAGGAGCAGGACCCTTGGCGGTTGAAGGCATCTTCACAGACGACCAGGTGTGCTACGAGTGGGATGAAGCGCTGTTTCGATGGAGGCAAGGCGTTCTGCAGCTGCAGCATGGCTTCATCATCGCTGGCGGAGATGTTGTTCATGGCCTTGTAGCACAAGATCAGGTCCTTATCACCCATCTCCTGCTCCAGAAACATCCGAAGCGACTCGATGCGGTGCATCAGCGGGTCGGTGGCGCTCACGTTGGGCAAGTGAAAGGTCTTCCCATCCAACACCAATGTGCTCGTATCTGTGGCATCCCCGAAAGCCGGGTCGTCAAAGTCCACAGGGTAGTCCCTCTTGCTGTTTGTCTGTAGCGCATCACCGATGACGGATGCCAGCGCGTCGTAGTCGGCATCCCGCTTGCGCTCCTCCTCCTCGGTAGGAGACGCCGCAGCCGCTTCGCCATTGAGAAAGATGTGCATGCCCTCCTCACCATCTGGTGTCAAGCCACCGTCCACCTCCTGCAGAGCACCCGTCTCGTTGCTTGATGTTGTCGAGGGTGCCAGCGTAGACAGCGAAGGCAACGTTCCGGTTGAAGTACTGGAGGGGCGAGCGGTGTCCTGTTGCATCATCGTCCCCTTCTTGGTGCTGCTCTTCTTCAACACTTTCGATTTCTTCAACTTTTCCTTTTTCGTTTCCTCTGCCGGCGTCATCCCCACGCCCGCTGCTGGTGGAGGCGATGCTGGTGACGATGGAGGAGGAGGAGGGGGAGGGGGAAGGGTTCTGCCAACTACGGGAGCCGACCCAACCGTGCGTGACGAAGTTAGCTTTTTCGTCTTTGCGGGAGACACAGGGAGGTCTTCTGCCAGCGCCTCTGATTCTTCCCCTTTCAACGGCTCTGCCGAGCCCGCTCTACCTGTCTTGTCATAGCCCAACATTTTCTTCCGGTTTTCGATCGCTTCCTTCCGCATCTGCCAGAACGCCTGCGTGCGGGCCTCCTCGAGCTCCACCGTTGTCATCTTGCGTGAGCTATAGTGGCTGTTAGAGGGTGGGGCGCGCGGTGGTGTGGGCTGGCGGCTCTCTTGAGCAGCCGCATGGCCAGAGAAGCCAGATTCTCTATCGCATCGCTGCTTATTGGCAGCAGCCTGCCGCCGCATCTCTCGATACGCCTCCGCCGCAGAGATCTGCTGCTGCTGCTGACGTCTCTCCCGCTCGGATGGCGGGGATGGCGAAACCAGTCCTGCGCTCTGCTGCAGTGCCTCTCCCGCTGCCGGCGTCTGCAAGTTGTTATCCCAGTTGCCCTCTCGCCGCATATGCTCTTTGGCGTCCTCCTTTGCTCGCTGGCCTTGAAGTCTCCGCTGTTCGCGCACTCGTTCATCCAGCGCCCGCTTGCGCTCCAGCAGTACCATCTCTTGCTGTTTCTGCAGCTGGCGTTGCTGCTCTATCTGATGTCGACGCCGCACTTCGCCGTCCAGCTGCTGCTGCTGAAGAAGCGCGTGCTGTCGCTGCTGGGCCTTCACCGCCTGTGCCGCATCCTCCAACTCCTTAAGGCGATACTCCTCCTGAAGACGAGCAGCGGCCTCCTGCAGCCTCGCCCGCTCCTCCGCCGTGACGACCGAGCGCCTATGCAGTTGGGCGCCCTGCACCTCCGCCTGGAGGCCGGTCAGCACATCCCGTATGAAGCCCAAGTCGAGAACCTGCGAAACATTGGGGCGTCGATGAGGGTCAATCTGTAGCATCGCCGATATCAGTCGGGAAAGGTTGCTCGAGTACATGGTGTGGATGGGGGGGTACACGCCCTTTAAAATGCGCTGCACCAGCGTCTTCATGTTGCTTCCATCAAAGGCGTGGTTAAGCGTCGTCATTTCATACAGTACGCACCCCAGCGCCCAAACATCGCTCTTGTTATTATACGGCTTGTTCAAGCACAGCTCGGGGGAGAAGTAGTAGGGGGTGCCGCAGATGGTATGCTTCAGCTCATAGGTATTACGAAGTACCGTGCTGATGCCGAAGTCGCCGAGCTTCACCACACCGTCCTTTGTAAGAAATACGTTCTGTGTCTTCAGATCGCGGTGGAGGATGCGACGTTCGTGCATGTAGGAAAGCGCTAAACATATCTGCGCAAAGCACTGCAAAATCTCCCGCTCGGAGAAGAGTCGGCCCTGCTGCTGCTTGATCTTCATGTACAAGTCACCGCCGTTGGCATACTCCATTACAATAAACAGCGAGCCCTTGTGCTCAAAGTGATCGACGTAGCGGGTGATGTTGGGGTGGTTTAGCGTCCGCAACATGTGAATTTCCTTTTGCGCACTCTCCCGCTCCGACGGCTTCAGGCCACCTAAACGCACCTCCTTGGCCACAAACTGGACCTTGTCTTCGTTGCGCTGGATCAGCCAGGCAGAGCCGAAGCTGCCCTTGCCGAGGACCTTCAGCTGCGTGTACTTCTCCATGGCGGTGTTGGAAAGCGGGAGAGGAAGAAAGAAGAGGGGGGAGGGAGGGGAGCGAGCGCTGTCGCTCAACCGCGAAGGAGAGAGAAGGAAGAGAAGGTGGGGGTGAGGGGAGAGAAGTTGTTATCCGCAGACGGTTATGGACTACCGAAATTTTTGTGAGAAAGTGTTTCGCGTCAGTGAAACGGGCGGAGAGAGGAAGGAAGAGGGGAGATGGAGAAGAAATTTTTTTTAGAAAGATGAGTTGTGCGGACGGAGTTGAGATTCGCCTCAAAAATGTATACGGAGGGAAGGGAGAGAGGGCTGTCAGCGACTCACGGGCAACCGATATCCTGTATTGACAGCTTGGAGAGTGCACCTGTGCTTTGTCACCAGGATGGGTCGAGGGGAAAGAGAGAAGAAACACCTCGTCTGGCAACCACTGCACCCAGATCATTTCTATCACCCTCGGGATCTTCTCCCCACCCCAACCCAACCCTCTCTTATTCCTCCTTGTACAATATGCCTTTGGAAAGCACGCCCATAATCGCGCGGCCAAAGCGATATTGTCGCTTCGGAACGGAGTCTTGGACGTCGCAGGACACACACCGTGCTCTTAAACGGTAGAACAGAGGAGAGAAGAGGAAAGGGCAGAGGGACGCTGCACGGAGATGAAGAAGAGTGAAAAAATTCACGACCTGCGCCTCCTCTTCCTCCTGCTTTCTATGCATGTGTCGATCCGGATACATACACATAACTAGGCGTATGTGAATGAAGACATACTCGCGCGCATGTACCCACGTGTGTGTGTGTGTGCCACGGTTAGCGCCCGTTGGTCTTACTCCTCCCATTCTCTTCCCTTTTCACTTTCTTCCATATGATCGACCTGTTCTCCCTTCCTCCCTCCTATCCCACCTCTGGTGGGCATGCGAAACCTTACAACAGAGGGCGGGGGACACCAAAAAAAAAGGTTGGGGTTCAGGAAGTGATAGCGATGGGACCGTCCTTCGGCCCGAAGCGCTTCTTTCTACCTTTCCGTACCTCAGCTGCCCACTCCAAACGCACACACACACACACTCCCAGCTATATACATATATCAACACTGGCATCGGTGTAAAAGATAGGAAAGGATGGGGGTGTGGTCTAGTGGATGCTCAGTTGCAGCGAACTGAGTTAAAACTCGGGGGGGAAAAGAAGGACCATGAAGAGAGCGGAACGCAGCGTTGCAGTGGTCAACGGTAATGGGAGAGGTGAGCCACCACCACTATCCGTCCCTCTTTACTCTCCGCCCCCTTGGGAGGGTTGTCGTCGTCAATGATCGGCAGGACACTGAGGTCGCCTCGTTAGTATGATACACCAACGCCTACACCACTGCGCCACGGTGCATATATATATATATATATATATATATATTGACTGAGCCGAAATAAAAAGGGGGGGAGGTGAGGAGGGATAAACCCTACTCTCTTGCTGTGCCATCTGCGGTGCGACTTAAGGCCCATCCTCGCGCCCTCGACTGTACATTCCCCCACCACAACACGCCAAACACTAAAAAAAAAATCAGAGCCATGCCACCAACCCCACACGTCCCTCTTTCAAAAAAGAAAAAAGAGAAAATCATCATGGGACGCAGATGATGATGGGAGAAGAATAAAAAAAGATAGAGGGAGGGGCAGAGAGAAATGCGGCCTGGCGGAATGGAAATTGAGAAGCGTAAAACCTGGGAGGAGAAGGATTGGTGAGGCCAGAGAAAAGGTTGAGGGGGGGGGGGGGGATGGGGAGATCAAAACGCCAGTGGCCTTCCCAGAGGAAAAAGAAAATGGTGAAGCAAGGTCAACAGACATCTGTTCGGTGTTTTGCCTCTCTCCCTCTCGCCCTCTCTCTCTCTCTCATTCGAGGCAGCGCTGCCGTCACAAATATCAGGAGCTCCTCATCAACCACCCTCCCACCAGTACCACCACCCCTCCCCCGCTCCCTCCCCCTCAACATAAAAGAAGGAAACAAAACAAGACGCCTTTGTCACGCACACACACACACACAACATACAGAAAAAACGATGATGCACCAGCCAAACAGACAAACGAAAAGTCAAGTGAGGGAAGAAACAGAAACAACGCAAAAAGAAGGGACCCTTGCAGCTCTTCCGAATATCCCTCTAATACATGTATGACATATATATATATATATCCGACTACTGGGCTGCAATGTCGGGGTTTACAATGGTGTTCATCATTGTTTGCATCGCCGCGTCGTTGGCGACGATCGTTTGCCGCACCCGATTTGTTTTGAGCATTTGATCGGTCAGGGCGTCTTCCAGGTTCTGCAGCTGGGCGTGAATCTCCTGCAGGCTCTCCTCTGTTTGGCGCCTCGCCTGCGCAGCAGCCAACGCTTGATTGCGAGACTCACTACGCCACATTTCCAGCTCACGCGACATGCTGTCGATATCATCGTGGATAGCCTCCAGGAACTTACCGAGGGGGCTGGAGGCCTTCGTGAGGAGTTGCAGCTGCTCGCGCAGTTGATTGAGGTCGCTATCCCCCAGTGCGTGACCGCCACCACCCCGCGTCGCCTTATTTTTGCTACTGCGGATAACGATGCCGCCGTCTGCGGGTGCCGCAGCCCGTTCTACTGCACCGCCCTGTTCTCCCTGTTGCGCCACCGACTCCTGCTCCCTCTTCGCCTTGAGGGCCTGTTGGCCGAGAAGGCCCCTCACTTCTGCCTCTTCGGCTACCGCTGCCGTTCGGGCGGTCGGTCGGGCCTCGTACTGCTCTGCTACCTTCTGCCAATCTTCCTTCTCCTCATTCTCGCCGTCGCCCTCGCGCCGGGAGCCACGCTTCTCCTCTCGAATGACCCCGGCAGCCGGAGTCGCCGCTGCCACGTACTGTGCTTCAATTACCTCATGGGTTGGCTTCGGTCGCGGCGGCGCCTTCCCAGCACTCGTCGTGGCGGTCGTCGGCGTTGTGACTGGCTTCTCCGTGGGTTCCGGAGCATCCCGCTTCTTCTCTTCATGGTGACGACGGCGTCCCGGCTCCTGTGCGGCCGCTTGGCCCTCATCTTCCGTGGGCCGACTTGCCTTCTCTGCAGTGGACACAGCAGCAGCTTTCGCCTTCTCTGCCTCCCGCTTTTTCTCCTCGTGACGACGCCGCCGCTCCTCTTCGCGACGCTTCGTGCGCTCCTCCTCCGTCTCCTGTGGTGCTGCCTTGCTCGGTGCCGACTCCTTCGCTGGCTTGGCGGAGGCAGCGGGAGCGGAAGCAGCAGCAGGAGCAGATGCAGCGGACGGCGGTGGAGCTGTCGATGTGGGGGCCCCGCCCTTCGCCTTCTCAACCGCCGCCGCCTTCTGAGGAGCAGAGAGACCTGCGCATTTGGCGAGCAGCTGAAAAAGTTCGTTGGTCTTCTCTGGCTCCTCACCTGCTACAATCTTAGCGGGCCGAGCCGCCACGGAGGAGCCGATGGCAGCCTCCACCACAGCGATCAACTGCTCCAGAAACTCTATCTTCGCCTTCTTGTCGGCCACCTTGGCGCTGTCCAGCTGATCAGCTCTGTAGAGACCCTCTGGGAAGCCGGTCGCCTTCATCACCGCCATGACAACATCGTGGATGTACCGAAACGGAGGACGGCTGAGCAACTTCTCCGTAAGCTTGGGGTTGTCAATGACGGCCCCCAACTCCTTCTGCGTCTTCTCCACGATCGCCTCCATTGGATCCTTTCTGATGGATGTGCGTGTGTGTGTGTGTATGCGCGTGTCTTCCTGTGTGTCGAGGTGCTGTGAACGGGGAAAGGGGAGAGGGGAGGGGGGGAAGTAGTGAGAAGGAGAACGTGACGGATATAAAAAAGGAGGGAGGAGTTAAAGCAGAGAGGAGAGTTATGGCGTGCTAGAGCGCAATCCCGTCAGCAGGCCTGGCGAAGGGATAAGGGAGAGAGGGGGGGAGAAGGGACAGGGAAGAAGGCGAAAGCCCAGCGTACCGTCGGCTCGAATCAGCTACCGACGAGAGGGAGAGGCTGGTGCAAAGTGGTAGAGAAACGCGGTGTCACGCGAACGATATGCCCAGGACAGCGTCCCCCTTTCTTCGGCTCAACACGCATCTTCTCCTTTCGGAATTTTCCCTCCTAGTCCATTGAAGCGAAAAAGAAAAGAGAGAGAAAAAGGACGGAGGATGGTGCACGACGATGCGCCAATGTGCTGCAGAGGACGGGAAAGGAGGGGAAGGATTGTACACCGCCTACCCCTGTGCGGCGGCGCCGCCTTTGGCTGTTCTCTTTGAGGTCATCGAAAAAATAAAAACGGGACGGCACGTCGTGGCCTCTACATCGACCCTGCCAATCGCGGATGCCAACCAGCACCACTACGGGAGGTCGGCAAGAAAAACTCCTGTCGATGGAGGGGAGAAGCATCAATGGCAACCTCTTCAGCAGTAATGCGAGGTAGCACAACGTTGCGTTGGATGGTCCGCCACAGGGAGGGAAAGAAAGGAGGGGCACATCCTCAAGGAGGAAGAGAGGTTGAAGGGGACTCGGAAAGAGGCTAGGGTGAGATACGATCACTGAGCACCACACCAACACCCCCTTCCTTCCATCCCAGCGATCGAAGTACGCGAATCCATGCATCGTCGCCTTTGAAGTGGTGCAGCGCATCATCGAGATAAAGTTGTTTCGCGTTGGTGAGGAGGTCAACGTAGGCGTCCAATACACCCTGCGAAGCCTGGTAGCACGCGACGCACGTGCTACAGGCCGGTGAGGGCTCCGCTGATGTAGCAGAGCCATAGCCTTCTACACCGCCATGGAGGGACTTCGCAGTCGTTCCAGTTGGTGCCGCTGATCCAGGCCGCCCCAGTCTAGACTTCACCGGCCGCCGCGAGACAACGTCTGGAGCTGCAATTCTCCGCGAAGACGAAGCAGGTGCAGCTCTGCCTCGCTGCGTCACTGGAGACTCTCGTCCCGGCATGGATATATAAACGTCGATGCCCACCCAAGAAGGAAGCACGAGGGCGTAAGACAAAGAAAAAAATCGAAGGGCGAATACACGAAAAGGCGAACACACGACTGGGTCGGGTTGGAGGACATCAACCATCGCAACGACGACGATGAGTAGCGGAGAACGATCTGTCGTATTGCCTTCTCTACCCCTCTCCCTCTCTCTCTCGTTGCTCGGATGCACTTCTACTTTAGGGGAGGAGGGGGGGGGAAATAAAACGTGGACTCACGGAAAGAACGTGCGTGTGTGTGTGAAAGAGAGAAAATGGAAGCAGAAACGCGAGACGATGACCGAAGAGTTTTCCTTCCCTTTCCTTCGCTCATCGGAAGTCAGAGAGAAACGCACCTACGAGAATAGCTTCGGCCAATTATTGCTACTCCTCCTCCCTCCCTTTACACCTTTTTCTTCTTCGAAGAAGAAAGAGGTGAAGAGCGAGGCCTCTCCCAATGTTGCTTGTGTTTCGTTGTTGTTGTTGTTGTTGTTGTGACTCACTGCAGCCGGGCGTCCATGTTACCAGTTTCCTTTGTGGCAGATGTTGAAAACCACAATGTTTATACGTGTGTGCGTGTGCGTGTATGCGAAGTAGTAGGAAGAAAAGAAGAGCAAGAGGAAGGGAGAGAAGAAAGTGAGTTGCCGGCCCCACTGTGAAAACTGGAGAAGGTCAGATGGAAGGAAAAGAGAGTGATACAAAACACACCACAAACAAGAGGAAAAAGGGAGAGGCCTCCGTGTGCGCAAATTAATCAAAATGTCCGTAAGTCCTCCCGCATGAGCGCCAGTCCAGCTCTGATGCCACTCTCGTCTCTTTCGATGAGGTCAACCATTTCAACAGTACATTTATGTAGAGAGAGGGAAAGAGAGAGAGAGAAAGGTTGACTATGCCTTTTGAGTGTGTGTGTGTGTGTGGAACACACGGGGGCAGGCGTACCTAACCTCACTTTCGTCATGTGTGCAGACTAACACATTCATCATCCCTCGCCGGGCAGAGGAGTTGTGTGAGCGCATCGGTACGACGCTGCAGGTTCAGTGTTTCTTATGTTTGAGAGAAGATGCTTGTGACCCACCAGTAACACGAATGCACTGCATTACCTCTTCGAATAAACAAAAATAGGTTCCGCGTGAAACCAGCAACGAAACATCCGCAACAGTCTCTCTCTACGATACAGCCACGAGGCCATCGCACCGAGTAGAATCGAGAAAAAGAGAGGGGGAGAAGGCGGAGGTGCGAGGGGGGAGACAGCCCGATTACGAACCCCGCGGCGGCCACTGCAACGCCTCACAAGAAAAAAGAGAGAGAATGTTAGTAGCATTCTTCAGCGAATACCTCGTCCGCCTACCAAGAGAAGAGGGGAGATCGAGGAGGGACAGGGGGAGAGAAAGACACATCCCACCCCGTACCGCACCCACCCCAACGCCATCGGGGCCACTGACTCCGTCATCCTCTTCATGACGCCCTGCCTGTCCCACAGCCCTCCAATTGGCTCCTCCCCCCGCTTCTCCCGTCTCTTCTCTCCCCTTCCTCTCCACCTTTTACGTCGAGTGCGGATCTGAGTAGGTGCGCAGTCGCTTAAAATTACCGTCGATCATCTTCGTGAAGGCACATTGGAACTGCAGGCGCCACGTCTCTTCATCGGCGGCGTACCGGACGACGATGTCGCGCCACGCCTTATTCTGCAATAACTCCACCTCCGCCGCATTCATGATGCAGCGGCGCTTCCGTGATTTGCCGTTCACCTTCTCGGTCACCGTGACACTCCGAAAGGTTTGCGGCAGCACCGCAACTTCCTTGTTATCTTGCGTACGCGGCACAACAAAGGGCTTCAGCTCCTTCTCGTGCTCCAACAAAAATTGGAAGTAGCGGTTGCTGAGCGTGTACCGCTTCCCCGTATGCGTCGCTCCCTCGACGCCGCTTACATCGTCGTGAAACTCGCCCACACTGTGGCAGGCCAGCAGCGCGACACACTCCGCCTCCGTCAAGCCACCCAACGAACTCAAAATAGTGAAGAGAGAAAACATTTTCTGGTCGCGATTCTTTGGCACCTTCCTTGGCGGGGCTACGTCGGTATCGTTCCGCCCCCAGCGCCAGTCGTGCAGAACCGCTTCGTAGGGCCCATTGAGATATCGCAGGCCTGCTATGGCCGCCAATGAAGCCGCGTCCTCGGTGGAGGCGCCGTACGTGGTAGCCAAGAAGTTGATCACACCGGCGATGTCATTCAACCCTCGCACCACAGCGCAGGACTCGTCCACCGTCTCCGCTGGGAAGCCAGCGCGGCGAGCGGCCAGCACAAAGGCCACCCGCACACTCGTTGCTGCCAAGTCGGGGCGAAAGTCAAATTGACTACACGCCGCCGCGATCACCTCCTCCTTGACATAATGCGGCTTTATCTTGGACTCGTCCACCTCCACAAAGTGCCCGGCCAGCCATCCTGCGCAGAGGCACCCCAAGCACATGAGGATGAGCCACGAGTGGCTCAGGTGCTCCCACGACTTGTAGGGGTTGGCGACCTCCTCCGCATCCTTCCGCCCCGGACCGACGTGGGGGGGTGCCGTAAACATTTTACTGTGGCGTTTGCGAGGCACTGGGGAGGGAGGAGAGGAGGACGGAGAGGTGCCTGTGGAGGCACCAGTCGCAGGGGCTCGAGACGGGGACGAGGCCGGGTGTCCCAGCCGCCGTGCGAAGGAAATTGGCGTGACCCAAATACAGAAAGGCGATGATGGGTGGCTCGACCGCAGCAGCGCGCCTCTTCCACCGGTGAAGGCGGGGCCCCGCATAGTCCAGTGGCTACACCCGGCATTCCCCGAGAGGCGAAGCAGCGGCAACAGGCCCCTACACAGCATGGCAGCTGTACCTTAGTGTCGAAGGGGAGGAGCAGCAGCTGAAGATGAAGCGTATCGGAGATTCGAATGCTCTGGACCACCGCTGCTTTTTTTTTGAGGGGGTCGGAGAACTCGATGGAGCTTCTCCACATGTGCTCGAAGCCTTGAACGAACATGGGAACATGTTTTTTAAAAAGAGGCGGAGAACAAGCAGAGAAGGGTGGGAGAAGGAGAGAGGAACATCACCATAGAGACGTCACCAGCATTGCAGGGGGTGGACGGGGGGGGGAAGGTCATGCGAGGTTTTCGGCGCAGGGAGAGAAACAGTTCGACACAGGGAAGACAAAGAGACACTGAAGGGAAGGAATGAAGTAGTCAGCGCTTGCCCGCCAACCAAGGAAAAAGTCGACGTGCGTGCGATGTCATCCGGCTGTTGTTGCCGACGCACCTGCACCGGAAAAAAACAATGGCAGTGGGCATCCCCCCCCCCTCGCTGACGGATGCGGTGACTCTCTCGGATGATTCTCGAAGACCCACACACACACACTTGAGCGCTCTGGATTTCCTCTTCAAATCATCACCAGCATTGCTCTCCGTCACCCTTCCCCTCCACATGGCTCATCAACGCTATGCGAATTAGCATCCATCTCTGTAGATGTATTTATATTCGCTTTTTTCTTTCTTTCTTCGGTGGCAGCGTGCGCCGCTGGTGCTCAAGCGGAGAGGCTCCGCCCGTGCGGGTATGTGCAAAGACGGAAGGGGCTGAGAGATGGAAGGGGGGAGGGGTCGGTCGCAAAGAATGTCGACGTCGCACATGTGGAAACGCCACCACAAATAAAATAAAAAGAAGAAGCGACCAAAAACAACAGCTGAAGAGGGACAAGCGGGGAGGGAAGGAAGAGAGAGAGGGGGGGAGGGGGAGGATGCACCGGCAAGCGAACAAAAAGAGGAGGAAGTGGCCATGTGCAAACACACACACACACACGCATCCATCCGTACTTCTATGGGAAAGGCAGGTGACGTAGAAGGGGGCTGTGGTTCTCATAAACATATATATATATATATATATACATATGTAGAGGTAAAGAATGATCCTACATCATCTGAGCTCACGCATCAGCGCGTTGATCAAGAACATGGACACCCCAACCAGAGGCGGAGGTACTTTTTCTTGTCCATCAAGCCCATCGTCAGCGCGGGTGTACGCCCGCGAAAACAAAGCACAACGTGCAGACACGAGAGACTCGGGCATGTGAAGTTGTACGAGGAGTTCTTTTGGGGGGCGTCTCGTTTATCCCCCGAGCCCGCCACCCGCAACACACTTCCATTCGCTGCCCCTTCCTCTCTCTTTCTCTCGCGTTCCCTCAAAATACTTGCTGCAGCCCTAGCCCTTTCCTCTTCTCCTGACGAGGAGCGCGCGTCTCGCGCGATGATCCCCGGAGGAGTCGTCCTCCTAAACCGTTTGTCTGCGACACACTAACCGTCCTCACCGCCCCCGCTCACTGCCCTGCGGCGACCTACCGCGGCGAAAAAATCATCGCACACGTCGAGGATTTCGTTCAGCCGCTCGTCCGCCTCCCCTTTGGCGGATAAGCCCATCAAGTCCTCCATTTGTTCCGAGAATTGGCGGACCGAAGCGAGACAGTATCTCCGAACCACGTCTGGCTGACCGCATTCGAGCAGAGCGTCGATCGCCCCTGCCCAAGCGTCGAGGACATCTTCGGAGGCCGTGTTCAACACGTCTTGCACCTGCTGCATGACGGGCGGCATGGCCTGCATATGGCGCGCGAGTGCCACATTCTCGCACTCCAGCTGCACCCGGATCAGCACCACGAGGAACTCGTGGGCGGTGCTCAACGCAGCGTCCGCCAGCCGGAGGGACGGAATGGAAAACCGGGTGGTATCAGCGATGGCAATTACGTCGTCCGTCACCTTAAGGGCAGCGCTGTGGATGCGATCCACCACAGCAAACAGCACTGCCTCTACCTCTCGCACCCCAGGGAAGTGCGCCAAGGTTTCGATGTACTGCACACTCGCCCAGAAGAAGGTGACGTAGTTGGAGTCGGCGGTAAGGCAGTGTAAAAACAGAACGAGCGGCTTCCATGCAATCCAACCGAACATACCAGGCAGGCCTTTTCGGATGCAGCGCGCCTGATACGTGTTGATGATCATGATCACCTCGCGGAAGTGCTCAACCCCAAGTCGCTGGATCTGCAGCTGCGTCAGCACAGCGTCCTTCGCAGCTTCCATGTCGCGATAGAAACGCTCCACATACCGCCGCGCCACACGCGTTTGCGTCCCCATTGTGACTGCAGGCTCCTGGGCCGCGTTCATCACAGCCCTCAGCAGCTGGTATGACACTGTTGTCGGTGACCCGTCCGTCTTGAGCTGTGAAAGAAGAAACTGCACAAAACGTTCACCCTCAGCGAAATTTTTGCGCAGCAGCAGCCGCACCATCTGCTCCACAGCCCCGATATCGATGAGCTCGGAAATCCCAGGGTGTGTCGCAATCAGGTCCAGAGCCGCGCGTACCCCGAGGACGACCTGATCGACGTCATCGGAGTCAAGTACGCGGTGAAGTAGGACGTTAAGTCGTAGCGCCTCCAGCAACTGCACATCCAATGGATTCGGCTGGGAGAGGGCTCGTATTCGATGGAGTGGCACCGTGGTCGCTAGATGGGAAGAGCAGCGCAGCAGATCCCTTTCGTACTGCTGCCGGATCGTCTCCCACATCCCGGCGTTATCCTCTGGCGCTGTTGTCGAGTCCCCAGCGACGCTGATGCCCGCCTGATGAAGTTTCGAGATAAAACCATTGTAGTCGAAGGCTGGTACTCGCACCACGTCAATGTGGGACACGAGCTGCATGGCCACGTCCGCTTGCCGCTGCGCAAGACGCCGACTGGCGCAGCGTGCCAGCGTCTCATACGCCTCCTTAAGCTGATGGACGTACAACAGCCCGCAGGCATCGTGCTCCGTCTTGCGGATAGCGGTCTCCTCCTCTCCTTCTCCTTCTCCGACCGGGCGACGAGGCGTCTGAGGCGCAGCGGAGGGAGCACGGCCTTCCTGCGTGCCGCCGGCACCCCGATGCTCCTCCTCGGTGCCGTAGACGAGCGAGGGGGCCAGTCCCATGAGCGCCTCCACGCGCAGCCCTGTCAAAGTCAGCTCCCCCCCGATCGTGATAGCCAGCGCCCGCTGCTCTGTGAACGTCTCTGTCATACTCAGGTCAGACATCGGCAGCTGGTAGGGCGCCCGTCCCACACAAAACGTTGGGGAACAGCGAAGGTTCCAGAATGCCACGGAGCCGTCGCTGCCGGCCGTCGTGAGCAAGTCTGCGTTGTGTCGCCACCATCGCAGCCGCACGGCGTCCCCCTGCTGGGTCGTCATCGACTGCATCGGCTGCAGCGGGAAGCGCACGTCGTAAACACGGACGGTTCCGTCCGAGTAGGACAGGGCCAGCAGCGACGGCAGCAGGGCGTTGAAATCCCCCGAGTGGGCGACCGGTGAGCGACTCCCCGCACGCGGGAGACGGAGGGCTACGCCGTTGCCCACGGCCGCGGCTCGGCTGTCCACGAGCTGAACACTGCCATCGTACGTCCCGCTGAGTACCACGGAGGCACTGTTGGGGGCCCACTCTGCAAACATGACGGGTGTAGCCGCGTCCGCATGCGTGTGAGGCGCCCACTGCTGGACGGGCAGCGCACCACCGCTCAAGTCCCACATGTACACCGAGGCACCCTTCACACCCACCACGCTTGTCTTGCAGACGCGCCGGTTGACATGGACGGAGCGTACCAACGTCGACGCCGCCGGGGCGCTCGGAGGAACACTATGATGCGAGACGGCCGTCTCAGCAGGGCCAGTGGTCAGCGCGCCAGAAGGTGAGAGCACGCCACTCGACTCTCGACAGCTGTCCACCGTAACATCGCACACGAGCACTCGACCACGAGTGGAGCCTAGGAGCAGAAGGTCCTCACCCCACTCTACGCACGACGTCTTCGAACTCTCCTGCAAGTCCAGCCACTGCATGCAAGTCGCAGCGCTGAGGGAGGGGACCTCATCGAGCAGCATCAAGCCCACCGCACTCGGGCCGCTGAGCGGGCTCAAGGCTACGGCCACTGCATTCTCTGTGCTGTGCAGTGCGATCTGTGCAGACGGAAACACCACCCCTGGTGCAGCAAGCGAGACACTGCTGGTCACCACGTCTGCGTGGTTTCGGAGGAGGCCGCGCAGCTGATCCCGCTTCCGCCACGACGTGACAGCGATATAATCCTGCAAGCGAATAATGCTTGAGTCCATCACCAACACTTGTAATGGAGAGTAGTGAGGGCGTTAGTGGGAGGTAAGAGGAAGGAAAGCAGAAAGGGGGGAACAGGAAGACCGTAGTGATGCCGCAAAAGGCAGCTGAGCACCGCTGTTATGAATGTAGAGGGTGTGGGAGGAGATTCGAAGAAAAGAGGCGCGGACGAGCGGCATTTGCCTTCCGGTCGCGCATCACTTTGTCCTCCTCTTCTCTCTTCCTTCTCTCCCTTTCGAACCTTCATAGGGCACCCCAGGCTCAGGAACTGCGACGTGCAGAGCCACACGTGCGGGAACAGAAAAAAGCGAGAAGGCGAACGCGCAGCAGTAGCGCAAGACACAGCGGGTGGCTGGGGGACGAGGAAAAAGAATGCGGACGAGGTGGGGCGGCCTCCCCTGAAGGACGAAACAGGGGACCTCACGAGGTAGGCTGGCCTTGCGAAAAACACACGAACAGGAAAAGAAGGAGCACGGCAACATTTGATGCTCGTGTTCGGCTAGCAAGGAGCCGTCTGCCTTTCGCTCGGTAAACGGGTCGGTCCGGGTCATCATGAGAGAGCACACAACCCAGCATGCCGCCCCTGCACAGTGGCTGGCATGGGGTGTCAGGGTGTTGTGTAGGGAGCGGGGGGGGAGGGAGGAGGAGAGGCAGATGTACATGTCGACCAGTCGCCACACGACGTTGAGCGCATGGTGTACCGTCATAGTTTCCTTCTCTCCGCTCTTCGCTGCCTTGCCTTGGCTCATCGTCTTCCTCGACCTGAACCCCACCCTCTCCTTCACCGCCTCCCCCTACACCCTCCTTATAATTTCCCGCTGCTACTGGGTATGTACCGCAGACGACGAAGATGGAAGGAGGCGGTGGGGAAGAAAAGTGCTGCCCTTAGGAGGGAAAGGCAGGAAGATATCGAAATGGGAGCGAGAGAGAGAGAAAGAAGGAGAGGCGTGAGAGACGGGGGCACCGAGGCAAAAGGAAGCGAGGGGGGGGGAGGGGAGAATCACTCCTTACGAGGTCACCGCGGAACTTCTATAGAGTAACTGCCATACTTATCGAAAGAGAGAGAGAGGGGGAGGGGTAGAGAGGGGCCGCAAACCACACGAAACAAGAGAAGATGAAGACGCAAACATACACACACACACACACACACATATATATATATATATATATATGGGACTGCACAGAGGAAAAACAAACAAAAGGCAGGAGTTATGATTGACTCTCCTCCCCGTCATGCGCGGGTGGGTGTGAGGAAGGGGTACCGTTCTGCACCATCGCGCACAAAGCTTTGAGATTGACTCATCATACGCAAAAGCATGACAAGAAAGAGACTCCACCTCGCAAACACACACACACACACTTTCTCTCACTCTCTCTCTCTCTCTCTCAAGAAGGAATGCATCCAACGCCACCAGCCTATTCTTTTTCATTTCACCGGAAAAGACAAGTTACAAAACGGAATAAACATAAACAAAATGTAAGGATCAAGCAAAACAAAAGTGGAAAAGATAGAGAATCTTAATGGAAAAAGAAAAACAAAAATAAATGAAGTGGAGAAATCGAAGGGTGTACAACATATTACTTCGGGGTTCCTTGTGGAGATTTAAGAAAAAGGTCGACCCCATGAAATTAGAGAACGTACACGGAGTATTTGTATTTGCTCGCTCTGTTTCTTTTTTTTACTATGATAGGTACGGGCATCTTTCTTTCTTTCCTTGTGTGTTTTTCACTATTTCGGTATAAACCAGAGCAATGAGGTAAAAAAAAATAGAGAGGGGAATGTACAGGTAATGCAGAAACTCGTACGAGGGGAAGGGGGGACTCTCGAGAACGAACATGTGCGGAGCTGCTTCGCTCGGTGCCTTGCGCTTGCAACGCCTCGATGAGGTGGCACGGCGGCCTCCAGCATCCTTTCGGCGAGATGATTGCTAGGTAGTGTGTGTGCGTGCAGGTTCCACTGGGAATCTCCACCCCACCCACCCCTCCTCGAAGAAGGCGGCAGGAGATGCTGCAGAAAATGGCAAGTGATACGCATGTAACGCAGGCGATCCTTTATGTAACGGGGCCACACGCTCAGACACATTCACACGCATACAGGAGTCGACCACACAAACCGGTATTGCCCCTTCCACGAAGCCCACGATTTCTCCTTCGTTCAATTCTACAGCGCGCAGCATCGTCTTGTCGTGATTACTACCCTGAAGCCCTTCCAGCCCAAACATGAGCACCCCGCTCTCCATAAAAATGGGGGGATGGAACCGGAAACGACCCGAAGCAGAAAGCGAGAGAGGGGGGGGGGAAGAACTAAAATAGTCCGGAAGTGCACAATAAAAAAAAATCGAAAATACGCAGCGCTAAAGAGAAGCAAAAGAGTAACGGAGCTGATCCGTGACCCGGGGTCGATTCCGCCCCTCCGCCACCGAAGCACCAACTCTCCTCGCACACACCTACCTTTCGGTAGACCTGCAAGGGGAGGAAGGAAAGGAGAAAAACGGAGAGAGAGAGAGAGAGAGAGTCGACAACAAAGAAAAAAATCGAGACGAAGAGAGCAACAAAAAAAAAGAACGAAACGATCCGGGAAAGCGCCAGACAGACTTCAGTGTGCCGAAAAAAAAGGACGATTCGTACATCATGATGAAAGACACCTCCTGCGGCAGTGCCCCGTCCCTCTTCCCTGAGAGACCCCACACTCTGTCGATCTTCCATTCCTGTAGGCTAAGGGCTGGGATACTCTCCCGCCCTCCCTCCCGCGCTCCCTCTCATTTGCGT